>PIJE02000223.1:466618-518567 GCA_002895965.2 Coryphaenoides rupestris | reverse complement strand
CCCCCACAAACCTCCCAGAACCCTTATTTCCCAAATGCAGCAGCGCCTCTTCAGTTTTTCTTGGACTTCGGTGAGTCGTACTTCCGCTTGCTGGAGTACCAGAGAAGAAGGGGGATGCCAATAGAGGGAAGGGTCATCACGCCGAATGCTGCCCAGTCCAGCTAGAGAATGTGTAAAACAAATGTGTACATTTGAGCTGAATGTTTATCGGCCTGTAAGAGCTTAATTGATGACATTTAAAAAAAAAGGTACAACTTACATAATGAGGAGAGAAGCGTCTATCAAACTCTCTCTGAGCCAGAATCCCTCCCTGTCCTGGGGCACTGGTGTAGCCAACCTGTGAGGGAAAGACAAATATAAAATGGATGTCTGTTTAAAGACCAATCTGAAAAAGTACCGTAGGAATTCTGGTGAAACATTTTGTTCCACTTTAATGCAATTTCTGGTTTTATTTGTTTGGTCTAATATTCTTATGGTTAGTTTTTCAGTTTCACTCTCCTTGGATAAGTTTGTACGTTAGTCACATGAAATGTTCTACTTGGAATATGGTAATATTTAAAATGTCACGTAAACATGTCTGCCTGGTTTCCCGTTCAGGGATTAAATTAAGACAGGACTAGGATAATTCTACTTAAATTAATCCAACCTAAACAAATGGCTTTGAGACATTGCTTACTTGAGATTAATTAGTTCTAGACTACAGTCTCACACTACGTTAATTAAGGACTAGGTGAGGGTGCTATAAAAACCTGGTGTGGAATACCTCTACATAGGCATTAAGCAATGTGTGGAACTGGAGTTAGATATCTGACCGATCAAAGAATTTCAGTGAAATTGAAAAGACCCTCTTCAAGCAAATTGTGTTGAAGTACCCCATCATTGAGAACAAACCGCATGATGGGAATGAAGAAGGCATGGACTGCCATCGAATGAAAATGTAACCAACTGGACACTCCAACAAGTTCAGGTAAGATTATTTATTGTTTGCCCAATTTAACAAAGTTAGTCAGTCAATCAGTCAACAGAACTGCTCATAGAATGTCTACATTGTCTTTCAAAGGTCCTGTGGAAAAACATGAAAATAAACAGTCGTTGCTTGTAGGGAGCGCTTCAAGACAGGTGGGTGGTAGGACCCCTTGAGACCCCTTGGTTACACCAGAGAAGGATGAGTTGGGGGACTTGTTGACTGAGATTAATGAAAGCCATGGCAGCAACCCTTGGATGGTATCCCAGATGATGACCACTTTGACAGTTCAGGTGGGGGACCATTTCAATACACATTTGGTCGAGTTCATTCGTTTAGCATGTGTTATCCAACTCAATATACTATAATGTTAGTCATCTCTTGCACTCTCATAATAAAAATGATCTAATGACCTCAACTCAAAATAATCTACAGCTGCATTTTCTTTGTACATACGGAAACAACGCATTCTCACTCCCAACTCATCACATGTGGACGGTTGGGCGGACACCCCAACCTTGACGAGTTGCGTACCCCTTTAGTGTAATTTTTCAAGGAGCTCCCTCAACCCAACCCCTCATTCGAACCCTAACCTTAACCCTAACCTCTAGCCTTAGATAAAACATCAAACTTCATATTGGTATTTTGTTTCTTATTATATCGGCCCATATTTGTCAGTCGGCTGACTCCATGATCTCACGTCGTCTATTTTCAACATTGAGGGAGCTCTTTGAAACTATATCGGACTACCCTGCGCGTTGAAAAATTGCGCTAAATGGGCAACTACCCTGCTCGTTGACAAATTACGCTAAAGAGGTACCCAACTCGTCACATACGGCCACTTGGTCAGTGTTCTGCCCAAGCGTCCATATGTGAAGAGTTGGGAGTGTAGACGGAAACTCATGAAAGTGGGTTGCTCCTGTCTATAAGCAACCTTCTTTCTGGTCTTCGTGGTGGTCTTTACTCATCATTGAAATAATCAAGGTGAACCTTGACGCAAACAGCCTTTAATCTGAAGTTAAACCTGCCTCTGGCCAGGCTTAATTTAAACCTTAATTTAGACCTGGATTAGCTCCAATATTATAATATTCCTTCTGGAAGGCCAATTGTTTAAATCAGGACTAGGGCAAGTCAGACTAATTTAATCCATCAGTAAAAAATAAAAATTCCATCAACTCATTTGTTTTCTGTGACAAACTTTTTGTGACAAGATTTTCATATTGGGCAGGGGTTTTCCTGCATATGAAATTTCCCAAAACCAGCCCGCCTTGCTGTGGCGGCATGTTCAAACATGATTTCGCATGCATGTGTAAAATGCCTGCAGCGGAATTCTACAGTGGCTCCGACGTGACAGCCGCGGTGCTCATAGAAACTCTGGAGAAGCACATAGGTCTTATTCTGATGGATAAAAATAGTGTGGGGGCTTCTTAAAACAAAACTTTCTTCTTCTAATTGCAACCACGTGTAATGGCATTATCTATTGGTGCATAGCACCATTAGGCCTATTTTGTTAATAGGTGAGTGATGAGAGAGCATTTAATTAAAATGTAGGGTAATTATAGGCATGAATTTGGAAAGTTTAGTAGATTACTAAGATATAGCCTACACTATAAATCTATCAGCCTATAATGAAAATCTGTTCAGAATAAGACATGACATACTTGGGTCAAACCCTTGAGAAAAATTATATGGAAAGTGGGGATGCCATCACCAGAAGTGATTTGTGTGTGCTGCGCACTATTCTGACAAAGCAGGGCAGATAACACAATTACTTGAAATCAAGACTCAAAACATTTGTTCGCTGCCGCTTTTCATTAAATATCTGCATCTTAAATTTGTATTTCCATTTTCCATTGTTATTTTTTGTTTTTACTCCTTGTCATTACTTTTTTTCTTATTTTACTTTGTAAAGCACCATGTATGGCCTTGTTTGAATGAACGCAAATTCCTGTGACGCAGCTGTTGGGGATGAGCTTGATTAGGAACATGTGTTTGCTCTCCCTGCAGTAGGAAGCTTGCTACAGACGAGGATCCAGACCTGGAGTCAAAGGCGACTCCCTAAACCCGAAGAAGGCCCATGATTGTACCATCTGTTATGATTTGACATGCCAGTTATTTATTTATAAATTATTATTTAAAAAGCCATGTTGCATCAAGCCCGACTCCCATCCCTCCCTTATCGGTGACAAACCTGATCGAAGCCACAAAGTGGCATTATGGCAAGCAGAGACTTTGCTACATTGGCGCCCAAACAGGGCCCCGATAGATGGACACAAAGCGGTGAATCGGCGGTGGAATCTGCGATCAACACGGCTCTGCACCTGATCTACCAGACACAGGAGCAACAGATGCAGGCACACACCCAACAGATGCGGGCCATATTGGACATGGCCGCGCACCAGGCAGAAGAATGCACCAACATGAGCAAGCTGCTGAGAGGGACTGCCAACAATTTGGCCAAAGGTGAAGACAGGCAGGAGCCCCAACTCCAGCGGCAGAGGTGGACCGGTTGCTGACCATCTTCCCTGCCGAAAATGATGCTGGGGGATGACGTGGAGGTGTTCCTCAAGGTCTTGGCAGAGCACGGCAGAGCTGTGTGGGTGGCCACACACCCAGTGGGCCATGCGCCTTCTTCCCCTGCTGACAGGGGAGGGGCTCTCTACTGCGCACGGCTTACCGGCAACAGCCTGCTCACCCTACCTGGAGCAGAACCCTGCTGGACCAGGTGGGGCACACCGAAGAGGGCCACTGACCTCAGTTTTCTCTGGCCCACCAACTACTGGAAGTCGCGGGACATTCGCTGCTCCCGAATGAGAGAATCTCCCAGAAGGTGGTGGAGGAGGTGGTCCGGGAGGGCTTCCTCTGGGCCATACCCCCGTCAACAGCCGATGACTTGCCACAAGCTAGCTTCCCTTGAGGGGGTGATTAACCTCGCCGAGGACCACCTGGCACTCCCACCACAGACCTGGGCGAGAGTGGCCAGGCTCCATCTCCCCATTTCCGACAGGGACCGGGATCCTGGTGGGCGCCTGACAATAGGGCGCAGGCTCCCCGACACCTGCCCAACCCCTCTTCCCACCCTGTCGCACCAACCCTCATGGGAGTTACCGATCCAACCCAGTCTCGGCCTCGCTCCCAGGGCACCCGCAAGGAGCCCCTCATACGCCCGGACCAGAGTGTGGGCTCTGCAGCCGGCGCGGCCACAAACAACACGAGTGCCCAATGATGGAGATGGGGCAGGTGGTGCAGGTGGCCGCAGCGTCAGTCTCTGGATTGAAGGTACCAGATACCGGTAAAGGTACAAGGAGGTATATGCCAGGATATATCAGGTGTTGCTGGATTCGGGGAGTAGTCAGACCCTGCTCCACCATAGCCTGGTTTGGCCTGGGCTCCGATGGATGCATCCATGGGGATGTGACTATCCACTCATGACCTTAGAAATCCGACACAAAGGGGAAAAGCAGAATTTAAGGGCTGCGGTTAGTTACCGCCTCACGTGTCCCCAGGCTTGAATAGTTTAGTAACATGGCTGGGGGATGTGCAGTCATGACTGACAGGGATATGTGGAATGCGTGCTGTGCTCGTCAGTGATAAGAGGTCGCTGGACGCAGTCCCGGAGGTGGTGGTACCTGACGGAGCCTCCTCTGGGCATTTTACAGACTCCGGTATTTCCCCCTGGAGAAGACGTGTGACTATACTCAACGATGCAACCTCAACCATGTGATAAAAAGTGATTGTCAATTGGTATGCCCCGAAGCGGTCGTCATGTTCCACAATTTGTGATTAATTAGAGGGACAAGGTTATATAGGGTGAGTCGTGACACCGCAGTCAGGAGAAGGCGAGTCAATTGCTTGTTCCAAAAAGCCACCCGGGAAGTTCATGCAGACGTTGTCAGTGGTGGGCCCGTCCTATCAACAAATGTCAGTTCACCAACCCCCGCCATCCCAAAAGCCCCGTTGCGGGCCGCATCAATTAATAGAGATTCCTTCAAAAGAATTGCGATGGATCTCGTCGGGCCATTAGACCGTTACAGCATCAGGTGGCTATCAAATTTGTCATCGTAGATTATGCAACTCAGTACCGGGAGGCAGTCTCTGCCCTACGCTCGTTCTCGGCAAAGGCATAGACAGGCTCGTGTTCAAATGAATCTCCCTCGTTGAAATTCTGACGATCAAGGCACGCGTCGTTTATCCACGCACCCTCCGCGAACTTAAACGGTTATTGGTGGATCACATCAATTCGCACCAGTGTGTACCATCCCCAAAGAGGAATTTGCTGCAGGCCCAAGAGCGTCCATAGCGCCTGTATCATAGAGGGACTCGGCTGAGACAATTCACACTGGAGATAAAGTTTTGCGCGCCCAGTTCGATAACCTTCTTAAACTATGGAACAAGGAACGCCCGGTTTGACTGGGCCGCGTTGGTAATGTGAGGAAAGTGAGCTGGCGACCGGAGGCCCAAAATTAGCGCCGTTCACGCCGGTTCCGTTCTTAGAAGCCATTCTTTTCTCCGCAGCAGAGAACCAAGGGTAGCCTAGTTGGAGCAATGTTTTGCAGACATTGCCCTCATTTAACACCGCATCGAGACTCCCCCTGGTGTGTCTGTTAGGTCGTGTCTGTACAGATTACCTGAAGACAAACGAAAAATTGTGAAAAGAGAGTTAAGGCCATGCAGGAAATGGGAGTAATTGACATACCAATTTAAAAACCACCCAGTCGTTTGGGCCCCAGCCACTATTACAGCGATCTCATGGACCGGGCGCTCCACATGCATGCTGTATATTTGGACGGCTTACCTGGACGATGTCATTATTCATAGTGGACACCTGGCGTAGCAGTATATTCGGCAGGGTGGCGGCCGTCCTCGTGTCGCTGTGGTAGGTAGGGCTCACTGCCAACCCAAAGAAGTGTGTAATTGGGAAGGAAGGAGGTACGACATCTGCGGTAGCAGCCTGTCCACGGCCTGAGACGAAAAAGCAGGTAAGGGCGTTCTTAAGGATGGCCGGCTATTACCGGCATCCGAAAGGGTGCCTCAGATCCAGTCCAGTGGACTGAGCAGTGTCAGGTGGTGTTTGAGAAGGCTCTTTGTGGGGAGCCGCTCTTATTGACACCTAAGTTTGACTCCCCTTTTGTTTTATTGGCCGACGCGTCAAACGGGGCTGGCCGCTGTCTTGTCCCAGGAGGTTGACAGGGGTCTCCCGTCCGGTGTTGTATTTCAGCAGAAAGCTTATGGAGCGGGAGGAGAGGTACAGCACGGTGGAGGAAGAATGTTTTGCCATCAAGTGGGCGGTGGGCGCCTGACGGTACCATCTCCTGGGACGCACCTTCACCCTCTGTTCAGACCACGCTCCTCCCGCTGGCTTCACCGCATGAAGGACACCAACCCGCAATCACATGGTGGTATTTGCCCCTACATCCATTTAGCTTCCAGGTGGTCCATAAGCCGGGGACACAGATGGTCATGGCTGAAGTTGGCTGCCGGCCTCAGTCGGGCGGTGGGGATGAAGTGTGAAGTGGCGTGGTTTAGCATCGGCAAATTAAACAAAGGGGGCAGAATGGCGAATTCCTGAGATTGACACAGCCGTCAGGGATGAGCTTAATTAGGAACATATATATTTGCACATTGGTGTGCAAAAAAAGTCTGCGATAGTTTTCACCAATGTACATACATTGAAAGTCAGTTATTTTATACAGTCCATGTGCATTACATTCATGGATCCATCAAAATTGATTCACAGAACCTGAACCCTGATTGGTCAGAAGCAGAGAGCGGTCTACAATCTAAATCGCCTCTTACAGAGGTCAGCGCAGTTAACCAGAGCAGATATTTTCACTGAGCATTTCACCCACGAATAGTTGACAGGAGACTACAAATGTTGAGTCAAATTGGTGTTTTGTATAAAGAAGAGGAAGTATAAACTCAAAGGAATGAAGGCGAGTAAGTAAAGAAAGTAAAGAAATAGGGATCAGCTGGGTGGAACTAATCTGCTCCCGCCGCGTTCCTACCCGTGCCATAAAGAGGGACGGACTCAGTACCGAGAAGCACTATTAAACCACACGACAAACAAAGGTTGTGATAATTGATGCTTCAAGACACCGCTGAGACCGTCAGCAAAAATGTGCAGAACCTGATCCTTCTACAAAGTCTGCGTGGCAGCCGGTAAGATGAAGAACTTTAATGAACAAAGAGACTGTTTTTTCCGCTGAATCCTGCTGCTGCTTGTTGGGCTAGCATTAGCTGTAGCCACGGAGACGAGCAGATTCTACGTGTGGCTCGTCAATGTAACCCTTTAATGCCCGGTGTAAATGGTTGTCTATTGTGTGCTAATTGTCAATAAGGGTAATGTGATAATTAGAAGGTACAGTTAATTGTTAAAAGTACCAATTGTTTGAATTGTTGACAGACGTTTGTGAATTATTTTGATATTTGTAATTGGTTACAATAATGTGGGTACTTTTTCTCTGTTTCTGGTTCAAGGTTTTTCACCTGCTACTCCTACTACTCCTATTTCTAAATACCAAAATAAAAGAAGATAAAAAGGAAACAACTGCTTGGTCATTGAGTGGAACCAAGTTTAAGCTCGGGTAGAATGGATCAATCCTTTAAGTGGGGAAGCTGCACATCTGTATTCCACAAAAAAATGACTAATAATTGATAGTGGGAAGATCAACTTGACAACAAATGACTTTGAACCTGAAAACTATGATTGCAATAAGAAATTAAATGATCTTACCACTACTTGTCCTCTCTCCTGGGCCAGGTAGCTCACAGATGCAGATGTGAAGTTGAAGTAGCCAGCTTTCAAGGGCCGCAACACCACAGTGTGAGAGACATTGCTAGCACTGTGTTACAAGTTAAGGTTGCATAAGATGTCAAATGTGTCATGTAACAAAATACTATATTACACACCCTTAATGGGATTAGTTACCATACAAATGTCACATACAACATTCACTATTAATCCAAAAGCATAACTTTCCAACAAGGATTAACTGACAATACAAAAGCAATTTTATATTATAGCATTATTAAATGCTTATTCTACTGCTAGAAAGCAGCTGACAAACAACATTCATGATATGCAAAAAAATGGAGGCCTGTAAAGCAAGCCAAAGTTAAATAAATTATGTTAAGCATTAAACATTTAATGGATACGGTGCAATCCGGTCCCATTTGACATTCAGCATCCCAGAGACAATCCCAAAATCTTCCGGTGGAAATGAATCATCCGACAGTTCCACCTCCAGTGCAGCACTAGAGAGATACACAATCCCAGGACAAACATGAGATATGAAGCCATATCTAGAACTAGTGAGGTGGTAGAAAACGGTTCAAGTCAGATTTGCAACTTTATTCGGACAGATGTAAACCAAGTTTCATAACCAAAATAATCATAAAATGATGATGAATCATCTAATACCAACATGATGAATCAAAGATATGGGGGGGGGGGCGGTTATGACACCTAATCCACTACCAGTGTGCCGTACCTGGGTGATGCATGGCAGCCAGTATGCGCCATAATGCTCACCACACACTCTGGAGTGGAGAGGTAAGGAATGACGCAATCAAATTAGAGACCAGGGGATGATTGGGGGCCATTGTGAGCCAGGTTGGAAATTTGGCCAGGACACCGGGGTTAGCACCCCTACTCTTGCAACAAGCACCATGGGATGTTTAGTGAGCACAGGGAGTCCGACTGTTACCTGGTCAGTAAAATTTTGTTGTTGGTTTTTTACATGACACACCAGTGTTTGTTCTGTAAAACATACAGAAAAAAACCTGCTGAAATGATGCCACTTTGACAATACATATCATGTTATGCATATGGCCATAACCGCATATGGCCAAAGCCAACTTTGTTATACGTATTTTTGTTTACTTTTTACTACCAGTGTTTCCCATACTTCCCATACTACTAGACTTCCAAATATTACTTTTTATTTATTTTTTTAAGAATGTTCTATCAGTCTAATCTGGAATGCTGTTTGGTACACTAACGAGTTCCGTCGCTGGAACATTGGACCTCATTCACGAACGCCGTTAAGAAAAAGTTAAGAAGAAATTTCTTCTTAAGTCCACTTACGAAGTTCCTGCCGGAACATTGTGTCATTCCTGGAATGGTTTCTGTATCTGGGATTGGTTCTTAGCTAAGAACTGAATTTAAGAACGTGGAAAAGCAGTCGTAGTGACCTATTTGGAGTGCGCCCATGTTCTTAAGGGCTGAATTTGTGAGAAATCATTGGTGATTGCATTCACATCAATTCTACAGACATCCTCGGATGTAAATAATTATAATAATAATAAATACGAGAATATTTGTATCATTAACAATTACGTTTCACATGCATAGTCATGATTCTACGAGGCATCGTGATGTCCTAAAATAAATAAAAGCACGACACAAACACTGCAAATGGAAGTGACTAAATAAATAAGCCACTAAAACTCAATCGCGTGGATAATAAGACATAGGGGAATAGAATTGACACATCTACATTCTGTGAATGAACATGTGAATATCCATAACTAAAATATATCATATGGGCCTACATACATACAAGGGCGTATTGTTGTTTTGGACATTGGTGGACATCACAGATATTGCGCCAAGGATGCGCAATTACGCTCCCAAGGCGCGCGTCGGGCTCCGAGTCAGCGTCTCTGATGGGGAGGGGGGGGGGGGGGGGGATGGATATCGATGGATATTGGTGGGGACATGTCCCCAGCGTCCCCACTAAATTCTACGCCCATGATAGGCCCTATCAAGATCCACAAGTAGCCTACTCATGTATTTAATTCAACTGTACAATTGAATCTGCTCTCAGCCGTCTTGTTCTCTGTTGTTATTTTTCATTGTTGGTTCTATTTTCTTTACCTTGCTTAGTGTGTACATTGTAAGAGCCAGTGGAGAAACATTCCACTGCTCATCTTACTGGTATGAATGTTGCATGTGACATGTGACGGTTTTCACTGTTCGCTTTGGCATGATTCTGTGTGCACACGTTGCTGTTGTTGCCCTTATATTTAAGTGTCTTCTTAAATATCTTCTTACGAACTTCGTAAGAAAAAACTTAAGAAATCTGTCCGCCGGATTCATGAACGCGGGGAGATGTGTTCTTAAACCTCCAAAGTGTTCTTAGCTGCGCGCCCCCGATGAGGAATGCCACTAATTCTTAAATGGAATGCGCTTGCTCGTACACCTGAATTAGCATACAGACACGCCCCACCAGCTCCTTATAAGGGCAACAACAGGACCGTGTGCACACAGAATCATGCCAAAGCGAACAGTGAAAACCAATGGTGCACCGGCCAAACCAGTCACATGTCACATGCAACATCATACCAGTAAGATGAGCAGTGGAATGTTTCTCCACTGGCTCTTACAATGTACACACTAAGCAAGGTAAAGAAATAGAACCAACAATGAAAAATAACAACAGAGAACAAGACGGCTGAGAGCAGATTCAATTGTAACAGTTGAATTAAATACATGAGTAGGCTACTGTGGATCTTGATAGGGCCTATCATGGGCGTAGAATGTAGTGGGGACGCTGGGGACAAGTCTCCACCAATATCCACGATATCCCCCCCCCCCCCCCCCCCCCCATCAGAACCGGCGAAGTAACGGAGCCCCCCCCCCACCCCCCAGAGACGCTGACTCGGAGCCCCGACGCGCGCCTCACGGGAGCGTAATTGCGCATCCTTGGCGCAATATCTGTGATGTCCACCAATGTCCTAAACAACAATACGTCCTTGGGCCCTATGTATATTATGTATATGATGTATATTATGTAGGCCCATATGCTATATTTTATTTATGGATATTCACATGTTCATTCACAGAAAGTAGATGCGTCAATTCTATTCCCCTATGGCTATATCCACGCGATTGAGTTTACTGTTTATTTATTCACTGCCATTTGCAGTGTTCGTGTCGTGCTTTTATTTATTTTAGGACATCACGATGCCTCGTAGAATCATGACTATGCATGTGAAACGTAATTGTTAATGATACAAATATTCTCGTATTTATTATTATTATAATTATTTACATTCGAGGATGTCTGTAGAATTGATGTGAACGCAATCACCAATGATTTCTCACAAATTCAGCCCTTAAGAACATGGGCGCACTCCAAATAGGTCTCTACGACTGCTTTTCCGCGTTCTTAAATCCTGTTCTTAGCTAAGAACGAATCCCAGATGAGAAACCATTCAGGAATGCCAGAATTGTCCCAGGAACTTTGTAAGTGGAGTTAAGGAGAAATTTCTTCTTAACTTTTTCTTAACTGCGTTCGTGAATGAGGTCCATTGTCTTTCTTTTGACACATCATATAACAGTGTACTTTCCATGACTTGGAGCATGTAATTAAGCTGGAGTGCTTTGTCGTGTCCGATTGTATGGCAAGTCAAAATCAATATATCCACCGAATATCAAACGTCTAGCCAACTTTACCGTGGTAAGTGATTAGAAATAACTAATCGTAATAGTTGTGCTTTTCTTTTTGATTTTCTCCAACTTGCAGGCAACGCTTCAAACAGCAATTTCAAATTGAATACGGGGACTGGTTAATTTGAATGTCCTGGGTGCGGTTGTACATGTTGTCCTTTGGGGTTAGGGTTTTAGATTTAGATTAATAATCAACAGAGGAAATGTTGCATTTTGTAGTTTGAGCATTAAACATGTGAAATGTTTTTCTGACTATTATAAATGGGAAGATTGAATTGGAATCCTGTCTTTTTGCATCGTTGTCTTTTTTAAAACCACGCAATCTCATTCATATTTCCTATTCCAGATGAAGACACTGTGCTTCTTTGCTCTGTTGGCTGTGTTTGGCCTTGGGAGAGGAGAAGAGGGGAGCTCGGCTTCTGGCCTCCAAGTCGCTGCTGAGCCGCTATGCTGTGGAGGGTAGAGACCTGACTCTACAATACAACATTTACAATGTCGGCACAAGGTAACAATGGACCTCAGTCACGAACATTTTCTTAGTGTCTTCTTAAATATCTTCTTACGAAACTTCGTAAGAACAAACATAAGAAATCTGTCTGCCGGATTCATGAATGCGGGGAAATGTGTGCTTAACCGCCAAAAGTGTTCTCAGCTGCGCTCATTCTTAAATGGAACGCGCGTGCTCGTACACCTGAATTAGCATACAGACACGCCCCGCCAGCTCCTTAAGTCCACTTACAAAGTCCTGCGAAAAGTTTTCTTATCTGGGATTGGTTCTTAGCTAAGAACAGGATTTAAGAACGTGGAAAAGCAGTCGTAGCGACCTATTTGGAGTGCGCCCATGTTCTTAAGGGCTGAATTTGTGAGAAATCATTGGATTCATCAACTGAATTGAATCTGCTCTCAGCCGTCTTGTTCTCTATTGTTATTTTTCATTGTTGGTTCTATTTTCTTGACCTTGCTTAGTGTGTACATTGTAAGAGCCAGTGGAGAAACATTCCACTGCTCATCTTACTGGTATGATGTTGATGTGACTGGTTTGGCCGGTGCACCATCGGTTTTCACTGTTCGCTTTGGCATGATTCTGTGTGCACACGGTCCTGTTGTTGCCCTTATAAGGAGCTGGCGGGGCGTGTCTGTATACAAATTCAGGTGTACGAGCACGCACATTCCATTTAAGAATGAGCGCAGCTGAGAACACTTTGGCGGGTTAAGAACACATTTCCCCGCATTCATGAATCCGGCAGACAGATTTCTTATGTTTGTTCTTACGAAGTTCGTAAGAAGATATTTAAGAAGACACTTAAGAAAATGTTCGTGACTGAGGTCCATTGTTACCTTGTGCCGACATTGTAAATGTTGTATTGTAGAGTCAGGTCTCTACCCTCCACAGCATAGCGGTTCAGCAGCGACTTGGAGGCCAGAAGCCGAGCTCCCTCTTCTCCTCTCCCAAGGCCAAACACAGCCAACAGAGCAAAGAAGCACAGTGTCTTCATCTGGAATAGGAAATATGAATGAGATTTGCGTGGTTTTAAAAAAAGACAACGATGCAAAAGACAGGATTCAATTCAATCTTCCATTATAATAGTCAGAAAAACATTTCACATGTTAATGCTCAAACTACAAATGCAACATTTCCTCTGTTGATTATTTAATCTAAATCTAAACCCTAACCCCAAAGGACAACATGTACAACCGCACCAGGACATTCAAATTAACCAGTCCCCGTATTAATTTGAATTGCTGTTGAAGCGTTGCTGCCAAGTTGGAGAAAATCAAAAAGAAAAGCACAACTATTACGATTAGTTATTTCTAATCACTTACCACGGTAAAGTTGGCTAGACGTTTGATATTCGGTGGATATATTGATTTTGACTTGCCATACAATCGGACACGACAAAGCACTCCAGCTTAATTACATGCTCCAAGTCATGGAAAGTACACTGTTATATGATGTGTCAAAAGAAAGACAATGGACCTCATTCACGAACGCAGTTAAGAAAAAGTTAAGAAGAAATTTCTCCTTAACTCCACTTACAAAGTTCCTGGGACAATTCTGGCATTCCTGAATGGTTTCTCATCTGGGATTCGTTCTTAGCTAAGAACAGGATTTAAGAACGCGGAAAAGCGTCCATGATAGGCCCTATCAAGATCCACAAGTAGCCTACTCATGTATTTAACTCAACTGTACAATTGAATCTGCTCTCAGCCGTCTTGTTCTCTATTGTTATTTTTCATTGTTGGTTCTATTTTCTTTACCTTGCTTAGTGTGTACATTGTAAGAGCCAGTGGAGAAACATTCCACTGCTCATCTTACTGGTATGATGTTGCATGTGACATGTGACTGGTTTGGCCGGTGCACCATCGGTTTTCACTGTTCGCTTTGGCATGATTCTGTGTGCACACGGTCCTGTTGTTGCCCTTATAAGGAGCTGGCGGGGCGTGTCTGTATGCTAATTCAGGTGTACAGCACGCGCATTCCATTTAAGAATGAGTGGCATTCCTCATCGGGGGCGCGCAGCTGAGAACACTTTGGAGGTTTAAGAACACATTTCCCCGCGTTCATGAATCCGGCGGACAGATTTCTTAAGTTTGTTCTTACGAAGTTCGTAAGAAGATATTTAAGAAGACACTTACGAAAATGTTCGTGAATGAGGTCCAATATTTCTTGTCACTATCAATTTTTATCCACGAAATGCGCACTCACTTTACCTTCAGTGGCTACGGTCTGAGTAATGAACTGTCTGCAAATTACACATTTCACCTACGGTCTGACTAAGAGTTGTTTGCTTGACATGCCAGTCACTGAAAATGAATAGCCTATAATCACCTTTATACCTCAAACAAACATTTAGAAGAAACCATGTTTTAGAAGGAGAATAAATCAATAAAGATCCATAAGATTACCTTTCCTATTCTGGTGGCTCTATTAGCTCCACGTTAGAGTGTGTTATTTGGTAGAAATGAGAATTCATTGAAATGTGAAATTACATGGCACAAATTGTTAGTTTTGATTGATTATCAGTCAAATTATGTGGAGGGGGAGTGCATTTGTTCTTAGAAATATTGCCAAAAAATCTAAATTACTTTCTCATTCTGATTGCTGTAGTAGTTGCCAATTGCACTGTGTGACTTACTACATGTGACTGTTTTTTGAAAAGTCAAATTATGTGGGGAGGGAACGGGGAGGGATTTTCTGTGTGGAAATATTCACCAAGGGCGCCTTCACACCTCAGCTGTTTGGTCTGTTTCGCACCCTGGAGTGTTTACCCTGATAGTACGGTTAGTTTGGGGTAGTGTGAACGCTCATTCGAACTCAGACAAATTCTGGTCCACTTGAAAACATGGGTCTCGGTCGGCTTCCAAGTGAACTTCGGTTCAATTCGTTTTAGGTGAGAACGTGATCTGAACCAACTAGTTGCGTGTACTTCTAAGTACTGCACACACACTAGCAATAACCACCGTGTGTGCGTGTTCCTCTGTTGACAGCGGTCCTCATTTCCATAACTAAGTCTAGAGGTCCAATTTAAATACCACGAATACACAATTTATATGAAGTTAACGGATTATCAAATGCATACATCCAAAGGGCAACAACTCGCTGTCTCCATAGCCGCTCATACTCTTCACTTTCTTCTAAAATACTCAATTGGTAGGAACACCAAAGCAGTACCATAAACAAGAAAACGCACAAAGTTGTTGCTGCTCCATTTTGTCCGAAAACCAGGAAGCCGTTTGTTGAGTTTACCTTGGATATTCGGTCCAATAGACAGCGAGTCCCTCGGGCATGAGGCATTTGTTTACAATGTTTGGTTGCCTAACAAAGTCCACTGTGAACGCTGAGGACTACAGACCGCTGAATCTATAGAGTCTACCGAACTATAGGTGTGAAAGCACCATTAAAAAAAAAAAAACACAAATAAAAATCTACAAAATAATTTTTTCTGATTGTTATAGTAGTCGCCAGTTGACCGATTCTAAGCTCCACCCCTCTTAGTTACTGTTGCCATGTCGGACAAGCTTGACAGAAACATGGCGACGCCGTTTCTGTTTGGCGGGGTCCCACAGCGTACATTTGATGGTTTCTGGGTGTCAGGCAATATTTCTGCAAGAAGCCAACAGCAGGGACTGCAGTACGCAATGGCTTCTACCAACAAGGCAAATGGTTGCGAAATGAGGCCAAGTCATTCCGGTCTCAACGAAAGAAGAAGCAGCCACACATGATTTGCGTGGAGACCGAGGATGACTTGGCTATCACTCAACATTGTTCATGCACTACTGAGTATGTATCCCATTTTCCTCAAAAATTTACTTTATTATAGTTGACCAAGGTTTTTGGTTTTTTTAATACAGCCATTGTTCCTAAAGAGATTAGGAGTTAGCTAACGTAACGTTTAGTTAAAACTGACGTTTGAAGTGTACTTTCTGTGGTGCAAATGCTCTTATTTTAGTGAGGCATAAAACATAACTTAGCCTAGTTATAATGTAAATTATTAATTGAAAAAAAGTGATATGGGGGACCATTACATTTTTTTTTTACTTTTGGCCATAAATATAATTTCTTCCAACCCATTCCTAAATGTAACCATGTCTTACCCAGCGTGCCCCAAAGCTGGGCTGTAAGTTTGGAAGAGTTTGGATAAAGCCGGCAGGAGTAATGGAAGAAGCATGACAGAAATTGTAACAATTTTGTTTACTTTTGGTCAAAATATTATTTCTTCCAATCCTTTCCTAAATATAACCATGTCTCCCCCCCAAGTGTGCCAAGGGTGGGCTGCAAGTTTGGAATCGATCAGATGAAGTTGACCGGAGGTATGGAACAAATGTGACATGAATTGTTTGAAAAATTGTAATGGTCCCCCCTTATCACTTTTTTCTTTCATTAAGTTTGAACGTATAGATGGTTTATAGCTGGTGCAACAGACCATGGTGCAGACCAAATCTCTCTTTACTGTAGAACCTCTGGATATTGCTCTCATGTGTGACCCTCAATCTTTAGAGGGCAAAACAGATTAAGGGCACACCTGAAGAGGAGTAGCACAAACCCAGGGGCAAGAAAGTGGAGCCCCAACCAATAACCAGCATAGTGGCAGCAAGAGGGTATGAGCGCACTCACTGATAACAGGTATGCATTCAGGGGGGCACATACCACACCTCTCTTTCTTGTGTCCTCATGATGCTCACACATACATAAGTGCTATTTCCCCAAATATTATTATAGTAGTGTAATTAATCACATTTAAAATGCATTTTAGTGAGGACTGTTAATCTTACACACCACTAAGCTTGGATGGATACGTCTGAAAAAAAGACAACATGACATGAGCTGACATGTTGATAGTTTATTTACTCCTTGATCAGCATTTCAACAGTAATAAATACATAAGCCCATTTGTGGATGTTAGATATGGATGAAAAAAAAAATGCACATGAAAATATATCAATATGTCTTACCTTGTATGTCTCTTCACTCCTTCCGTATATCTAGCAGCTTCACACACCGAATAGTACACTCTCGCCACCTACTGGGGTATGTAGAACACAACAGATATTTTAGCAATAATGATGTAGAATGTTTTATGTTTTCTTTGCAAGTACTTCTTATCCGATTACTCGATGGAATAATTGGTGGAATACTCTATTGCTAAAATATCAAGCTAATAATTTTTACCCGGACAAGTGACTTTTGTGCCTGGACAAGTGAAAGGTAAAATGTAGTTGTCCAAAGGACAAGTGCCTCAAAAAGTTAAGCGTTCACACTGGACTTTGTTCGGCAACGAAACATTGTAAATTGTTTCTTGTTTATGGTACTGCTTTGGTGTCACAACCAATTGTGTATTTTAGAAGAAAGTGATGAGAATGAGCCGCTTTCAAGGCAGCGAGTTGTTGCCCTTTGGATGTATGCATTTGATCATCAGTTAACTTCATATAACTTGTGTAAATGACCACGTGCAGTAAGTCACACTGCAATTGGGGACTACAACAGCAATCAGAATGAGAAAGTCATTTGTTTAACTTTTAGTGAACATTTTTCTGAGACTATCAATTTGTGCCATGTTATTTAACTGAATTGTTAACAATTAATTCTCATTTGTAGCAAATAACACACTAATGTGGCGCTAATACAGCCACCAGAATAGTAAAAGTAATTTTAGGAATCTTTAGTGAATATTCTTCTTCTAACAGGAAGTTTCTTAGAAATGTGAGTTTGACGATGTGTAAAGGTGATTATAGGCTATTTATTTTCAGTGACTGGCATGTCACGCGAACCACCAAGAAATGTGTAATTTACAGACGGTCCCTTACGCAGACCGGAGCCACCGAAGGTGACGTTGCGGTGAAGCATTTCTCGGATAAATATTGACAGCAAGAAATTGTTTTTTTCCTTTTCATATCATACATCATATAATACCGTGTAATTAAGGTCGTTTGTTTTGTCATGTCCAAAATCTAATATGCACCCAATTTCAAATTGTCGTTACGCATACGTGTACGTGTACAAGACTGGCCTGCATTGATTACTATCATCTCATTCCGTAATCCGAATAAAGAATATACTAAGTTATTCGCACACATTCTTGTTCCTTAAGTAATCCCACTGCCAACATGTGTTAACCACAGACTAATATAATACATTTAAACACACTTTTAGTTAGACGTACCGTTAACAAACGCTCGTCCTTGCGGTGAAATCTGCTGAAGAGTAAACTCACGCATGCGTAGAAGGTTACATGAGCTGTTTAGGCTGACGTGGAAAAAGCGTTCTTCATGGCGAAAACAGCGCTCCTAGTGGCTCGGAGGTGTGGTCATTACACCACAATGACAATCAGTGTGTAATGTGAGTCAACCTTTCATAAATCTCCTCCCAAAAGGAGTAAATAAATAAATACCGATGTTAAATGAGTTCATAATGTTTATTGTTACATTGTGTATCTTATTTTGTTGTTTGTATCGACCTATTTCTTTCTATCGCTACTCATTTTAACATCAATATCTGTCTTTTGGCCTACTTGCAATGTGGCTTACAGGCCTCGTTAATTAATCAATAAGCCCCAACAGCTAAGCGGGTTTTAGGCACTCCGCTATCGGCACTCCCCCTAACAATGGCCGTTAGTTGTTTTAAAATCACGGTAAACCATGGCCTAATGGTTACTACATTAAACTAGATTAAGGTTTCATAAATTAACCACATAGCAACAAATAATGCAATAGTTTATTGATAACAAATTATCATTCTTCCAGCAAACAATGTCGTTCTTCAGCGACATAGCAATATAAAGAACAAAAAAAAGGTAAGAATAGAATAAAGTGAGTACAGACCATGTATGTTTGCATGTATGTATGTCATAAGTTCTGTACCAAGTTATGTCATGAAACTATGAGTGCATTTACTATGTACTGTACAGTATGTGTGTATGTCAGTGTGTACATGGGAGGGGCAGTGAGGGGGCCCTGGTGAGGTCAGAGTTCAGGCCTGATGGCTTGCGGAAAGAAACTCAGTTTTAGTCGCTCTGTTCGAGCAGAATGACTGCTTACCTGACCGCAGAAGCTGGAACAGTTCGTTGTTGGAGTGGTGAGGATCATTCATGAAAAAAAAAATATATATATATATATATATACATAAAATTAAATTAAATGTAAAAATTCTGTCTCTTTCTCTCTGTCTCTCTCTCTGTCTCTCTCTCTCCCTCTGTTTCAATTCAATTTCAATTTCAATTTAAAGAGCTTTATTGGCATGGGAAACCCCTCAGCCAATCACAATCAAGGAGCGGAACTACCCGTTTTATAATTGTACATAACCGGTTTTGAGAGACGGATGGTCATAATGTGGCTATCATAGATTTAATCTTTATATGTAGACGAGGTTTCCTTTGAGAGAGGAGTATGCTGCTTAACACCAGGGGGCCTCATTGTGATTGGTCCATTGGAAAGCAACCAATATATAGTGACCACGCCCTCTCACTGACCGTGGCTGTCAGTGTTGGCGACCAGGATGCTGAGCAGCGCCGTCCATCGGGACACTTCGGACAACTACATGGCGTAAAGAGCGCAGGCTGCTGGACATTATAACGAAAAACCATGAAGATCCACAAAACATCGAGCATTGCCGAAGCTGGGGATTATTAATTGCTCAAACAAGAGGAATATATAAATATATGTTAGGTGTTTTTATATAGCCTATATTTTTTATAACGTAATAACTCCACTGGACCTGCAGGGGATAACGTTTCACACCAAAGACGAAAAAAATTGGACATCAAAATGATCTTAAGAATTGTAGGCATACTTCTCCTCTGCATGTGTAAGTATGATTTTAAGTAGTTTTAAATGAACAAATGTAGAAATATGACTTTGACCATCACCTTTGTGAAGTTGATATATCCAATGATCAGCCTATTGACAATGTGCAGGCCAACTCGTTATTATATCTAGTTGTCCGTTGACATAATATGTAGTTACCACAACGTCTGCGTAAATTCAGCAATTCAGTTCTTAGATGTCTTAGGTCTCGTTATTCAGATGGTTGAATACAACAACAAATAGGCTGTTACTACACTGAATAAATACATGTTGATGCCTTATAGTAGGAATGTTGAGGGCATCCCATTTTAGTTCTTTAATCGATACGAAATCGATAGTGAATTGCCTCCAGTCTAACCTTTTAAGGGGAGCTTGTGACTAGATGCTGTGTGTTATTTTGGGTGGACATTAAACATTTACATTTCAGCATTCTGTTTGCCACAGCTGGCAGTGGTGAGGGACCCAGATCAAGCTATTTGGACAATAGTGTCCGTAGTAGCCCCCTCTCTTTGGGTGACCTGACCCTCACACACTCACACCTTCATCTCCATATTCCTCATTGCCATTACCCTTTCCCCGGTCTGGCTGCACATGGAGACCCATACTGGGAACAATAATGTCCGCTGCACCCGGCTTTTCAGTGACCTGACCCTCACACCCTCATCTCCATAACCTTACATCGCCACCCTGCTTCTCAGTCTGGTCAAGTGTGTGTGTGTGTGTGTGCGTGTGTGTGTGAGTGTGTGTGTTTGTGTGTGTGTGTGTTGTGTGTGTGTGTGTGTGTATGTGTGTGTGTGTTTATGTCTCCAGGGAGCGCAGCCCACCCCCCCTCAAGCTGCTGCTTTTTCATGCTCATTTGCCTCCCCTCTCTTTGTCTGACACACACACGCACACGCACGCACACGCACACCCTCACACACACGCACACACACACACACACACACACTCACACACACACTCACACACACACACACACACACTACAGCATCCAGCTGTAGATAAGACAACAGGACAACATACAGCACTTTTACACAAGTATACATATATTAGAGTTTGCCTTAGTGTATGAGATTGGATTTCATGTCTGCAGCTCCAAAGAATGATGTCATCATTTATATGTACATGAAAGTTGTGCATTGGCTACAATTGATAATTGTCAAAGTATCACCATACACAGTGGTTTGCACACCATGCATGTGATTATGTGGCTCTAGCATCAGGACCTTTCTTTAGTTCGCCCTTGGGACAACTGAGTCGTATTAACATCCCTCCAGGATAGAGAGACAATGGGGGCAGGTGTGGAATTATAGTTTGCAGAGTGACCAGCAATTGACTAGTGATCTATTTTTCTAAATGGGAAGTTGTTGAAGAACTTGTACTAATTTAATGTCATCTCAACGTGACCATCTTTGTGCTACCCTTCTCGTACAAACATAATATAAATGTATATGTTTGTGTGGCAGTGTGCTCAAAAACCAAAACAAAATGGTAACAACTTGGGGTGTTCTTTCACCGTGCACAGGAAATAATTATAGGCTATTCACTGGGAAATTCATTTTGACATTGAGCATAAACACATGCAAACGTGTGAAACAGCAAAAACAACTGGTATCCTACACTAGACCAGAGAGCAGTTCGACAAGCTCACGCTGAACTTGATTGTGAGTTTTCAAATTCAAGGACACTAGCGGCTCCTCGCTGTGGAGTTAGAAAGAGATACAAGTTCAGCGGGTCAGAATGGGCCACCTCCATTCTGGGGGTCGTCACTCCTCAATATAATGACAAGTCCAGTGTGTGTCAACAAGGTCAATGTCGAAAGGGAGTAACTAAGCAGTGAGCCAGGCAGTGGCATGGGAAAGTCACCTCAAAGATAGCTTTGAAAGAACTGGAGCTAAGTGTATGCATAAGAAAGGGCATATGGTGCTTTCAGAGGGAGACGGCATTGTAGGGTTTGCTGGGGGCAGGGTGTTGTTAAGCGTAGCACCAAAACTATTGTATGATTCTCCGCTAGCTTTGTTCAATATTTGGAACATCTCCAGCCAGATGTAATTTCCATCCCTGGTCTGTCCATGAACAAGAAAAATAAAATCTAGTCAGCCGCGGCCCATTCATATGGGCCCATATGAACGGGCTAAAGAAAACCACCCAAAAACATAGTTCCTCCTCATAAACCATTTTTCCATCATAAATTACATTGCAATAAATATCACCTAGTTTCTGAGTTAGTCAGCAATTTATGATCTTTGGAAGTTAAAATCGTCATTCATTTCAATGATTCGATCTCAATTTAGTCAAATATTAGAGCTGTATTATATCTCCCTGTGGTCAAAGATGCAAACTGCAAGAAGCACCAATCGAGGCTCATTGGGGCAGCAATTAGTCTGCCCTACTGCGCCACTCTGCAGCCCTCCAATATTACAATTTTAGTTAGTCCGCACGTTCAGACTACTAAGTAGCAGTCAGTGACTAGAGAAATGGCGAACGCTCCGCAAGCATTGTCTAACAGTGTAGAGTTTCTTGTTATTACCTAATTTGGACGACTACATTTAGATGAAAACTTAGTTAAGAAGCAGCTTGACCCCTATTCATATTATTCAACAAACAGAACTGGACTGAAACTGTCATGTCCTTCTCATAATTATGAAAAATTGGAGTAAGCTTCTTTACTTTTTATCTTGGGTAATTCTTGTCGCGCACACCTGGGTGACAGCCTGTGTTCATCTTTGAGACTGCCATATGTTGGTTGCTGGCAGGTATATTTACATGTATGTACTGTTCTCTAATATATACATTATTATACTAATTACTGTAATAATTATTTAATATAATTCATTATTAAAATAATGATCTCAAAGTGGCCGTGGTCGGCGATTGAGGTGCTCTAGTCTAGTCTCTAGTCTTTATGGCCATGAGCCGCTACTGAATCTAGTTATGTTTTAAGATGTGTAGTTAGGTTTTTCTTTTCCTTGGATGTCCCAAGATTCCTTGTTCTCAGTCATGTAAGCATACCATGTAGAAGTCAACAATTAACGTTCTCGCCACTCATTCTCGCCACTCATTAAAAGTTGTTCTTGTACAAATTTTCTTGGTAACATCAGAGTACATTTGATGTTACAGATTTTAAATGGACCACAGCATGTGCACAGCGGGGTTTTCAGAGCAAATATTCAAAATTAATATTAGCTTTGCTTTTTGCTTTCCCTTTTTGCTTTCGCTTTTTGCTTTCGTTTCCCTTTTAGCTAGCATCTAAATATATGTCCACCCACCCTAACACATCCTCTCTCTATAGTGAAGCTAAGCACATTTCCTCTTTCCTTCAGGTGGATGTAGCGCCACAGAGCTCTCCTTCCTCTTGGAGCCGAGTGATGTCATAGCGGTCAGGGACAAGCTGCTCATGCTGGACTGTGAGGTTCAGGGCGAGGGACCCATCATCATCACCTGGCGGCAGAACGGGGCACCGGTAGAGACAAGCCGGCGGGTGCAAGTGCTGGCAAATGGAACACTTCTCATACAGAGCTTCCAGAAACGACGGGACGGGAGCGATACCGACGTGGGCGACTACGACTGTGCCGCACGGAACCGCTACGGCATGTTAGTGAGCCGCAAGGCCAGAGTCCAGCTAGCTTGTAAGTGTGTCATGTAACTCATGCATTACCATTACAAACAGCAGGCAAAATGTATATTAAGATGGCTATGGCTATTTTAAATTAAATGGAAGTTGTAAATTGGTATGTAGGTTCTATAGGTTAAGGTCACAAAGTCAATTTCTGAAATAAATATCCAAATAAAAATAGTCCTACTGAGAACTATACAACTATATAATCTCTGCAGGTTAGCCCATTATTTCTGCATACTGAAATAAATCTACTCTTTTCTAGCCTCCTCTGACCACCAGGACACAGGTCAATGTTGTGTGGACAAGCATGTGTTATCTGTCACCTGTGTGTGGTGATGGCTGGTTTCACCTGTGTGCCTTGATTAGCCAATGAACCAGAGGTGTACAGCCTCACCCCAGAGTCTAGTCAGCTTGACTTGGGCCAGGTGAGGCTGCTTAAACCAGCCACCAACCATACACACTCCACATTTTCGAAAGTCACAAATACAGATTTGTCTGCCTTATTCTTTAATTGGTTTTGGCATTGCTTTTTTTTTTTAAAATAAATGCATAGATAAAACATATCAATTTCTAATATCTTTCCCAGCACTTCCCAAGTTCCACACCCACCCAGACTCCATGGCAGTAGATGAGGGAGGTGTGGCCCGATTCCAATGTCAGACCAAGAGTATCCCAGAGGCCAGTATCACCTGGGAGAGGAACCATATTCCACTCAGCACGTCAGAAACAAGGTAACTTTTGATACATATCTGCAGTGTGTATCAAAAGTAATAAGAAGTAAATAGATGTTTTATTTTCAGTTTTTACTTCTAGTTTACTGTACAATAAACCACTTTTGTGGCAAATCTGGCATGTAACACAATAGATATAAGGGAGATGTAACTGCAATACAGTGTGATCAAATCTTCAATAATGATGTCTTTTAATAGTCCTTGACAGAATGACAGGTATCACAAACACAGCAGAAAGACCTAATCCAGTGATAGGGGAAGTGGTAACATGGGGCTTGGTGAATACTTGGGGGCAGCCGTACCGGCAGGGGGAAGGTAGAACATGTCATCGTCGAAGCAGCAGATCCAGAACCAGGTGGGTGTCAGCGGGGTAGATGTACCGTGAAGGAGCAGGCAGGCGGATGGTCGGGGACGGGCGCATGATCAGGAAGTCGAGAAGCGACGTTGTGGACAGGAAATGCCAAGCAGCCACAGACGGAAACCAGGAAGTGCGACAGCAGGATTCTTGGTCGGCTGAGGAGATCTCGGGGGATTTGATGAGGCAGGAAGGTCAGGGACAGGAAGGGTTGGTAACGGGTAATCAATCCGAGGATTACTCGAAAGTCTTGCATGTGAAAGCGAAGATACAATCTGGTGATGACGAAAGGAAGCCCTTATAGAGCTTATGAAGGGCAATTGACATGGGGAACAGGTGGAGGTGATGTGGCTGATGAGATGATTGATTGAATGATTGACAGTGAGAGTGGAAAGTGAAGAGTGGGTTAGTGGGTCTATTAATTTCAAGATGTCTCATATTTTTCAGTACAAACTTGTGAGTTGGTTTATATGAAGTCCAACAATTCTAGGCATAAATTAAATGACAATATATTTGTTTGGAGAAGCAATATAGTATTGGGAAATGATTAACTTTGTCTTGTGCTACCAGGTACACTCTGCTGCCGATGGGGATTCTGCAGGTGACAGGTGTGACCAAAGAGGATGCTGGGATCTATCGCTGTGTAGCCTCCAACATCGCCAATACACGATTCAGCCACGACGCCACACTTAATGTTACAGGTAGGCAGATGTTCAATTGTATCTACTGAGACTCATGGGGTGTAAGGTAAGCAGTCGGCTGCCCTGAGCGATTGTGTCGTCTTTGTGAGAGCTTAGGGTATTCCACCACAGTATAATTCAACCTTAATGCCACTTCGGTTGGGCTAATTCTAACAAATGATCCACAGATCTAAATAAATTGTTATGAATGAATATGTACAATTGAACAAGTTTTGACTGTCAAAATACATGGATGTGCAATCCTGAACGTCATGCAGAACAAATAAGCAAACAATGAACAGACTGTATCCGTGATCAAAGCCCCTCTTATTCACACTTGTCTCTCACCTCAGGTGGTGCACCCAGGACCTACAGGGAACCATTTATATTGTCTGGACCTCAGAATCTGACCCTTACCGTCCACCAGACCGCTATCCTGGAGTGCATTGCCACTGGCAACCCAAGGCCCATTGTCTCCTGGAGTAGGCTAGGTAGGCACAGCAGATGATACTTTGGCTTCTGTGTACAAATTGTACATCTATGACAAAAAACTGGAGACAATGAATAATGTGGAACTGATGAACACAAATAGCTTATGAACACAAAGAGACTCCCATTGTGGTAAGACCACAGGAGGGGAAGACCTCACTGGAGCCTCAATGTGTTAAATTGGTGCAATGCCCCTTTAAGGCATAATTCATGCCTTAAAATATTGTAGTGTTGATATAATATGACTATAGGATGTAAGGCTATATGACTGTATAACCCTGTGTGATGTAGGCCTATATGATGTTTTCTTAATAATAATTGACATCTTGCATTTCTCTCCCTTGTCCATCATTGTTTACTTTCTGGGGAACCCCAGATGGGCGTTCCATCGGGGTTGAGGGGATACAGGTGCTGGGCACTGGTAACTTGATGATCTCAGACGTGACGCTGCAGCACTCGGGCGTGTATGTGTGCGCCGCCAACCGACCTGGCACCAGGATTAGGCGCACAGCACTTGGAAGACTCGAGGTGCAAGGTAACCCTGACAAACCATATAATCCCCTGAAGCAAAGTGGATTACTTACGAGAGCTGACCAATTAATCAGATATTATCGAAATCGCTATATGGTCATGTGCAATATCCAAATTGGAGGAGCTGCAATGTATGGACAATGTGAAAATGTACATTTACATTATAACAGCATTATAAATTAAGGCAAGGCAAGGCAATTTATTTATTTATATAGCACCGTTCAAACACAAGGCCATTCATAGTGCTTTACAAAGGAAAAGAGGAAGAAAATACAATAAAATTCAAGGAGTAAGCTTTTAACATACATCTTCCTGTGATATATCGTCAGTGATGTTTCCTGGGTTCTTCGGGAGATGTAGGTCTTTCAACTATCAGACACCCTACTCCAAGTGACCCGGCTTGTGTTCAGGTAGCTCTACCCACCCACGGCTCTCCCCTCCTGATCTTGAGGCAACTTCCTCTGCCTCAGTGACCAAGTTGATGGCCCTTTGCCTACTGGCTCCTGTGATGCCCAGCGTGTTCTAGCCCTGCAGAGTGACTGGCCTGCAAACCCTCTGCATTCCACCTCAATGGGCTCGCACCTTGCTCGCCACCCATTGCTCCGGCATTCCTCCATCAGCTCAGCATACTTTTCCTTGACCTGAATATATCGTCAGTGATGTTTCCTGGGTTTCTCAGTTGTTTCATGTCTTTCAACTATCAGACACCCGCCTCCAGGCGACCCAACCGAAGATGATCAATCCCCAGCTTGTGTACAGGTAGCTCTACCCCACCTATGACTCTCCCCTCCTGATCCACAGCCATCTTGAGGCAACTTCCGCTGCCTCAGTGATCAACTTGATGACCCTTTGCCGACTGGCCCCTGTGATGCCTGACGTGTTGTAGGCCCTGCAGAGGGACTGCCCTGCAAACCCTGGGAACTTCAGTTGCTTCCCCAGGTCAACTTTCAGCTCCCAGTCTTGTGTCATTGTAGGCCAGAAGAGGTGGCCCTGGCAGCTGGTGTTGGCTTCTCCGCAGCCCTGACGAAAGCACTGGTCTTTCTCATTGGGTAGAGATGCTTTCAGTGGCTGATCCCACTGCAGATGGTGTCCGCTATGGCTTTCAGGACTTGGTCATGGCGCCAGCTGTAGCACCCCTTGCCCAGGGCTCTCGAACAGCTGCTGAGGATGTGCTCCAGGGTCTCTCTCTTCAGGCACAGAGGGCAAGCTAGTGACTCCACCTTCCACCAGCAGAACAAGTTGGATGGGCTTGGTAGAACGTCGTAGACAGCCTGGATTAAGAATTGAATTTGATGGTGCTCCCATCTTATTTGCAACTTGCTTCTGACACAGCAGCATTTACGAATTCTGCTGCCCTCCACTTCCATCCAGTCTTGACCTCGATCCCAGCCTTAGAGTCTTTTAGGTCGCAGGACTCTCGATATTGCAGCACCTCCCTAATATGGGTCACCATGAACTCTTCATTCAGGCTGCTGATGGGGAGCTTCAGCTTGTTGTTGTGCCCATATAAGGCAATGCTGCTCAGGCCCCGAGGTAGTCCCAGCCACCTTCGTAGGAACCGGCTAGCCCTCCTCTCAAAGCCCTTGACTGTGGAAATTGGGACTTTGTAGACAAGAGGGGCCAGGCCTTGAACTTGCCTCGTAATCCTGACTTGTCCACTGCCCTTCGCCAGGCTTCCTCTCAAGCTGCAGTCAAGCAGCTTTCCAAGGCTCTCCACTGGTTTCTCAGTGATGGATGGTATCTGGGTACTACCAAGTGTGAAGCAGAACTTGTCGGTGGTCTTTCCTTTCCTCAGCAACAGGGATCTGGACTTCGCCAGCTTGAAGCTCATGTGAGCCCAGGTGATCATCTCCTCCAGGCCCTTCAGGATCCACCTGCTCCCTGGGACAGATGTTGTCATCACAGTCAGGTCATACAGTACATGAAGGCCCTAAGGGGCAGCTGTCAGATGCCAGAGTTGGTGAGCGGCCCTCTCCACCTTTGGGATCCCTCCTTTACTGGACTGAGGTATCAATGTAGGAGTTCCTTAAGAGGTAGTTTGTCAGGCGCCTGGCAACGATGCCGAGGAATACCTTTCCCTCAACACTGAGCAGCAAGATGGTGCTGAACTGACTGTTCTTCGACTCTTCCTACTTTGGAATCCAGACCCCGCACACTCCTTCGCACACCCTCACTGATGGGCCAACTTGCCCCTCCTCCAGATCACCTTCAGAATCCTCCAGAGACCGTGGAGTAACCTTGGGCAGTTCATATATACCTTGTACGGTACCCCACCCAGTCCTGGGGCTGAGCTTGCTCCAGCCTTATTGACCACCTCCTGTACCTCCTTCCAGCTGGGCTCCTTCCCTTCAAATTCCAGAGTTGGTTTATCAAGGACTTGCAGTGGCCCGAATTTTACTCCCTAGATTCAAAAACAAAACAAAAATAACAATGAAAATCATTTTAAAAATTTGGAAAAGCTAAAAAAATGTATAAATAAAGAAAATAAAAATAGTGAAAATAGAAAATAAAATAGGAATACAAATATAAGATGCAGATATTTAATTTAATGCTGGGGTGAACATTAAAGGAATAGAGTGTTGATGCAGACCTCACATGTTCTGGAAGTTTGTTTCAGAGCTGTGGTGCATCGAAACTAAAAGCTGCTTCACCATGCTTGGTTTGAACCCTGGAAACAGTTCACAGGCCGGTCCCAGATAACCTGAGACCATAACACATAAGCAGATCAGATATGTATTTTGGCCAGAGTAAGATCATCAGAAATTCACGCAAACAAATCAAATAAGGTTCCTGCATTTGTTACGTTTGGTGCTTGGATATGGATATATAGAGCTAAATTAACTTCACTCAATTTTCATAAGTTTGCCGTATTTTAATTGGGCAATTAGCATTTAATATGCATGTTGTCCTTTGGAAAACATTGATATTTAAGTCATGTTGTTGACAACAATTCTTGCACACAAAGGCACATTGTCATTTATGTCAACTAATATAGATAACTATTGACACACATAGAACAAATAAAATGTAAGTAATCAAGAACCATAAATACAAATCTACATCATCTGAAGCTACATCATGTTGCTCCTCTCATCTCTACATCCATTTTGTGTGAGACTGTTTCAGAACAATCAATGCACTTTCCCTATCTGTCTTTCACAAGTGGATTGACAATCCTCCTGACAGAGAGGGCTTCTGGAACTGATCTTTAATATATTCATTAATTTATTGATTCCCCCCCGCCCCCCGCCCCCTCTGATCAGGTCAAGATTGCATGTAGTCTGTAAAATTATATTTCACATACACACATATATATGTGTGTGTGTGTGTGTGTGTGTGTGTGTGAGTCAGTGTGTGAACTCTTTGCCAGAATGGGTTGAAGGTCAGCCGAAATGTGAACTTTCTTCCTCCCTCTCTGGTCTCCCTTTCTGGTCTCTCCAGTGGTGATGAGGGGGTAGACAAAGAGAGCAGGACAACGGCAGATGCAAAGGGATAGGCAGCAGGAGACAATGGTGCAGGGGGTGGAGGTGAGAGGAGGTGGGGGGGGGGATGTTCCGTGTAACGTGTGGTGCTGGCTTTTGAGGCTGAGCAATGACCTCACGGACCCCTGACACCTGACCTCTGACATTGACCTGAGGGTTGGGGCTGAGGAGTCTCCATGGCAACAGTCAAAGTCATGGAGAAGAAAAAGGGGCGGGGAATTAGCAAACATTGGAAGGGGGGTGGGGTGGGGAGAGTGAAAGAGCAGGAAAGGTCAGAAGAACAAACCCTGTGTATTGGAAAGATGAATGATAGGGGGATAGGGGGGAGACCCTGTCCACATGTGCCCACAACCACAAAGGGGAAATAAAAAGAGAATAAACAAGTCATGTCCTAAAATAGTATTACAGACATTTAAGTTTTGAATGCCAAATCTTTGAAAAAAGATTGATCTCTAATCTCAATGAAAATCATATGTATTCATATAAAAGCTTGCAAAACATGGAAAACAGGATCCATCTGAATGAGAAAATTCAAGGTCACACCAGCGACTTTAAATGTGGTTAATCAATATCTGGTCAATATGGGTTTACACATGAATGGTCCACTGAGGAAGCTTGGCAATTTAGACCCAATAGACCCAGCACAGCTGAGCAGAGGAGATGGACCGGTCTGATGCACACATCATTTACAAGCTCACCAACATTACTGATTTTAATTTCAGCAACATTGTCCTTTCACAATGTGCACAGCAAAGACTTTTCGTTTCAAGCTAGTATGAAAGACAGTATACATTCTAAACTTGCTGGTCTTGCTGGCAAAGCTTTTGGAATAATGGGGTGAATGTTGCAGAGATTTGTGGTATAATATGTCTTTTTTAAGTCAAACTGTGAATTAGCTTGTGTCTCACTCTCTGCTGAGAGCATAAGATTAGCTTTGGAGACAAACTGTCTGAGAAACAATTTTTTTTCTGGAATACATGTTGAACATGTGAATATGGAAATTAGGAACCACATTCTACAAGATTCAATCATTTCACGGTGTCTTAAATATTGTCAGCTTTATTTCATTGAGATGAATAGATCCTAACATTTGAAACAAAATCTTTTAAATGACAGGATACTCGATCTTATAACTAGCATCATGATTAATTGTGTGTTCCCTCACTACATTTCTCTGTTATTGCGAGACATTAATCGGTTTTTGCTTATTTTTTCATTTTCATGTATTCATGTTTTTTAAGTGTACGGGTGACGTGAAGAAAGGTATTCATTGTGAAGTAGATTAAAGTGGCTGGAGTGGCAGGTACTTTAAAGGACTTTAAATTAGGGTGTTGCCAAACATTTGATTCCTACTGCATTACCTGTAGGCTTCCTTGAGCAATATGCCTCACCCCTTCCGGCCCTGTAATGACATGTGTCTGAATCTGAAAGTTGGTTTAGATAAAATAGTCTGCTAAATGACGATATTCATGCATAACCTCTCTTTATGTGTTCTCTGTGTTCATCTCCCCAGCACCTCCTGAGTTTCTGCAGTGGCCTCAGTATATTTCCAAGCCAGTAGGGGGCAGTGCTGTGTTTACATGCGTTGCTGAGGGTGTACCAGAACCTCACCTCATATGGCTTAAAAATGGCAAGGTTCTGCTCCCCGGAGATAATGTTAAGCTCACAAACAACAACAGGTAGGCACCAGAGTGGAGACAGTTTTCAGTTCCTGTGGGTAATGTTTGAGCTAAATTGTAATGTTGTTTTGCATGTGCTCACTGAATAGAATCTCATTTAAAAATTTGGAAACCGTCATGATTCATTTAATTACCAGGATTATAAATTGAGGCACAAATTAATTACAACCATTATATGTGGTAGTTTTGACATTGGAAACGGTTGTCTAGGCTTCTTAACCTATTGATCTCAATAGGTTAAGAATGTGTGATGTGTCATCTTATTTATTATTATTATTATTGCAAATTGTTTTTGCTGACTGAATATCCTATCTTACCTATATTTTTATGTTTCTCTAGACTTACTCTAAATTTGTAAATCTGTTATATAATTTTTTATTATTCTACTGTTTATTTCTCTATTGTATTATTGTATTGCTATGCAACCTGGCACAAGAATTTCCTTCGGGATCAATAAAGTTCTATCTTATCTTATCTTATCTTATTGGAAGAGTCAATTGATTGTAGTGATTGTAGGGCTGTAGGGATGTGTTAGGCATGTTTTATGGAGTCATACAGTGTCCTTATTACATTGTTAAGTAATATACCCTGTGCTCTCCTCCAGCACTCTCGCTGTGACTTGCATCACATTGGAGGATGAAGCCATCTATCAATGCATTGCAGAGAACAGTGCGGGCACCAATCAAGCTAGCGCCCGGCTGGCTCTAGCCCAAGTGAAGGACCTACCAGCCGCACCGCAGGGTCTTGGAGCTCGTGCTCTGTCCAACAGTGCTCTTCGGGTCACCTGGAGCCAGCCTCCCGCAGAAGTCACAGATGCCATCATCGGCTATGTCCTGCAAATTCGTAAGATTGGCGGTAAGTTGAATCAGTGTTGAAATACAGGAGTCGGGTTGGCCTTTACAGGTTGCACACACTTTCCACAGTCCCATTGCATTGAATGTTGTATATATGTAGTATATTATGTTGTCTTGCATCAATGTTCCCTAGAAATGCTTGCAGTATGCAGAAGGACTTTAAATGATACTGTGTCCCACTAATAATTGTTATGTGATGACTGTTATTTAGAGCCAAGACAGCCCAGTGAGTCTACAGGGGAAGCGTTCAGCAAGACCTATCTTCCAACCAGACTTCGCCAACCTGGAGCCAATCCCACTACCTACTCCAATCTACCTGAGTCCTACTCCCCTCTGGGCGCCAGCCAGAAATTCCCTCGGGAACCTGTGGTCGCCACACACTAGCGGGGCCGTTATAGAAGCTAAAATAGTCTTACTAATGATGTATTTTCCTACTTCAATTCTTATGGATGAATACTACTCCATCCTTGGTGAAAGTGTTAAGGCCCCAGCCTGTTTAAACACCTTAATGTTCTCTTAGTACCTCCATAACATAATGCCTGAATATACAATACTTTTTCACTTTTCAGTTGGAAATGAAGATTCACATGCAAGTGGGTGTCAGTATTTAAATGATCAGTGGTTGTTTTTTTAAAAAAAAAACAATGGTTGATGTGTTTGCATGGTTTCTACCCCCCCCCCCCCGCCAACCTCACACACAACCATCCCATCACTCATGCATACGGTTTTCATTCACACACATGCATTAAATCTTTAAGCAACACAAGACAGCCAATTACATACAGGTAAAGTCAGGTCTAGGTCATGGCTCAACTCAAAACTCAAACATATGGGAAGCTACCACGTTTGTCGCTTTGTAACACAGGCAGAGAGCACAGGGTGGATGTTATGAATGGAATTGAATGGCATTTTTTGCATTTATACTCTACCTGGTATTCAGAGCCGGTTCGTGGCAGAGGCGACATAGGCAGCCGTCTAGGGCTCGACACTGGGGGGAGGGGGGTGGGGGCAGCCCTCATGGCAACACAAAAATACTGAGCCCAACTCATCCTGGTGTTGCGACATATTCCACGAACATAATTGTATTAGTCATGGGTTTTTTATTATTTTTTTCTTCTATAATAAACATACTGCACCCCCTGAACTGTTAGGCACAAGTTGACAACATGATTGAAAACACTGCTGTGCTTCTCATCTGTCCTGCACTGCACTTGTGTGTGAGTGGGGGATGATGGGTACTGCTTGATGCGTAATGACGTGTCACTCAAATCCGGGATGTAAACAGATAGATTTGATCAGTTTGAGGGATATTAGCTTCACAATGAAAAGGTCCAAGCCTTCAGGTGTGCAAGCAAGGGCGAAGACGGAGAAAAGAGGAGGAGGATAAGAATGCCACAAATAAAGGTATGTCGCCTGATATTATATTAACATTAAATCCTGTTTTGTGTGTAGACATTTACATTTGTAGTAGCTAGCTAAGGAGCAATAGAGCTAGTTATGCTAGACAATAATGCTACAATAGGTAGTAGACTCAAATACATATTGAAGGATATGAATCTGAATGGTTTGGCCTTGCATGCAAGTGTCAGCCAATTATTTGTGGTATGTGTAATTGATAATACATGTAATAAGTCATTATTATTGTTGTTGTTATTATTGTTGTTGAATGTGACAGTTACTTTATGACAAATTAAATGTAGATATCAGTCAAATACAAATAACTTGATGCAGTGGTATAACAGTATGGTTGTATTGTATCTTTGAATCCAGTGGCAGGTCAAGCAACATCCAGGACCAAGCACTCCAGCTACCTCCAGTAACACACATCCTGCAGGAGTGAGTTCTGTTAGTTGTATGCTACACCTGCCCTTATGTTACAAATGTCAATTATGTTACAAATGTCAAATGTCTATATTGAAGTTGTCTACAAGACACATGAAAGCTAGAATAACTTGTTCGCATCAACAATTTAATTTGATGTGTTTATTCCCTGATGTGTTGAAATACATGAATCATTGTATATCCTAAAGGATTAATAACTTTATTTGCATGTATGTTTGAATTGCCTGCAGGTGAAGGAACAAGCACAACATACACTGTCACTACTCTACAGCCTGCAGACACCCCATCAACTGGAACATTTATTATGAGTATAGACCAAATTTGAAAAACTGCTGTTATCTTGTCTGTAGACATTTTTGTCTTACCCTTATGTCACACAGCTTTTGTTTATAATTTATGCATTTAATTATCTATTAGTATTCTTTGATTCGTGATTTGTTAGTTTGGGAAGCTATTGTTATCTTTAAAATAAAAGTATATATTTTTGTCCTGGTGTATTGTGGTGTCTGTTTATAGTCCTATTTTTTCTTTTTTCTTTTTTCTTTTTTGGGTGGGTGGGGGGGGAGGAGCACCAAATCCTTATCTCGCTTAGGTCACCAAAATGGCTAGAGCCGTCCCTGCTGGTATTTGCAAAACAAAATCACTGAAGTGGAAGTTTTGTCGCAAGAGCTTTCTTAGTGTCTGTACGGCATATACCTGCGTATCACGTAGACTGCTACTGTGGTGTAATGGGTCAAAGTGTGCGTTTAAACCATCAATATGCTATAGCTATGTATGGAATGTGGGCCAGCAGCGTGGTGCATGGAGCCGGTCCCTGGCCGATGGTTTGAGAAACGTGGCTCCAGAGAAGATTGTATAGATTTGACTGTGAGACAAGTGGAAAAAAACATGACAAGGCTTTGACTGTACAATGCTGTGTCCATATCCCGCTTACCGTTTTCATCTGAATTATTCTTCCCCTATATTTTGTCCATTAGAAATGCTAAATCCAAAAATATGTTTTATGCTCTGTCACACTTCTAGTACCCACAGCACCAACGTTCTTCACCAAGGTTGTCAACTCCAGTGCAGTGCAGGTCCTCTGGGAGCTGCCCAGCAAGGCTGGTCAAGCTGAGGGCTTCCGGCTTTCCTACCGCAGAATCCCACATGAAGCTTTTTGGGGGCCAATCCAGCTACCGTTCCATATTAATGCTCACACCATCTCGTACCTTGGTGAGTGTGTGTCTGTGTGTCTGTGTCTAAAATGTTCCTTCTCTCTCATCATCATCCATAATGCAGCACCATAGAAAAAAACAGAATTACTGCATTCTGTAAATAGTACAACCAAGAGGTACAATGTATGAGTGAGATCAGCTGGCTTAGTGTAGTGACAATCGATGGCATTATAATACTTTCTTAAACTGAAATCTCCCACCACTGCTGAATACAAAGATTTCACCACAATACATGTCTGATTAACAATTAATTTGGCTCTTTTAGAACCGGGATCTATATATGAGGTGAAACTTGCAGCTTACAATGGAAATGGTGAGAGTGACTCTTCCAACAGGCTTGTGTCTCTGGCAGAAGAAAGCACCCATAATACTGGTAACTTATAATGCAACCGTCTTTCTACCACATCTTCATTCACATGTATCTACAACATTGTACATAATAGCGTAGCTACATATTTAATAACATCTATCCATGCAACCCATTGCTTGCTTATAGATTAGTTATATCATTGTGATCACTTATGTTTGTTTTGATGGCAGTATTCCACTTATTATTGTCTTGTAGTAAGAGGAATATTCCATCTGAGTGCCTAAACAGTGTTACAAGACCATGTATTACAGACTTTCAGTTCATAGACAGCCATGTCATTAAGGTGTACAGATTCGTTGTGTCACATGGGTGAAACTACAGGACTTGTCTCATATGCAACAGGAGGAAAACTCTCCTGTCAGTGCAGAGATGGCGAGGGCACTATGGGTGGCATTATAGTAGGCATCCACATTGCCATGGCTTGCATCATCTTCTGTGTCCTCTTCCTCATGTTTGGATACCGTCGAAGGTAAGAATCTCCAAAGAATACTCGATGCTTTGATATAAGTCCTGACATGGTTTTTATACCTAATTTTTGCAGTCAGTACATTGTGGAAGGGAATTTAATGTCTAGCTTCACAGCTTGTTGTTCACTAAAATTGTTCAGGATCTTTCACAATGTTGTTGTGTAATATGCCTCATAACAGCCTAAAACAAGTTTGCAGCCTCTTTTGCAGCAAAGGAACCCAGGAAAGCTGGTCTGTGACCCGGGAACATAATGGTCATAATGTCGTCCACAAAGATGGCAGACCTCACCTCAGAAATGATCATGGGCGTAAGGTAGGATTTCAAAATATACCGTCTTTACTTGAAAGAACATTATCCATTTACACTGCCCTTCCTTTGTAACCACACCACAAAGAAACAACATGACAGCTTCATAAGTCACATGTTACTTGATTGATTCGATGAGGTGTAGTTGCAAGGGAAACCGGCCGATTGTAAAGGTCTTATTCGTGTAAATCATGATCCGGCCCAGATATAACCAGGCGTATTTTCTTCAGAAAATAGTAAGGTCATGACTTTATTGGCATTATTACATGTTACGTAAAGACAATGCCTTTATATGATTTAACCACATATTTTTTTATTGTGTCTACTTCGGCACTTCTTTGCCTTACAGGAAGGAAGCACAACAAGCCAATGTCGGGTCCACATCGAGCAAGACTCCTCACATTTGGGTTGTTGAAAGTCACATTCGCAGTCGCAAGACTCTACCGCCTTATCTGACCATATCTCTTCTTCTCACCTATGGAGGGCAGTATAAATACCCCACTCCCACAAATTCAAAGCTTTATTGCCTCACAGTTTGCGTGTGTGTGTGTGTCTGTGTGTCTGTGTGTCTGTGTGTGTGTGTGTGCTGAATGAAAGCCATAAAAAGTCTTACTCAGGGCTGTAGGTCGTCATTGTGATATGTGTGGTGATATGTGTGCCACAACAATATTTTTTCGTAACAGCAAAAACCAAATTCTGGTAAGCTTACATACCAAAATGTGTACAACCATGTAATGCCAAATACATGTTTTATCTGTCAAGAGACCATCTGGTTTTGTGGCACATAAAATGCCTTCCTGTATCTGACAACTAAAGGGATGAAACACAACAGCCTTAGCCATAGCCTGACTGCACAATTGTGTGCATTTTTAAAATGTTGAAATGATTGTTTATAACCAAGCTAGCCTTGTGACAAGTTGAATTGGAGGAAGATTGTCAGAAGGTGATCCTGTACTGCAAAGCCTCTTATACCATTTCATCAAATAGCTGTGCAAACCCAAAGATAACTACCTCAGTCTGAGAAGAACTTCCAAGCCATTATTGATTATGCCTGTTAATGCTGCTTGTCCTACCTCAGTCAAAGGGTGTTGAACCCTTACGAAACCTTAAACCTTAGTTTGTTGGACTTGTGCCACTGTGCCCTGCCAGCTGCCTTTGACACTGAAATGAGAGTGCCCATCGAGATGATTGTCATGAAGAGTGAGAAAATGAGATAAGTGTCGATTTGACCGTCTTAAGTTTGTGTGCTCACTTCCACCAATGCAATTCTGCATACATCTGTTTGGGGTATGTTTGTCTGTATTGGGTGTATGTCATGTTTTGCATTAATTCTGATACAGGTCAGCCGCCTTCTTTTTATTGAAACCTAAGAACAAGCAATTGCCTTGAAATGACGCATAGGGCTAATTCCATTCATGTTTTTACTGAAAAGATAACATTTTCCTAAAGATGGGCTTGCAGACAAAAAAAACTACCTCCTAAGCCTATCCAAAAAAGAAAACCAAGCTTTATTGTGTCCAAAGATGTAACTATTTGTATTCTCAAATATACTGTCACTAATAATAGTTAAGATTTCTTTTAATTCACAATGTTCCTGTTTTATAGGGGTTATGAAAAGTGCATCAACTGAAACCAAACCAAAAATGCCCAGTTTAGCTTTTTTTTCTTGAATTATGGAATACCATAATTCACCAGTACCAATGAAAATGAAATATTTTAATACGATTTTGTATGCTTATTCAAAAAAGAAGTGCTTTCTCTTTAGATGCAATTTTGCTAAATACCTAGCTAGAGAAGTCTAGATGTTTGAATGTTTTAACCTTACAATTACCCAACGTGTGAAATAAAAATGATGTGTACAGTAAAGTTTCATGTGAAGTAAAGCTGTTTGTTTGTGAACCTTATGTACTTATATACAATAGCCTGATTATATTTTACCAAAGAATTGAATTATTAAAATTCACCACAAATAATCACATTTGTGTATTGATCCAATGTTAATGCTTTAACCACAGAAAAAATAATGAAAACATGAAGGTTCACAACATGGGTTTTTGCTATCCATTCTGTCTGACCGTTTCTGTTTTACCCTTATTTTTGTTCCTTATAATACTCAAAGTTGCAAAACAGATGTGATACCAAAAATGTACACGTATATGAATAAAATAGGAGGCTTTCAATTACAATTGTAGTTTCAATTGTATAGCTTTTTTTTTATGGTGTTGCTTGATTTGTTTGTTGAGAAAATGTATTCTCCTTTTCCTTTTTAATGTCGTATGACTTAATTCTAAATCTGGCATGGTACAGGAATCCAAATATATTATTATTATTAATATGATGTCTATTAGTTGTTTTTATTGTTATTATTGAAGACAAACCAGGTAACCTAATATTAACAATAAGCGCAGTAATAGTAATTATACTAATTGTAATAATAATATGATAATCCCGACAGAAGTCACAGATCCACATTGTTCTTGTTTGTTTTGTGTATTCAGTAGATGAACAGCTTTATATGGTGTATTATTTCAGGGCGCAGTGGGGCCCTTGAATTTGTTTCCATTCAGTGTCTGGAGGTGAAACTTCATTGTTGAACAACACACTTTGACATATTTATAATATTACACACACATAATTACATTTACAGTGCCACAAAACAATATATCCCTCAGGCACTGCTATATACGAATGTTACTAGCTAGTACAACAAGGTGCATTGTATGTACATTCTGTAATTGGGCCTCATAAGATTTTTTTTACACTGATACAATCCAAACCAAACTACGTCTGCAGAATGATTTTCAAAGTTTGTTAACATTTTCATATTTGGTTGGTCATCATTTACATTCTAATGCTTATAAAACCAAATAAAGGCCATTTATGAAAATGTAGTCTCCCTAGTTGGTATTATTTAGTTTTTGCATATAGCCGTCATTGTACTATTCATATATTTATGTGTCTCGATAATGAAAAAACTCATACAACTTATCATATGTCTCAAAGGGGCTTCTATGTAGGCACTTTTTATCTACGCAAGTAACAGGGTTGCTTGCTGATTCCCGAAGGCCGAAATGGACAATAAACTGCTCCAAAAGCCAAAATTATAAAACAAAAGCCTGAGAAACATAACCCTGATGTTACTGTATATACTGAGGAGTATGCCATCAGAAAATATGGCATTCTGCAGATATAATAGCAGACATTCTGTATTTAAGTTAGCTATTTCCATTGGCAAATATGAAACCATACACCCTAATGTGAAACTCTAACCCTAATATGTTACATTACTTTAGAACCATTGATGATTAATGCATTATAAATAACAAGCATTCGATCGAAAGCAGAGAACCATATCGAAAATGTTTACTTTCAACAAGCAAATTTCTCTAATAAATGATAAAAGGTATGAATGAATCAAACTCAGGCCATTTTTTTTCTAAACAAATATACAGATAAAGACTTTTAAATGTCTTAAAAGCAGACATGTGTTCTACAGCATAAAACACATGTAATCAGCCAGGCAAGGACCTAACGAGAGTGTCAAAACTCAAAGCATATTTTGCACAATTCCCTTTTTAAACTTTTGATCATTTGGTTTTGTTTCTTCAATTCGTCAGTCCCTAAGAGTAACTTTGCTGTTCTGGTCAGTACCAGGGCCGGAGTGGAAACATAATTCAGGAATATAGTGAGAAATATTGCCCCATTCACAGACACTATTTAAGCAGGGGTTTGGGTGTTCTTCACATTGGCATAGTACTTAAGGACATTCGGCATGGGGGGAAAAAAGAACATACATTTCTTAATCATTAAAAAAATTAAATGTCTACCTCAAATCTGTTTTGAGTATTGAGTAGAAGGACAATACTTCACAACTGCTCATTAAACATGTGTTCACACACACACAGCAAATGCCGCTATATTGCAATGCTTACGGTCAAAGATGCGTTCAAACATTCCCGTCCAAGGCTCACAGTAAAACATCATGCCCTGTTAGCACTCTTCTATGGAGGACCAAAACTGCCAAAACAAAAAATAAATAATGCTGTTATGCTGCTTACTGGAGGGTGTTCTTTAATACAGCCAACCGTCTTCTGTAACTTTGCAGATTCCAGACACAGGAATTCTGGGTACTTTTGGTGGAAACACAGCTTTAGTCAGGAACATAAGCAGTGTTTCCACCAAAAGTACCCAGATTTTTTTGCCCCAGGAACAACTTCTCAGAATCAAAAAAGTTCCTTCAGTCCGTTCCTGTGTCCGGTTCCACTGCGGCATAAAGACCAAAGTATGAAAAAGGGATGTATTACAAAATGTGGATATATTAAAGAACACTCCAAATGCACACCTACATACACAGATTCATCATAATCACCCTCATTCACAAATTGTCTGTCACAGTGCGGGAGAGAGGTAGGAGGGGAAAGGACCCAAATGCAGGAAGCAGGAATAACTTAAATGATTTAATACAAAAAAATAAACTGGATCAGGCAACAGGTACTCACACATAAGATGATGTGAGTAAGTATCCATGTAAGGATTTGACAAAGAACATAGAGGCAGGTATAAGGGAAAGGGAGAAAACTAATCAGGGAAAGTGAAAACAGGTGCAAAAAATCGAGAGTTGTGAAACAACACAAGGCAGGAATTAACAGAGCAGACCACAAAATGGCAGACAACTACAAAATAGCAGAAAATTCCAGGTGGAAACAACACACACATGGGAAAACAGAACATATGTAACCAGATAAACTAACACACACATGGGGAACAGAACATCAGGTGGTAAATAATAATGCCAATGTCCAGCAGGCGGTGCAAAAAGCCCCCTCCTCAAGGGAGGGGGTTCGGGGGATTCCAGAGGTCCAATCAGGATCGAGCAGGCACCCTCAGGCGGATGGCCTGGAGGCAGGGCAGAGGCCGAGCAGGCACCCTCGGGAGAATGGCCTGGAGGCAGGACAGGGTCCCAGCTAAGCAGGTCTGGATTTCAACCAGGCAGCCAGCGGTGAAAGTGGGATCGCTCCGGGGGTCGATGTCGAGGACTGGGCCATTCTAGAGGTCTATGCCGAAGGCGGGGCCGCTCCGGGGAGTTAAGGCGAAGCGGAATCACCGGGGATGCCACAGACTCGGGACGGAGCCACTGGAGAGGCTGGAGATTCAGGGGGCGGCGCCACTGGAGAGGCTGGAGACTCCTGGGGTGGAGCCACTAGAGAGGCTGGAGACTCCGGGGGAGGAGCCACAGGGGTGGCAGGGGGCGGAGCCGGCTGCGAACCAGCAGCGGGGACAGGAAGCTGCACCGTCCTGGGACCCAACCGCTGCTCCTTCTATGCTGCTGAACACCTCAATCCGGCAGCAAACATGGCCTCCAGCCACTGCAGGATGCCCTTGACCAGTTCTAGGTCCGGGACGGGAGCCTGAGATGGCTGCACTATGCGTGCTTTGGGTGTCTTGAAAAGCAATATATACATACAATTATCATGACGTAACGCTATTGCTTTTGTGTCCAAGACATTGGACAAAAAAGCATTCCACCTGCTCTCTGCCACCATGGTACGAACCTTGATGGAGCTATTGGCCACGGACCTTCCCTCCTGAATGACTTTTAACAACCCTCAAGCTGCCTCCCTACCGGGAGTGACGTGGTAAAAGACGTTCCGTAGTTCAGCGGAGAATAATTCCACCGATGGTAGATGGCGGACTGTTTCTCCCACTTGGCGGTTCCCCAGTCTTTGGCTCGGCCAGTGAGCAGAGAGATGATGTATGCCACCCGTGCTCTCTCTGTGGGAAAGGCGGAGGGCTGGAGCTCGAAGGCGAGAGAACACTGCACAAGGAATGGCTGACATGAACCAGGAGCACTGAAATAATGCCCCAGGGGAGGCAAGCGTCCATCTGATGCTGGAAAAGATCGGATCGGAGAGCTGGGAGCCAAAGTCGGTGCGGGAGGTGGAACCGGTCCTGATATGGCGAACCTCTGGAGGTGTTGATGACGCTGTAAAGCACCAGCCTGTGCCAACAACTCCTCCTGAAGTGAACTGGAGTCGGCTGGGTTTATTTAAATGTACATTTACATTTAGGGCATTTGGCAGAGGCTTTTATCCAAAGCGACTTGGTTTATAATGGTCAGATTGCACTGTAATGACCGGGGGCCCCCTTCTGGAGCCAGACATGGGAGGGGAGCTCGTCCGCAGTCATCTGGTGGCCGGGCCTGGATCCACGGGGCCCGGCCAGGCCAAGCCCGAAAGGACGACGTGAAGTCTCCTCCCTGTGGGCTCACCACCTGCAGGGAGAGTCACTGGGGTCGGGCGCATTGTAAACCGGCGGTAGGCAAAGGCTTCGCGGACTGGTTCTGGGGACGTGGAATGTCACGTCACTGGCGGGGAAGGAGCCGGAGCTGGTGCGGGAGGTGGAGCGGTACCAACTAGATATGGTTGGGCTCACCTCCACACACAGCACCGGTTCCAGAACCAAACTCCTGGAGAGGGGCTGGACCCTCTCGTTTTCCTGAGTTGGCCAGGGTGTGAGGCACCAGGCAGGTGTGGGGATACTCACAAGTTCCCGGCTGAGCGGCGCTGTGTTGCAGTTCTCTCCGGTGAACGAGAGGGTCGCCTCCATGCGACTGCAAGTTGCTGGGGGGGAAGGCTCTGACTGTTGTGTGTGCTTACGCACCGAACAGCAGAGTATCCGGCCTTCTTGGAGTCCTTGGGTGGCATCCTGGAAAGGGTTACATCCGGGGACTCCATAGTTCTACTGGGGGACTTCAACGCACACGTGGGCAATGATGGAGAAACCTGGAGGGGAGTGATTGGGATGAACAGCCTGCCCGATCTAAACCAGAGTTCTGTGCTAGTCATGGACTGGCCATAACAAACACCATGTTCGAACATAGGGTGGTCCACAAGTGTACCTGGTACCGGACCACCTTAGGCCAAAGGTCACTGATCGACTTTGTAATCATATCAGCAGATCTGCGGCCACCTGGTGGTGAGTTGGATCAGATGGCGCGGGAGGCTGCCAGACCTGGTAAACCCAAACGTGTAGTGAGGGTGAACTGGGAACGTCTGGTGGAAGCCCCTGTCCACAAGGTCTCCACCTTCCACCTCCGGAAGAACTTCTCGTGCATCCCGGGGGAGGTTGGGGACATGGAACCTGAGTGGGCCATGTTCAGAGCCTCCATTGTAGAGGCTGCAGCTCGGAGCTGTGGTCAAAAGGCTCTCGGTGCCTGTTGTGGCAGCAACCCAAGAACCCGTTGGTGGACACCAGCGGTGAAGGAAGCCGTCAGGCTGAAGAAGGAGGCCTTTCGGGCCTGGTTGGCCCAGGGGTCTCCTGAAACAGTAGACGGGTACCGGAAGGACCGGAAGGCCAGAAGGACCGTGGCTTCAGCGGTCGCTGAAGCAAAAACCTGGGTGTGGGAGGAGTTCGAGGAGGCTATGGAGAAGGACTTTCGGTTGGCCTCAAGGAAGTTCTAGCAAACCGTCCGGCGACTCAGGAAGGGAAAGCAGGGCTTGACTCAGGCTGTGCTCAGATGGGGAGGAGAACTGCTGACCCAGACTGAAGATATTGTCGGGCGGTGGAAATAACACTTTGAGGAACTCCTGAACCAGACCAGCACGTCCTCTGTGGAAGAGGCGGAGTCTGAAGACTCGGGGGAAGCCTCACCCATATCCTTGGTAGAGGTCGCTGAAGTAGTCAAAAAGCTCTTCAGTGGCAGGGTGCCAGGTGTGGATGAGATTTGCCCTGAGATGCTGAAGGCTCTGGACATTGTCGGGCTGTCGTGGCTGACACGCCTAGTCAATGTCGTGTGGAGGTCGGGGACAGTACCTGTGGAATGGCAGACCGGGGTGGTGGTCCCCATTTTCAAAAAAGGGGACCAGAGAGTGTCCCGTTCTCAGTGGGTGTTGGACTCCACCAAGGTTGTCCCTTGTCACCGATTCTGTTCGTGATCTTCATGGACAGAATCTCAAGGCGCAGCCGAGGTGAGGAAAGTGTCTAGTTTGGGGACCTCAGAATTGCATCTCTGCTCTTTGCAGACGATGTGATTCTGTTGGCTACATCAGGCCGTGACCTCCAGCATGCATTGGGGCGGTTTGCAGCTGAGTGTGAAGCGGTCGGGATGAGAGTCAGCACCTCTGAGGCCATGGTTCTCTGCCGGAAAATGGTGGAGTGCTCCCTCCGGGTTGGGAGTGAGTTGCTGCCTCAAGCGAAGGAGTTCAAGTATCTCGGTGTCTTGTTCACGAGTGAGGGTAAAGTGGGAGCGGGAGACAGGCAGATGGACAGACGGATTGGTGTGGCGTCTGCAGTAATGCGATCGATGTACCGGTCCGCTGAGCCGGAAGGACAAGCTCTCGATTTACCGGTCCATCTACATTCCGAACCCTCGCCTATGGTCACAATCTTTGGGCAATGACCGAAAGAAGGACACATGATGTAGAAACCGATCATGAGATCGCTTATAGTAACATTGCCGTTGTCTGCCATATTTTTTATTAGACTGTCAGCCGAATGATCAGCTGTGACAGCACTACTACTCCTTCGCTGTAGGGGTAGCCAAATAAGAGTCTTGCAATCGGTGAACACTGCCTTGGCATCAACACTTGCCACATCAACACTGCCAACAGGTCCTGTTAACTCAGGTCCTGTGAAACGAGAGTGTCTTTGGTTTCATGTCCATGTTTTTGCCTTGTAGTAATTTCTTACATTTTTTGATACATGGAAGCAATGACAATATAATCTATAGACCTATAGAGTTTTTATAGTCCCTTCCCGTTTTTGGTCAGCCATTTCACTCTTGTTGTGGTGTGGTTCCCCCAGTCAGATTGTTTCCAGTCGAGAACCCGCCCTAGGAACATTATTGGTCTAAACACATTTTAAGGGAAAGAAAGTGAAACGGCCCTCAAATTTAGATGTTAACCTAAATTCTGATTTGTGAGACTATATACTGTGTTGCAATCTCTGCCTCCCCCTGGCGGCTTGTTGGGAAAATGTGTGTGGCGCATAGGTGTGTGTGACGTAGTAGGACAGGTGTGTTGTGGGTAATATAAGAACGAATGATCGCGCGGGAGTCGGGTGCGAAGGAATAGTAGAGTAATCCATGCTCCAGTCGGAAGTTAGCAAGCAAGTGCCTTTTATGCCCATGAATATACCACTGTGAACCAATAAAGCCTAGTTCATTGCTGCACCAACCAACGCCTCACTGTTTCGTGCTTCGGCTCTGTCAACCCGGACCCATAGACGCAAGTTACCTGCAACGAGCCAAGTTATTAGAATGAGACCAGCTCACTCCCAACTACGGTTCGGAGTGTGGAAGCTGTAAAAGGTAACACTGGGGGCTCGTCCGGGATCGACAAAGCGAGAAGAAAAGCGAGGAAAAAGAAAAGGTTACGTCGGACGGTCGGACGCAGAATGACGGCGCTCGGAGCTAAAGCCAATGCTAACGCTCGAAATAGGAGGCCTGTCGAGGTGGGGTGCTCAAACGTAAGCACAAACCCATTTTTAATGGATGTAAGAGACACTGATATGGACCCAGTTAACCACATGGACGGCCGATATGCCGACGGCACTAACCCCTTCGCGGTTAGCATGGAGCTAACGTTAGCCGCGAACGGAGGGATGGTTCACGGCCAGACGCCGTCGCTCAACCTAGCTCTGCCCCCCACGCCACCGCCAGCACGGTTGACTAACCCGTTCCTAACGCCCGTGGAATATAAAGCAAATGGTGAGTCCGAGTACATTAATCAGAAAACCTGTGACTGTTCAAAGCATATGGCAGCCAACCCGGTTGCAGCATCACCTTACGGGTCGGAAAATAACCCTGCTCAAACGTTTGCCCTACATGCCACTAACCCGTTCACCCCCACGAATTGTACGGCACAAAGTTTTTTTGCCCCGGCCCACGTACTGTTTCCCCAGGCCACTTCAACACCTTTTCCACCCTCTATGCCCCAGCCCGTGGAACGTTGTGGAGTAATAAGCTACGATGATAACTATGCCCCACACCGCGACACCTACCAATACGGCCAGTCAGCCGTGAGAAGGGCCAAGTCGGCGCCACGGTCATCACACACAACGCCAGATGTTGTAACAATGGATGATAGTGACGATGAACATTATGGATATAGAGAGAGAATTCCAATATTGAAGCCAGGCCATTTTGATGGAACGGGCTCCTGGAAAGACTTTATTCACCGGTTCGAAAGCTGTGCGGGGGCAAATCATTGGTCAGATGCAACAATGGCGGTGCAACTGAGATTCAGCCTGAACGGCGCGGCTGGAGCTATCGTCCATAAAAACCCCAGATCTGACCGCTGGAGCTACCGGCGGATTGTGGCTGAGATAGAGACTGCCTACGGGCCGCGCTCCGAGCATGCAGCAGCCATCGGCATTGAATTGAGACAGCGGGTTAGGGGGCAGAACGAAGCGCTGCACCTCTTAAGGGATGATATCTACGAGAAAGTGTCCATCGTGTATGCTGACCGTACGGAGCTAGAGCAGGATGCCATCAGCGTGGAGGTTTTCACCAACGCCCTGGCCGACGCCGAGGTGGTGCAAAAACTACTGGAGCAGCAGCCGCGCACCCTCGCCAGAGCATATGACATCGCACACGGCTACGAGACCACCAGGAGGGCCGCCAGGACAGTCACACAATTCATGCAGCCTGGCCAACGCAGCTTTGTAAATCAGCGAGCCAGGGCCGCCACGGTACGTGAAAACAACAGCATGCCAGCTTGTGTGGAGCCAGTGGGGGTAGCTGTCTGGTCCATCGACTCACCAGAGAGGGCTCCAAGATTTAATCAGCAGTGGCGCCAGAAGAAAGACACAAATGTCAAAATGCCTATGGGGGATGTTCAGTGCCACAACTGCTCAGGTCTAGGGCATATGCAGAGAAACTGCCCTTCTCCCCGTCGACCCAGACAGCAAGCTCGGACAGTCAATAACAACACAGCACCCAACACAGGTATAGTGGTCACCTGTACTGCAAGTCAGGAAGATGACATGTGTGTTAAAATATTGATATATGGACTGGAAATGTGTGCTCTGCTTGACTCTGGTGCTCGGAGGAATGTGTTGCCCCTCCATCTCTTCAACTCCATTCCCACAGAGTCCAGACCCCCAATAGAGCCATCTGTCGCGCAGGTCCTGCAGGGCATCGGCCCCGGTGGTCTGGCGGTGCTGGGGGAAGTCAACCTACCAGTACGAGTTGGGAGCCGAGCTACCAATGTGAACTTTATTATGGCCGACACAGCAGAGAGCACCGAGGTTATCCTGGGGCACCCTTTCCTACATCAGACAAGTGCCCAGCTGGACTATGGTCACCGTGAGATAACCCTCTGCGGAGAGAAGGTACCTCGTTTTAACCCAAGCCATCAGTCTCGGGTGCACATTGTCAGAGTCGCCCGCACGACAGTGTTGGAATCGGGGTGTGAGTATGTAGTCCCCGGCACCGCCCACCTCCGCCATGCTGCCGACGAAGACCTGATGCTGAGCCCAACTAAAGGTTTCATCGAAAAACACCACGTTCTAGTGGCTCACATCATCGTACAGGCGCAGCGGTCCACCAACGTTCCCATCAGAGTCTTCAACCCTGGTGCCTTACCTGTCACGTTGAAGAGAGGCGCTGTGGCAGGGTTCCTACAACCAGCAACGGTGTTAGGGAAGCTGGAGCCCCAGCCACCCCTCGCCCCACCGGCCTCTGAACCTATTAACTCTGTCTCTGCTCTTTTACCCAGCCACCTGCAGGTCCTGTATAATGAGAGCTGTGCTAGTCTGCCCAAGGGGGAACATGAGAGGGTGGCCCGCCTGCTACAGTCATACAGTGACGTCTTCTCCACGGGGCCCACTGACCTTGGCCGTACTGGCCTCGTGCAGCACGACATCCTCACCACCCCTGGTCCACCTGTGAAACAGCAACCACGCAGGATGGCTAGGGACAAACAAACTGCAGCAGACCAGCAGGTGCAGCAGAGCCTGGAGACTGGTGTGGCCCAACCCAGCAACAGCAGCTGGGCTGCACCAATCGTTATGGTGAGGAAGAAGGACCAGACTTCGCGGCTATGTGTCGACTACAGGGCCTTAAATGAGAGAACCATTAGGGATGCTTATCCACTGCCCCGCATCCAGGACACCTTAGACACATTGTCCACCGCCAGGTACTTCAGCACGCTGGACTTAACATCAGGATACTGGCAGGTGGAAATGACGCGAGAGCCCGAAAGGCTGCTGCTTTCTGCACCCGTAAGGGCCTGTTCGAATGGAATGTGATTGCCTTTCGGACTATGCAATGCGCCGGCCACATTCCAGAGGCTCATGGACCGTGTCCTGGCCGGGCTGCAGTGGGAGACCTGTTTGGTGACAGTGCCTCATTAAGTGTCTTAGCAGTTAACATACCCAGGATGCCTTTACAAAACTATGCGGCCCATTAGTATTCAAATTACCAACAGTTGATAGTAAACAATTATATTAAACCCATAAACGTATAAAATTCACATTCTAACCTCAACAGTCAAGTTACACTTGTAATGACACAATACTGTAAATCTTTGTTATTGGTCAATACTCAACTCTTTTGCTTTGACAGATACTGGAACTTTTTTTTTTATACATTTTTTTTTCTGTTTTGACAACACAGGAACTCTTGTTTTTGTTGTCTTTTACTGGAACTCTTTTCCTCTGAGGAGGGGCAGCGATCCGCCTACACCCAACCTCGGCAACTATGGCTCAAGGGACCAATCCAGTCACCAACCTGTCAGGGAGCTCTGCGGACCCTCCGGGGTCGACGCCGAGGGGTGGAGCTGCAAAGAGGACGAGCACTCTCCCCTGGCCGTATGGCGGGGTCCCAGCTTCCTCCAGTGAAGGCTCAGCAGGGTGGCAAGGGAGCTGGCTGCTGCTTCGGTGATGGTGAGAAAGAGGCCGTGGGAAGGGCCTGACCACACCAGGGGTCCCCGTCTCTGGTGGATGTAGTGCCCCAAAGGTCGAGGGGACCGATGGTTCGATCTTTGAAACGGGGGTGGCGCCGTCCACTGGTCCACCGTTTCACAGCGCTCGTGAATTACCAGCCGCTGTCTATGCGTCCTGGAATGGTAAGCTTTGAGTTTGTCGTGATGAACGACTTTCATACTTCATCCTCTGACCCTTTTTAATCCGGTAAGACCAAGTCGTCCAGTAAAACGGCCCACGTGAAGTACGGACGCCTCGTAGGAAGGGCAGGAACTTTACCGCACTTTATCCTTTTACTCTCTTGGTGCCTATTGATTAAACAACCATACTGCATCACCGACTTTGTGTTGGACTCTTGCAAACATTTGTCCATATTGTTCGTTTGGCACGCTCGACAGATTTTCCCAGCGCCTCCCGGCCAACTGGTGAGATAGCTCGAGCCTTTCCGGAGCTGTACGACATAGGATGGAGGGGTAGTAGTGTTGTCCGGGTCACGGTGGCAACCCAGCAACCCAGATCCACTGGCTCCTGTAATTTCGCCGTCCGAACAGCATCAATGTAGGCGTCAGGCCCGTGGAGCTGTGTTTTGGATGCACGGTAGGCCATGACTGCATATGGGGTCATAATGTCCCCCAGTCCCAGTGACATCGTTCTGCAGTCGTGGCTAATGATTTTTCTGCAGGGTGGCATTGAAGCGTTCTACCTGGCCCGTCCGACTGCGGCCGAACCGGCGTGTGTCCGGGTCTTTGTCGATTCCCAGCAAGTTCACGACGTTCTCTGGACATTCGGCTGACTCGAAATTGGTACCTTGGTCGCTGTGTAGCTCTGTGGGGCTCCGTACTGCACTCGCCACATCTGAAACACTTTTCGGCCACTGTCGTTGCTTGTTCGAATTGGGAACCGGGTAGGCTTCCACCCTTTGCTGAAAATAGTCTTTGTACTAACTATTATGTAGGCGGTTGTTGCTTTCGGTTTCATTTTAGTGGTCCCATTAAATCGACTGCGATGCGCTTCGAAGGGGGCACCAACCTCCGCACTGTGCCCATGGCGGCTTTGAGGTGTTTTCTTCGGGACGGGGCTTTTGGCAGTTGCACATACAGTGGTGCAGGTGCGGCACCAAAACAGAGTGACATCAATCCCTCATTTGTAGCCAGTAGTAACCGGGGCCTTGAGAACGTGCGAGTGTCCTTCCTGCTCCTCCAAAAGTGGCCACGACTGTGGGCCACGTGCAATTGTTGCCGTGACTGAGGTGCGGTACTCTTGAGGCAACAGGATCTGTGGATAGAACACCTTTCCATCTGTGCAGTAGAATTTCCCAGCAAAATGCCATCTTTCTGGTAGAGCCTTTTCCACTGCGACCAGTAGACTTTGGTGGCAGGGGCTGTAGGGTGCTGATGTCAGCCCAGGGTGGCCTGCCCCTCCCCTCGTCCATCCATTTCTCACTGGTGTATATCTGGTCAGCTTCTTCGGGCACTGATTAACTGCCTCTTGGGTCCGCCTCGAACAGGTTGTTTGGGCTGGCTCACTCACCCTGTATAGACACCTGGACGGAACAAAGAGGCCAGCTTGAATTGTCACTGAAACGTCCGCTACCCGACTGGAAGATACTTAGATTCAACTGCGGGGCATGCTCCTAGCTATCTTCGGGCACCACTATCCCCACTGGAGGGTTGCTCTGCAGGAGTTTTCACGGCATCCTCTTAGCTAGACTCTCGGCCAATGTTGCACATGTATCCCCTTGTGACTGGAGCGGTTACCGAGGCTCTGGCACTTGGTTGCAATGGGGTCACGACGTCCGGCAGGGTCTTCTGGAGGAGCGCGTCCGCATTTTGGTGGTGTCTCCCTCTGGACGATGGATTCACCTGGAAATCGACTCTGCTAGTTTTTCAAGCCAGCGAGCGAGCTGTTGCCCTCAGGCATCCTCATTCGAGTCAACCAGCGGCAGGCTGCTTGTGGTCAGTCCGTAGGATGAATGATCTCCTAGGAGGTACTGCCGGAAATGAGATGGTGAACTCGACAAGCTGCCAGAGTTCTCGTCTGGCTGGTGGCAGTAGTTTTTGCTCAGTGGCCGCACATTCTCCGCTCCATAGGCAAGCACCTCTCATCCTCACCTTCTTGTACTGGGGAGAGGACTGCTGCCGATTCCCCGTCACTGGCGTCTGTTGGTCGAGGAGCAGTTGGCCACTTGTCGAGGGGTAATAACCCCAGCACCGCGCGCTGACGTCAACCCGGCTTTTCAGCTGCTCGAACGCCTCCCGGCCATTCATACCGTCCAGTTGAACCGTGCATACTTTTTGGTGCAGTTTGTGGAGGGGTTTGGGCGACTGTGGCGAAATCTTTGACGAAGCGCCGGTAGTAACGAAGCCAGGCCGACAAAATGACGCACTTAAACATTTTGGGGTGCGGGCCACTCAGTCACCTTTTGGATCTTTTGGGGGGTCAGTGGCGACACCTTTTGGCGGGACGATGTGCCCCAGGTAAGCCACTCGTTCTCCTGAACAGGAAACACTTTGAAGGTTTAAGTTTTAGGTTGGCTGCCGCGTAGTGCTTCGAACACTTGGCTGAGCCGCCTCCAACATGTCAGTGCCTCCACGGCCCCCAAGGGGAAAAAACCCCAATGAAAAAAATTGGTCAAAATCAAAAAAGGGGGGTTAACAAAAAAAACACCAACAGGTCTGCCACTGCAGCCT
>PIJE02000223.1:27080-466593 GCA_002895965.2 Coryphaenoides rupestris | reverse complement strand
CGCCACGCACACACCACACACACACACGTACTGTACACAGCACAGCACGCGCACACGGTGAGGTTTCCCAGGTGGCTGTGTTTGCTTAGTGGTGGAAACAAAACCTAAGGAGAAGGAAATGCCCACGTGACAAGTTTTGTCCCGCTCAACGGTTTGGCCAAACTAATTATATGACAACCGAGCAAAAACTAATAAATGCGTCAATCACGCGGGTGTGGTTGTGTGGGCCCGCCCCTTCCCAAGCCCTCAAAGTGTTTCCCCCAACGCCACATCCCACGCGATGTCGACCGCCGATTGCTGCACCATAGGGGTAAGTTTTAACCAAAGCGGTCAATGCCGGTCCACTGTTTGTACTAGGGTTGGTAGGTCAATCTGCCCGCCAACCAAGTACCTCGATGTACACCCTAGGGGGGGGGACGGACGTCGTAGTTGAGGTTATCGATCAAGTGTGTTCACTAATCCTTTGCTGAGGGGGGGGGGACTGTGATGGAAGGGATGCACGGTTCCGATGGTTTTTAATGCGGGCAGCCAGCCAGCAGCCAGCCAGCAGATTACAGGAGGGCTGGGGCTATTCCTGCTTACTCACCAAACAGAGAAGAAAGAAGAGCAGAGACCAAACAGGAGAGATCATCTCTTCGTCTCTCTCCCTCTCCCCTTCACAGCTCCTTTATTTTTCCGCCAGGGCGTCCGCGAATGCGACCAGGCAGGATCTCTGGGGGGGGGGGGCGGGATCCTTAATTTGCGGTTCTGATGGGGGGGGTCCGTTAATTCGCGCGGTTCTGAATGCGGGAGGGGGGGATCCGTTAATTCGCAGGTTCTGATGGGGGCGGCGATCCCGTAATTCGCGCGTTGATGGCGGGAGGGGGATCCGTTAATTTGCGGTTCTGATGGGGGGGGGGTCCGTTAATTCGCGTTCCTGAATGGGGGAGGGGGATCCGTTAATTCGCGTTGATGGGGGGAGGGATCCGTTAATTTGCGGTTCTGATGGGGGGGGGGGTAGTCGCGTTCAATCGCGTGATGGTGGAGCGGGAGGGGGGGATCTCGTTAATTCGCGGTTCTGATGGGGGGTCCTTAATTCGCGGTTCTGATTGCGGTGGTGTGTCGTTAATCGGGGTCGGGGGGGGGGTTTGTATGTATGCGTCGATGGGGGGGGTGCTCAGTTAATTCGAGCACCCCCGAATTAACTAGATAAGACTGAAAAATGTTATTGCCCTGGCATGGCTACAAATATTTGGGGTGTGTGAGAGAAGAGATGGGAGATGTTCATGTGTGTATGATGTGGCTCTTTGCAGAAACACAAGTAAAAAAATTGGCTCTTCGTCTCTGACTGGTTGCCACCCTTGCATTAGCTAATCAATGCACACAGGTTAAAGGGGCTCATTATACACCAGTGACTATTTAATGCTGTTTTAATTTGCTGGCTTTCACATGTTCCTGCCCTCTCTTTCTACACTCAGGTTGTGGAGTCAGAACACCAGCTGTTACATGTACTGCTCTGCATCTCCTTATTTCTTCAATTCTTCCATTTGCAGTAAGTACATACAGTGTTACCTTTACAGCTTCCACGCTCCAACCGGTTGGGAGTGAGCTGGTCTCATTCTATAATAACTTGGCTCGTTGCAGGTAACTGCGTCTATGGTCCGGGTTGACAGAGCCGAAGCACGAAACAGTGAGGCGTTGGTTGTCAGCAATGAACTAGGCTTTAATTGTACACAGTGGTATATTCATGGGCATAGAAAAGGCACTTGCTTGCTAAACTTCCGACTGGAGCATGATTACTCTACTATTCTCGCACCGTCGACTCCCCGCGCGATCATTTGTTCTTATATTACCCACAACACACCTGTCCTACTACGTCTCACCAACACCTATGCGCCACCCACATTTTCCCAACAAGCCGCCAGGGGAGGCAGAGATTGAACACTACCCCCACTCTGGAGAATGTTTAAACCCTTAACATATCTCCAGCATCGTTACACTGTACACAGGAAAATATTAATTAGACAGTGTAGTTATAACAAACATCCCTAACCATAACCCGTGTTCTCACAGTCCTTGAAGGGGTCCCCTTTCCAGTGGAAGGTTAAGGGAAAAAGGCAATGTCCATAAACGTTCAATTAAAGCATACTGATCTGCAGTACTACCTTTCGTAACATGTAAGCAACTCTAGCGACTCTATGACATAAGCTTACTGAATATATCTTAGAGAGGAGAAAGTTCTTCATTTTTATACCACCTCCAGTCTAACATCTGTTAGCCTATAAATATATCACCTTCTATAGCAATGACACAACCAGAGAGTGTTGATATAAGAAATGTCTCGGAAAAAAAGAGTTTGGTTAGGCCACAAAATTTGCTATTAAACAAATAACATTTGCTTCTTCACAATGCTCAACCCTCCATCTTCACCGCGCTATAGCTCCCTAGCGTATTAAGAGTGATGCTATCTACACAGAATTAATAGCACCATCACACACAACCGCAGGAGATGCAGATTAACAAATATATAGCGGAGTCATGCCCTTATGAGATGTACTAAGATTAACTTCGTAAAACAGAGGGAATATATATACAATTTAAATTAGCGCCAAAGACCATATAATAGCAGACGGCATCATCTATAAAAGCACAAGACAGCGAGAAGTTACACGGTAGACACAAGACTGGTAAATCTTGAGTCAAAGACTTCAAGCTCGTGGGGCGTGGAATTGAACTGATGTTCCGACTAGCTACTACCTAAGTAAAGTGTTTAGCGGTGGCTTGAGGCAAACCACCATACCATAAAGGTATCGTGCTGACCTCGTCCTTGCTCTTCGATTGTGTAACTCTGAACAGTTGGAGAGCTGGTGCACTGCCTGAGAAGTTGCAGCCGGCAACATGCCCCCGGCCCTCAAGTCCGTACTAAACAGCAATCGGTAGGCCTCGCTACAAAGAGTACGTACCCCACGTCCAGAGCTAGCCAAAATCCGGCAGAGCGCTCGACCCTCGGGGGCGACCCCGAAGGACCATGAACTGAAATGTTTACGAGCCAACCGGCCCCTGGCCTACTACTGCGAGAGGACAGTCACGCTCGCGAGTCTGCGTAGGCCCCATAGCTCACACGGCTCTCTTTCTAGCAAACTCTGGTAGCAGCAGAGGTGCGCACACTCACACTTTCACAGTGTTTTTTAAAAAGTCCCGGTCTCCCGTCCCGCCGTCGCCCCCCGGAATTAAAGTCACCGCTTGACTGGATTTAACCGATCGCATCTTCTATCTTCTTCTGTCTTTTTGCTAACGCAGCTCTCGCGTCAGTCTAGAACGCTAGAGCAGCTTGTGGTCCTTTTTGGGCACCCAGGACTGCAGAACATCAGGATGCTTGCGCAGATGATCACAAGCCCGCTGGAACAGCTCCTCCTCTCACCTCCCGCGTCATGCTTGGATTGCCAGTCAACCGGAGGGGATGTTCCAGGAGCACCTTCTCAATCTTTCTAAAAACACCCTGTGACGATGAGCCAGCTCTACCCACCGTAGTACACCAAGCTACCTCTCTGCTCTTTTCCTCTCCTCCCTCTCCGTGATAGTACCATTCGTCGTTGTAGAGTCTAAGAGACTTCTACCTAGCGGTAATGAAGCTTAGTGACTGCTTGTCTGGATCGTCACTAAACAGCCTCATCCTATGCTCTAATCCGCCGTATTAAATTCCTGGTCCTGGAAAACCCCTTCACGACGCAAGGCTTCTCGCAAGTACGCCTCGCAACGACTGATCGGGGTACAGACCCTCGTAGAAAGCAGGAGACTTCCGCACTTGGGAACTGACGCGACGTACTACATTACGAGTATGAGCGTGCACGCGCTATCCGTGGATGTTCTGCTAAGCAACTCACTTACTGGCATTCAGCGATGCAATATCTAGGAGCTCTACGGAAAGCTCCTGGGCAAAACATTTTGTCATATCTGTCGTCTCATGCGGTCTCTTAGACTGAACGGAGAGCCCGTGCAGTTTCCGCTGAGCTAAAAAGGAGCCAAGAGAATAATAGAGAGTAACGACGACGAGCCTTTCCGCACGTGTGTTAAACTCCATGCAAATTAGAGCAGGTTGCTTTATTCGCTGGAGTTGTAGTGCTTAGCTCCGGTTCAGGTGCCAAGCCGCAGCAACCAGGAGTCCCACTGGCTCGTGTAATTTTTTCACGTGACCCGAACAAAGCATCATTGTTAAGCGTTCTGGGCCCGTTGAGCTGTGTTTGGCATGCCACGGTAGGCCATGACGGCATATTGGGCAGAATTCCGCAGCCCCAGTGACACGTCGGCATGCGGGCTATTTGAGTTCTGCAGTGTGCATTTTTGAAGTCGGCGACCTTGGCCGTCCGACGCCGCGTAAACGGCGGTGGCCGGGTGTGCGGTCGAGGCACCAGCAGTCACACGGTCGCGAACACGGCTGACTGCGGAAATTGGCGACCTTGGCCCGGGTAGCGCGTGTGGGGGCGTTCCGCGACTGTCTGGGCAACACCCACACTCGGAAAAGCAAGCGTGGGTACGTGGTCCTCTCAACTTGAAACACAATTCGTGTGAGGGTCAAGTGGGAACTGCTGGGGTGAGACTGCTGATCCTCCACGCGAAGAGTGCTCTGAGCATATAAGCATAAGTACAAGAACTACAATAGGGAGAAGCGGGTGCCGTTCGTGGCATGAGGGGTCCCAGTTAAATCACTGGCAGCGGGTCAAGGTAGGTTAGGACGGATCAGGAATGCTCCTCCTCGGCGCGAGTCCGAACTACCGGCTCTCTCCCGGTCTCACACATGGGCTGCGTAGTGATGTGTCGGTCGCGCGGGCGGCAGCACAGCTGCAGTCGTTGGCGACACTACTCACCCGAGAGCTAGGACTTCATGCCTTATCCCAGCAGACCGCAGCATTTTAATCACGAGCGGGCGTTGAGCTGAGCTGGTTGAAAGGCCGTGTCTGGAAACAGTCGTGAGATTCCACTGTTGTTCGCCCCCAAAAGGGGCACACCGTACGTGGCCCACTAGTGCAAATGTGTAGCCCTAAACGTGTGAAGGTGCAGGTGCAGTAATTCTACTTTGTCGAGGCAACCAGTAGCGTGTGACTAGAGACAGCCATGGTCCCAATCAGGGCAAGCTATGAAGTCCGCTACAGGCTATCTCGGACTGCAAAATTGCCATTCGTTGACAGCGGTCAAAGCCTGTGCACTTGCGACCAGCTTCCAGTGCTAGCGTTGGTGCCCCACGGCGCTGGAGGTGGGTGCCTTAATTGTCATTGCCCCAGGGCCTGGCCCCTCCCTCGGCCAATCCATTGTGCCTTCACGGGGCTTATATTCTGGGTCCTCACCTACCTGCCTTTCAGGGCCATTGTCTGACCAAACTGCACATGCGAGTCGGATCCAAGCCAACCTTGCGAACAGTACGGAGTATGAGCGCCGCACTGACCGAACACCTGATACGATAAACAAAAGAAAATGCAGACTCTCTTCTCTCTTCTGTTGTGTCAGGCAGGCCTCCCGCCATGTTGTGATTTTCTGTGTGCGTCCCTTTCCCGCGGGGCCCCCCAGGCGGCCCCTTCCACTAAGCGGGCACGGCTCGTGGTTGTGCCGGCTCAACCGAACCCCTTTTCAACTTCTGTAATCAAAACTCTGGTTTGAAGAGTTGTTGAATTCTATCCCGCAGACAGAACTTCCTCCTCCAGTCCTCTTCCCCAGTAGAGCTAGCTAGCTAGGCCTAACCTAGCCCTAGCCATCACCTACCACCCCTGCCATCCGCGTCCTCGATGTGTTTTCCTCCTCCCCGCCACACCGCCACGTTTTCCCCCCGCTATTATAGCATCGCATACAGTTCTCGAAAACGTCCGTACCCCACCACACAATTCAAACGCGGGGGCCGCCTCCATAGCTATCTCGGAGCACCACTACCCCCACGAGTTGCTTCTTGCAGAGTGCACGCATCCTCTTTCAAGCATAGGACTTCCGTCGCCATTGCACTGATTCCCCGCAGGAGCTTGTGACACCGCTACTGGCACTGGGGACAGCAACGACGTTGCCAGGACACAGGCTCGCTGGAGTGACGTCGGTCCGTCCGCCACCATGTTTCGTCCGATGCAGCAGTCCGCTCCCGATCGCCGAGGTCTCCCTTGGAGGACGGATGGGATTGCAATCGTGGCGACGAATTGAGATTATACTGCCGGCTGACGTTTGTCTTTCAGACGCTCACGCTTCGGCGGACCCCCTGGCCGGGAGAAAAATATAGACGGAGAGGCTTGGCCCCTCGTAGGGCTTCCCCTCATTTTCGAGGTACAAAGGACAGGACGCGGCTGGCGATGTGGCATCCGTAGGATGGAAATTGAGATTTGTACGTACGCACCTAGGAGAGAATCTCTGGGTGCCGTGAAATGAAGAAGTTGGAACTCGACAGCTGCCAAGAAGTTCTCGGGTTGCTGTGGAGTGCCAGTTATTTTTGCTCACACCCATGAGCGTGAGCCAATTTTCTGCCTGCTCACCATTAGCACAGCACCCTTCTCCTCTCTCCGTCGTGTATGCTCTGTGCGGGAGGCAGGACTGCTCCGATTTTCGCCCCTCAGTCCTGACCTTCCGCGGCAGTTCTGTTTGAAAACCATGTCGGAAACGCGAGTGCGAAGTGGCCACCTGCACTCGACCTGGTATATGACCACGCCAAACCCGACTCGCCTGACCCCCCCCGTCCACGGCTTCTTCACTCTCGCGAAGCAAAGATTCAAACGTACCTCCGGGCTAGTCAATCCGTAACCACAATTGAACCTTGCATACTGTTTGTGCAGGAAGTTGTGGAAGTTCTTGGCAGTGAACTGTAATGCGAACATTCTCTTACCAGCATAGCGCCACACTCTCGTCCCCCGCCTTCCAGTTACTAGATGCCAGGCCGGACAAAACTGACGCACCAGAAGACGTTTTGGGTGCGGGCCACTCCAGTCACCTTTGGATCTTTTGGGTGTCTGTATCCGCGACACCTTTTGCGAGGAACCCATGTGCCCCAGGTAGCACTCGTTCTCTGGAAAGCCATGGAAACACAGCTTAAGTTAAGTTTTATGGGTTGGGCTGCGCGTTAGTCGCGTCGAACACTTGGCTGAGCCGCCTTCCAACATGTTCAGTGCCTCACGGCCCCAGACAATGAATTCATCATAGGTATGCGAGTGAAAAACAATGTGAAAGAAAGAAAAATGTTATTTGTTTAATAGAAAATATTGCCCTATTTTTGCACTTAAAATCCTGCACCTTGGAGTAACTTTACGCTAATGTTAAGTGGAGTGGTTAAAGTTTATGCCAGTTTGCCTTACATGTACGAAAGGGTATGCAGTATGCTTTAATTGACGTTTATGGACATTGCCTTTTTACCTTAACCTTCCACTGGAAGGGGACCCCTTCAAGGACTGTGAGAAACACGGGTTATGGTTAGGGATGTTTGTATAATAACTGTCTAATTAATATTTTCCTGTGTACAGTGTAACGATGCTGGAGATATGTTAAGGGTTTAAACATTCTCCAGAGTGGGGGTAGTGTTGCAATCTCTGCCTCCCCCTGGCGGCTTGTTGGGAAAATGTGGGTGGCGCATAGGTGTGTGTGACGTAGTAGGACAGGTGTGTTGTGGGTAATATAAGAACAAATGATCGCGCGGGAGTCGACGGTGCGAAGGTATAGTAGAGTAATCCATGCTCCAGTCGGAAGTTAGCAAGCAAGTGCCTTTTATGCCCATGAATATACCACTGTGTACAAATAAAGCCTAGTTCATTGCTGCACCAACCAACGCCTCACTGTTTCGTGCTTCGGCTCTGTCAACCCGGACCCATAGACGCAAGTTACCTGCAACGAGCCAAGTTATTAGAATGAGACCAGCTCACTCCCAACTACGGTTCGGAGCGTGGAAGCTGTAAAGGTAACAACTGTATGTACTTACTGCAAATGGAAGAATTGAAGAATAAAAAGGAATGCAGAGCAGTACAGTAACAGCTGGTGTCTCTGACTCCAAATCCTGAGTGTAGAAGAGAGGGCAGAGAACATGAAAGCCAGCAACATTAAACAACAGCATTAAATAGTCACCTGGTGGTATAATAGCCCCTTTAACCTGTGTGCATTGATTAGCTAATGCAAGGGTGGCCAACCAGTCAGAGACGAAGAGCCAATTTTTTTACTGTGTTTCTGCAAAGAGCCACATCATACACACATGAACATCTCCCATCTCTTCCTCTCACACACAACAAATATTTGTAGCCACTGCCAGGGCAATAACATTTTCAGTCTTATCTAGTTAATTCGGGGGGTGCTCCGAATTAACTGAGCACCCCCCCCCCCATCAGAACCGCGAATTAACGAATTAACAAACCCCCCCCCCCCCCATCAGAACCGCGAATTAACGGACCCCCCCCATCAGAACCGCGAATTAACGGATCCCCCCCATCAGAACCGCGAATTAACAGATCCCCCTCCCCCCATCAGAACCGCGAATTAACGGATCCCGCCCCCCCCATCAGAACCGGCAAATTAACGGATCCCCCTCCCCCCATCAACCGCGAATTAACGGATCCCCCTCCCCCATCAGAACCGCGAATTAACGGACCCCCCCCCATCAGAACCGCAAATTAACGGATCCCCCCTCCCCCATCAACCGCGAATTAACGGATCCCGCCCCCCCCCCATCAGAACGCGAATTAAACGGATCCCCCTCCCCCCATCAGAACCGCGAATTAACGGACCCCCCCCATCAGAACCGCAAATTAACGGATCCCGCCCCCCCCCCCCCCCCAGAGACGCTGACTCCGAGCCGTCGCGCGCCTCACGGTAGCGTCATTGCGCATCCTTGGCGCAATATCTGTGATGTCCACCAATGTCCTAAACAACAATACGCCCTTGCTTGAAGTACTTCGGTGATAAACGAATCAAAAGGTCAAACTACGTAATTGCGTTAACGCGTTAACTTTGACAGCCCTAAAAAAAACACAAAATTCGATATGAACGTAAGAGCCATGAAACCAGGCAAAGAGCCGCATGCGGCTCGGGAGCCGCGGGTTGGCCAGGCCTGAGCTAATGCATCACAGATGTGTAGGCTCACGCCACCCAAGACTCTTAATTCGGCCAGGTGAGGCTGCTTATACCAGCCACACACTCTCCACAGTGTGTATACCTGGGTACACACACACACACACACACGTGTTAGCTGTCCATCATGTCCGATGATGACGCTTGCTCCGAGGGGGTGGGGGGATTCAGTGCTGTTGACACTGGTGCCGTGAGCGATGCGATGCGATGCGTGAGCCACACACTCGTCCACAGGTGGGACAAGGGAGCCCGGATGTTGGATTAATGCCGGCAGCCCTCTGGTGACGTTGGGCACGTTTTTCAGTCCTCCTCTGTTGGATGGTGTGGTGTATCTGTTTGGTCACCCTGGCACAAGTGACCTGCCAGGCCGATCTATCAAGGGCAAGAGTTTCAATATGGATGTGGTTTATGTTGGATTGCTTCAGGAGGGGACACACACACACACACACACACACACACACACACACACACACACACACATACACAAATAGACCGTTTTCACAGGAAATAAACCCAGTTGAAGCTCATAAAATTAATAATGGTTCCATTTGATTTAGGTATGACAGTGTACCAGTATAGACACAACTAGTCAAGTAAATATACATTGGCCATGCTGGTGCTACGACAGACATAAATATAAACGACCTAATATTAAAATTAAAACAGAAAAACAAAGTAATTATACCCTGCTATTGACAATCTGCCTGATATGCCTGTGGTAGCAGCCAACCACATATCCTAATGGTGGCTATCCACAGTTTGCAGTGCTTTTGTAGTCCCTTATTTTTCCGATAATCATGGTTGCAGTCATAGTGTATTGCCACTTGCAGTGATAGTGTGCATTACCATTGCAGTACATGGTGTGTATCAAAGTTTGCAGTGAACATCTAATCTATTTGCCTAAAGTTGGCATTGTGTAAACATTTCCATTGTGTGTATTGTATGAAATATATTTATTTATTGCATACAACCTTGGCACTCTTTTCAAACCTGTTGGTCTTGCTGTTGTAAAGCGTGTGTGTGTGTTGAAAAATGTTTATACGCACAGTGGATTGTAACATATATACAGGCATATATACAGTATATACATATGCATATATACAGTATATACATATATATGTGTATATATATATACTGTATATGTATCTATGTATATATATATATATCTATATTTATATATAAAAACCTACTGTATATGTATGTATGTATATATATATATATATATATATATATACATCTTACATATATATATACATATATATATATATACATATATATGTATATATATATATATCTATATACATCATCTACACATACATACAACTTTGAGGTAAAAAGAATATCAACAATCTCTGTTAAAAATATAACTAAATACAGTTATATCGATCGCAAGGCGAAACCTAGTTTGTCGTTACATTTGAGAAGCTGGTTTGATATGGCCGACCAGTGTCCACCTCCCAGTGTTGGAGGCTGTGGTGGGAGGCTGGTGCTGCCAGCGCGGCGCACGTCCCCTCCCTCCCAGACAGAGACAACAACATACCTTAATAGGGGCGCGTCTCAGACACAGCCGCCGACCAATAACCCGTCTCTGTCTGAGCTAGGACCGGGGGGATGAGCGCTGGTCGAGGCCCAATCAGCGCCTTTGTGTTGTTCGCCGGTGCCGGAGACTGGTCGTGAGGAGCGATCGCAGCGCTTCAGGATTTGACAGTAAACCGGGAGCCTGTCGGAACTGAGGGGTGAAGGCGAGACAGGTGAGCCCGAGGACATGCGTGCGGCCTAGCCGACATCGGGGTCGTTTTGAACCCGCGGCGGCGTATTTAGACAACTGGCCGTGTTGTCGTCGTGCTGACTTAATAACCATAGACGAGTGGTGTTGTCGGCGTTACAGACAATGAGAATGCACAGCTTTGCCGTCAATACGTTGACGACAACGGACGTGTTAGCCAGCAGTCATCGCTTCAATTGGTTGAATCAAACATAAGGTCTTGGAAATGCAGCAAAAGCAATCGGGAAACGGGAATCTGTAAGAATCTGAATGCACTTTTGTCAGTAGACGGGTTATTTCTTGACGTGTTTAATTGCGGTGGGTTAAAACATTTTTGGCAAATGACTGTAATCTGTTTCATTGTTGTATCCCGTGTCTCCAGGGGTTAACTTCGATTGCATTGCGTGCGGCCAGCTATGCTCAAGGTAGCAGCGGTATACTCTGCAAAAAATGTTCATATTGGTGGGCTAACATCCCCACGATGATATAATGTACATCAACTATATAGGCTGATTAGCCACACGAGGATGTGTAAGTGGTCTAAATACGATAGTAGTCTCGCAGTGGGGTTGCGTCGTTATTGGCTGTTTGCAATTAGAAGAACAAAAATCCGAAAATGCATCAGCCATTTACGTAAGTGAAGACGTCCTCTCAACTTGTTGTAAATGGCTGCCTTTATGCCGAAGTGCATTCATTTCTTGGGGTTTGCAGATGATGGCTGTTTATAGACCATTTTTTTGTCCGGCTCCAGTATGTTAGTGGCGGTGGGGCTCGTCACTGACAGATTTCCTCCTCTTGCACACACAGTTTTGTAGTGGCTCCATGGACTAGATCGATGTTTGTCTAGTTTTTTTGATAATAATTTGGTGTTGGTTGATCTGTTTTTATTTGAAAGATGGGCGAATAGATGGCACACGGCACGCATAGGTTTTTTGCAGATTCTTGCAGAATGTATTTGGCCGATTACAGTAATGTATTCACCTAACCTCTTTGTCTTAATCGGCACATGAGCATGTTTATTCCATTTTTAACGCACGGTGAGCCATAATCGGGTTACTTAAAAAAGCATTCAGTACACTTTCGGCCTGCTTTGCTTCCTAAAATTAAAAATAAATAATGCATGCGCAATTGCATACCACTCTGTTTGCCCAGATACATTTCGCGATAGATAGATAGATAGATAGATAGATAGATAGATAGATAATAGATAGATAGATAGTAATTTGTGTACATTTTGCAGATGTACACATCAGCTCCAGCACATGACAATGGAGAAATCAGTTAAGATCATGAAGTAATCGTAACATGTGCTTGTTTGGAAAATAGCCTGTGCTAACATCTTGACAGTAACATAGAACCTATGCGCCCAAACATGTAAGGGAAGAAGTCACCTTTCTTAGTACATTTAGGCCAAGATGATGGTTAAATGTTTACATTCTCTATCTACTACAGGACCTGCTTGAAGATATGTTTGTTGTACTCTTGCTGTCACAACTACAACAGCAGATATGCCTCAGTTGGAGGTCAGCCTTGGCTTGGGTAATGCCAAAAGCATCCAGAAAGTAATGTAGGAAGTGGGTTGAACTCTTTGGGCTTTCTGTCAGATTCTTGGTTGAAAGTTGTCTTTAAAAAAAAAAAAAAAAAAGCAATGCTGGTTGTTGGGAATATCTTTCACATCGTCGGATTTGTCTGCATGGAGGCTTGACTGATGTGGATTTCCCAGTGCATAGGAACCCAGTAATTACACAAGAAAGTTAATAACTAAAATAATATGAAGGGAGAAGGTAAACATTATATGATGAGTCCACGATGAGCAAAGCACAGGCGATGGAATAGCATAGACATAACTAATATTAGCCACCAGTTTGGCCTTTTCCAGAACAGCCAATATGGCCACACAATATTTATGACAGAATATTAGTGAATACACAACAATAACAATGACCTTTACTGGCATTAACCATCATGTATTCATTAATTTTTCATATTCTATCAAATTGTGAATTAGCAACTTCACAGCCAAATAAGACATTCCTAACAACATGTGCATGTTTGCACTCTTGGTACATCACATTCATTTAATACATACAATATAATTGAATATGGAAAAAAGAACTGGAAATCGTATCACATGACATATACACACAATAATTATGGGGCATTGATGTATGACATACTGTGTTAACTCTTTCAGTTTACCTTGATAATTAGATTTAGAAAAAAATAGGAGATGGGGCTTCCAGTGGAGCCATCGGGCAGCAGTGCTCCTGTAGATTATAGAACCATTATTTGGTCAATATTTCTACACAATAGGTGAATTACAAAGTACCCTGGCCTGAAACAATAGCCTAACACAAAACTAGTACTCGTTCAGATTTGGACGTGTATTTGATTTGAGTATTGTATCCCTAATGATAACTCCCAATGACCCTTGCACAGTGCTATAGTAAGCAGCACTAAAGAGGACACTGCCTTTAAATTAATAGACTCCAGACAAGCATGCGCTGTCAATTAAAGACACACCTTTAAGCAGGCAACTCTTGTTGTAATAGTAAGAGCTGTAAATACCAAAGTTGTTGTTCTTCTTCTTCTACCAGACACTCTGGTCAAACCAACTCAAACCAAGCCAGCCCATGTGTATGGAAAAGTGCCTCTCTATGATGCCTCGGCCTGCATGCTTTTGCCGTCTCCATCTTCTGTTCCTCTCTGACTCTGAATGGTAGCTTCCGTCTTCTTCGATAGTCATAACGATAGTCTAGTGGCACCTGCTGATGGGATGACCAGATTTTGCGATAGGTTTTACTTGTGTGATTTCTCCTAGAAGGCATAGATGGGGTGAGAAAAGCCTTTGGTAGGCCACCCAAGCCTTTTCATTTCAAGAAAAACCGTGTTGCACCAGAGGGTGCAGTTTAGCTTGAGTAGGAAATGTGAATAGATTTTTCTACATGGATTAAAATTGGCCATAAAATGGCTAAAGCATGCAAAAACGTATTTTTTGTGATTATTGTAGTCTGCATCAATCAATCTAGTATTGAGGAGTATTTGGTGTTGGACATGAACTGTCTGCATTATTCATAAATATGAACAGTTGGTTTCTCCTGCATGAAGAAACAAATTAGGGCAACAAACACAACTGTGTAACTCCAACAGAGTAATTCTATGTACCTCAACAAAAATGGCAGTCGGAATGTACTTCCGACTTGTGATACAATGCGTTTTGATGAGACAGAAAGAACCACGGACACGGTAAAACATCCAATCGCCTATGCTCTTGAGCCAGTAAGAAAGAACCTAGTAAGACCTGATCCTGTGGACTTGGGGTTAACCTTGAACCTGTCCTGTTTTCCTGCGCGTTTCGCATTGGATAGCTGCTGGTGCCAGTTCAGTTTAGCGTTCGTGCACCCGCCCTCTTCTCAATGGACATAATATACTGTTCTCTTTTAGTGGGGGCACCAATATCGTGCTGACTCTTAAAATGTAGAAAACAAAGAGCTCCCCCCTCAGTGACAGAATTGGTGTTTAGGCTGATTGGTGATGCTAGCCTGCTGGAAAGGAGGCTCCGGCCGATTGTCGAGGGGGGAGAGTGGTGGGGGCATGGGAGTTTGCCCATCCAGTCTACAGGTGCTTTGTGGACTTGGAGAAGGCTTATGACCATGTCCCCCAGGGAATCCTGTGGGGGGTACTGCGGGAGTATGGGGTACCAGGGCCGTTTATACGTGCCTTGTACAAACAAAGTGAAAGCTATAAGTCAAGCACGTTCTCAGTGGGTGTTGGACACCGCCAAGGTTGTCCCTCGATTTTTGTTTGTGATTTTCATGGACAAAACGGGATGAGAGTCAGCACCTCCAAGTCTGAGGCCATGGTTCTCTGCTGGAAAATGGTGGATTGCTCCCTCGGGATTGGGAGTGAGTTGCTGTCTCAAGCGAAGGAGTTATCTCGGAGTCACGAGTGAGGGCAAAATGGAGCGGGAGATGGACAGACGGATTGGTGCAGCGCCTGCAGTCTGCAGTAATGCGGTACTGGTCCGTTGTGGTGAAGAGGGAGCTGAGCCGGACGGCGACGCTCTCGATGTACAGGTCCATCTACGTTCCAACCCTCACCTATGGTCACTAGCTTTGGTAGTGACCGAAAGAATGAGATCGCAGATACAATCGGCGAAAATTAGTTTCCTCCGCAGGGTGGAAATAGGGTGAGGAGCGTGGGTGAGGAGCGCAGACATCCGGAGGGAGCTCAGAGGAGAGCCGCTGCTCCTCCACATCGAAAGGAGTCAGCTGAGGTGGTTCGGGCATCTGATTAGGATCCCCCCCGGGTGCCTCCCCTTAGAGGTTTTCACGTCCAACTGGGAGGAGACCCCGGGGCAGACCCAGAACCCACTGGAGGGATGATATATCTCATCTGGCCTGAGAACACCTCGGGATCTCCCAGGAGGAAGTAGAGAGTGTTGCTGGGGGGAAGGAAGCCTGGGGGGCCCTGCTTAGCCGGCTGCCACCACGACCCGGCCCCGGATAAGCGGACGATATTTTGCTGAAATTATAGAGCACAGATTGTTTTTCACCGCCGCATTTGTTATTGGGAAATGCTGCTTATTTGCCTCATGGAGCGCAGATTAATCTCTGATGCTCGATGTTCAACAGTGGTCATGTCATGGAGGTATTACATCGCCTATCTATGTTTAATAATGTGACGGTATGCAGTTGTATCGCAATATTTTCGTTTTCACCAACTTTCTCCAGAAGAGTGATCTAGACTACTATATCAAACAGGAAAACAACATAAACTAACGTCTCCAAGACAAGACAAGTAACGCTCTATACATAATTATAATTACATTAGTTGATTATTATTATTATTATTATTATTATATGTAGCCTATTATATTATTTTTAATCGCTTGACAGCCCTAATTTAATCATGATGTTACTCGAAGCCAGCAGCACATCACTTCAGATTTTTTCAGAGTGAGAGCATGGAAATGGACGAGTTTACCACTCTATTGTGCGATAATACTCATTTGTACATCCAGGGGTAAGATCTTCTGTTTCCGTCTGCTTTTTTCCCTTCACTAGCCAGTTTACCAAACCTGCTTCTATGGGTAGAGTGTGGATAGTCAACCATGCGCATGATGTCATATCTTATATTTATTAAAGATGGGTACACCCTACTGGCGAAAATGTATAATTAAATAAAAAAAAAAATTGGCAAATTGGGTGAATATCAAGTTTGATTGCAGTGCTTTATCTTGTCTAAGGTAAAAAGCAAACCAACCACAGTAATATTGTTCAGCAGTTCATCTCCCCTTTAATGTAAAGTTAAACTAATTGCAAGTTCAGCCACATCCTTTTGATGACAAACCACATTGCTGAACATTATCCATAAAATACGTATAAGCAAAACACTTCTATTGGCAATGCAATTGTAGAGATGCATCAATATATACTTTATATTATAATATTCTTTTATTATTTTTCTTCTGCTTAGATTCACTGTAAATGTAAAAATGTATTTTTATTTTTATTCTATTGTTTATTTCTCTACTGTTATATTGTTCTATGTTCTATTGCTATGCAACCTCTGGCCCAAGAATTTCCTTCGGGATTAATAATGTTTTATCTTATCTTATATAGCTGCCTACTACTGATCTAATATCGGCAGGGCAGTGCACTTACTTTATTACATGGTCGAACTGGTGCTAGCAAGCTAAAGATTTAATTGGAACAAAGATCAAGTGTCTAGCACACCACACACAGGTGAACAGTTAAACACATGTCCATCCATCCATCCATTTGCGTCCGCTTATCCGGGGTCGGGTCGCGGTGGCAGCCGGCTAAGCAGGGCCCCCCAGGCTTCCTTCTCCCCAGCCACACTCTCTAGTTCCTCCTGGGGGGTCCCGAGGCGTTCCCAGGCCAGATGAGATATGTAATCCCTCCAGCGAGTTCTGGGTCTGCCCCGGGGTCTCCTCCCAGTTGGACATGCCCGGAAAACCTCCAAAGGGAGGCGCCCGGGGGACATCCTAATCAGATGCCCGAACCACCTCAGCTGACTCCTTTCGATGCGGAGGATCAGCGGCTCTACTCCGAGCTCCCTCCGGATGTCTGAGCTCCTCACCCTATCTCTAAGGCTGAGCCCAGCCACCCTGCGGAGGAAACTCATTTTGGCCGCTTGTATCCGCGATCTCATTCTTTCGGTCACTACCCAAAGTTCGTGACCATAGGTGAGGGTTGGAACGTAGATGGACCAGTAAATCGAAAGCTTCGCCTTCCGGCTCAGCTCCCTCTTCACCACAACGGACCGGTACAGCGCCCGCATTACTGCAGACGCTTGCACCAAATCCGTCTGTCCATCTCCCGCTCCATTTTTGCCCTCACTCGTGAAACAAGACCCCGAGATACTTGAACTCCTTCGCTTGAGGCAGCAACTCACTCCCAACCCGGAGGGAACACTCCACCGTTTTCCGGCAGAGAACCATGGCCTCAGACTTGGCGGTGCTGACTCTCATCCCGACTGCTTCACACTCGGCTGCAAACCGGCCCCAGTGGCATGCTGGAAGGTCACTGTCCTGATGTAGCCAACAGCACCACATCATCTGCAAAGAGCAGAGATGCAATTCTGAGGTCCCCAAACCGGACACTCTCCTCACCTCGGCTGCGCCTTGAGATTCTGTCCATGAAGATCACAAACAGAACCGGTGACAAGGGGCAACCTTGGCGGAGTCCAACACCCACTGAGAACATGCTTGACTTTGTGCCGAGAATACGGACGCAGCTCGCACTTTGTTCGTACAGGGACCGAATGGCACGTACCAACGGCCCCGGTATCCCATACTCCCGTAGTACCCCCCACATGATTCCCCGGGGGACACGGTCATAGGCCTTCTCCAAGTCCACAAAGCACATGTAGACTGGATGGGAAAACTCCCATGCGCCCCCCAACAACCCTGCGAGGGTAAAGAGCTGGTCCCATCCGCATTGTTCCTCCTGGAGCTGAGGTTCGACAATCGGCCGGAGCCTCCTTTCCAGCACCCTGGAATAAACTTTCCCGGGGAGGTTGAGCAGTGTGATACCCCGATAGTTGGAGCACACCCTCCGATCCCCTTTTTTTGAAAATGGGGACCACCACCCCGGTCTGCCATTCCACAGGTACTGTCCCCGACCTCCACGCTACATTGACTAGGCGTGTCAGCCACGACAGTCCGACAATGTCCAGAGCCTTCAGCATCTCAGGGCGAATCTCATCCACACCTGGCGCCTTGCCACTGAAGAGCTTTTTGACTACTTCAGTGACCTCTACCAAGGATATGGGTGAGACTTCCCCCGAGTCTTCAGACTCTGCCTCTTCCACAGAGGACGTACTGGTCGGGTTCAGGAGCTTCTCAAAGTGTTCTTTCCACCCCCGACAATATCCTCAGTCTGGGTCAGCAGTTGTTCTCCCCGACTGAGCACAGCCTGAGCCAAGCCCTGCTTTCCCTTCCTGAGTCGCCGGACAGTTTGCCAGAACCTCCTTGAGGCCAACCGAAAGTCCTGCTCCATGGCCTCCCCGAACTCCTCCCACACCCGGGTTTTTGCTTCAGCAACCGCTGAAGCTGCGGTCCTTTTGGCCTCCCGGTACCTGTCTGCCGCCACGACAGGCACCGACAGCCTTTTGACCACAGCGCCGAGCTGCAGCCTCTACAATGGAGACTCTGAACATGGCCCACTCAGGTTCCATGTCCCCAACCTCCCCCGGGATGCACGAGAAGTTCTTCCGGGGGTGGGAGTTAAAGACCCTACGGACAGGGGCTTCCACCAGATGTTCCCAGTTCACCCTCACTACACGTTTGGGTTTACCAGATCTGTCTGGCAGCCTCCCGCGCCATCTGATCCAACTCGCCACCAGGTTGTGATCAGTTGACAGCTCTGCTCCTCTCTTCACCCGAGTGTCCAAAACATGCGGCCGCAGATCTGCTGATACGATTACAAAGTCGATCAGCGACCTTTGGCCTAAGGTGGTCCGGTACCAGGTACACTTGTGGACCACCCTATGTTCGAACATGGTGTTTGTTATGGCCAGTCCATGACTAGCACAGAAGTCCAATAACAAAACACCACTCTGGTTCAGATCGGGCAGGCCGTTCATCCCAATCACTCCCCTCCAGGTTTCTCCATCATTGCCCACATGTGCGTTGAAGTCCCCCAGTAGAACTATGGAGTCCCCGGATGGAACCCTTTCCAGGATGTCACCCAAGGACTCCAAGAAGGCCGGATACTCTGAGCTGCTGTTTGGTGCGTAGGCACACACAACAGGTCTTGACGTCATTTTGTTCTCGCAGCCCTGGGTGCGAGAACAAAGTTCTCGCTTCTCGCTGAGTATGTATCTGCCTTTATTGCTATACATCACGGGTAAAAAAAAAAGCCAATCGGTCTGCAGTGTTTTGGTTCGACACACCCATTTATAGTATAAATAGCCGTGTCCATTTATACTATAAATGGGCGTGTCGAGCCAAAACACTGCAGACCGATTGCTTTTGTCGCATTATTTTGGCTGCGCCAATCGCCAATCGTAGCGAATGGGCGTGTCAAGACAAGCACTGCACACTGGCGACCTCTTTCCCACGTGTCTTCCACAAATACGGAGTACAGATTGGCTATTTTGTACCCATGATGTATAACCAATCCAATAATGCTGCCGGCGGGACATTGAGCCAGTGAGAGGCGACTGCATCAGAGCCGCCTGCAAGGAACGCATTTTAATTTTTTTTTCATTTAATCGGCAATCAGATCATACAAAATAACGATTCCAATAATCGGAAAAATTATGAATATTGGCTCCATCGGTTGACCCCTAGTCTTTAGTTCCCCACATGGTATATTGTAGGTAATTTGCTTATTGTGTATAAATATTGACACCCAACGGTTTCACGATGTAGCCCTGTCTCCTGGGCAGGTATGCACCGCTAGACACACACGACTCAAACTGGCGAACGCATCTTTAGTATCCTGTTAGATCGCTCTAATTCGGGGCATATATATATTTGTTGAATATCTAATATCTTTCTATTTAGAGAATAACCAATAAACCAAAACAAAAACACGTTTGACATAAATATACTGACTGTAGCATTGTCAGAGAATCCAGTATTTTGACATGCCGTGTTTTCCTCATCTCTAATGACATTATTTTATTTTTAGTACAGTAAATTTTTTCCATATAGGCCTAGCGCATAAATGTGCCTTCAGCATGTGATGCATATGGGTCCTGAAAAGCAATGATTTCCCTGTGCCCCCTTGGATATTAAGGTGGCATGTTACCCCTGTGCCTGGGGCAGCATTTTGCGTCGTGTCTTGATGCAGGACATTGGCATATAGACTTCACTGTCATACATTCAGATTTTCCAATAGAAAATATATGGCTTGCATAACAGAGGCATCAAATGTAGGGTTGCGGCTTATGATTTATTTTATTTTATTGATTAATCTAAATAATTTGTTTTCATGCAAAAAAAGATGAGTTGGCAAATTGAGACATTGCAGCTTGTAGGCTCTTACTGTGGTGAGTTAACGATTTGCTATGTCATGTTTTGAAATGACAGCTCTTTCTGTCAGAGTGCCCGGCGTATCAATGCTTGATATAACGTGAGGTAGTTTATAATTTGCAAACAATAAATAAATTGTAAACTTATACATAAGCTGATCAACTTACAGTGCAGGACTTGTCATTGCTTCTCATTGTCTCGGGTCATCTTGTGTTCATGTTAGTTCAGTTCCACCCTCTTTCAAAGCATCACTCAAAAAGGATTACTTTTAAAATTGGGTTTATGCCTCTCTGTCTCGTTCTGCTACTTAATTTGTATGCTTTTAAATGTTTTAATGTGACATTTACTCATTTTATTTATTGCCTGTCCATTATGGGCCTGTCACATTTCAATACCAAATCACAAAGTAATCCCTTAAATGTTTCTCGCCCAGCAGGCATCAGGCAGAACAGGAATTTATTAATTGATCAGTTTAAAATAGACGAGCCAGTTATAGCAACTATTACAATGAGTTGTTAACAGCATGGCTGCTTTCTATTATTCGAAATTGGTCCCCTTTTGGACTGCATTGAAGCTTGCTAAAAAGTTAACATGCATCTTAACAGCAATTCTGCAGAAATCTATGACATTTAATTCTGCGCCTCTAGTTCACCATGCAACTCAATGTTTTGGGTTTGTGCAACTAAAATTCACACAAAACCAACGCACCATTTTGTGTTGCACGTCCGTGCATTGTTTATTCCAATTTTGCGATGGAGGCGGGATAAAATATTGTCCTACCAATTAGAGACCGCGACCATGAGTGTATAAATGGGACCATTGAACGAGCTGGTATCCATTATATGATGGGCCAGCGAGTATGTTAACTAGCTATTTTTGTGATTTGTCTGCTTTCACCAGTCTCAGTGGATCATTGTTGATACTTTCATTCATTATTTTGTTATACATGTTCTAGGCCTAAATGTTGTATTATCATGGTTTTGTTAACGCATGTGTTGCCCAATCGGTGAAGGAGGATGGAGAGTAACTTGCAGTTTAGAGCCGGAGCCCCATGTCAGCTAGCTATTTGTGATTTGTCTGCTTTCACCAGAAATACATTTTATTGTCCGAAGGGAAGTTGTCGTAGAAGTTGCTGAAATAAACACAACGTAAGATGAGGACTGCAGGACATTTGATGGTGAATAAAAATGATGTTCAGAGGTGTGCTCATTCCGTTTTTGAAACCCATTCAGGGAATAATATATTGCTACTTTTGTACATGCAGTAGATTTGACAAATGGGTTTTATAGCAGTCTATGCAGTATTGCCATGCCTAAACCACTGTTGTTCAGGGTTTACTCATGTGTCTCATATTGCTACTTTTGTACATGCTGCATGATCCAAATGTTTATTTCTGCATTATAACCATTATTAACCACTATTTTCAGAGTTTACTTATGCAGCAATAATGAAACTTATGCTGTCTGGTGATTTTAGCTGGGGAGACGATGATTACAATTGCAGACAAATGTGTATGGTTTTTAGCCTGGAAATCCAGACCCACATCTAGAAAGCTGTAGGTCTGGTAATGAGTAATAAAAATGGCCCAACTCGAGGGGCGGCACCAAGCATGCGTTTGAAAATATCACTGCACGCAATTGGATAACACTACGACCAATCAGAAGAATACACGGGGTGACGTATCCAGAGAGACGGAAACGAGTTTGTTTTGGAGAATAGTTTGACAGAGAGACGTAAATGTAGCCTAATGGAAATACCACGGAGATACCACTTTGGCAACGCAACGTTAACCTTGTAATATTCTTAGCCAAGGAATATTGAAATAAAGAGATGCAACCGAGTTGTCGTTTATGGATGTTTAATAGCAACTGCGCAGGGTACCGAGCATGGGCGTAGAATTTTGTGGGGACGCTGGGGACATGTCCCCACCAATTAACAGAGCCCCCCCCCCCCCCCCCCCTCCCCACGCAAATAAACGGATGCATCCCCCCCCATCATGAAACCGCGATTACGGAGCACCCCCCCCCCATCAGATAATCCGCGATATTAACGAGCACACCCCCCCCCCCCCCATCAGATAACCGCACAATTAACGGAGCACCCCCCCCCCCATCAGAACCCGCGGAATTAAGGAGCACCCCCCCATCAGAACGCGCGAATTAACAGAGCCACCCCCATCAGAACTGCAAATTAAACGGAGCACCCCCCCCCCCCCCCCCATCAAGAACCCGCAAAATTAAACAAGAGCACTCGCCCCCCCCCCCCCCATTCAGAACCCTAGCAATATTAACGGAGCACCCCACCCCATCAAGAACCTGCAAATTAACCGTGCGGCACCCCCTCACCCGACTAAAAATATCATATGTTTTCAAAAGTCATGTAGAACTGTAATGGTTTTATTAAGTACTCGTATCGGTATTCGGTATCGGCAAGTACCCAAATGTAAGTACTTGTACTTGTACTCGGTCTGAAAACAAGTGGTATCGGTGCATCCCTAGTTTGTACAGATACTCAGTCAACATTTTCGATAGCCATCTTGCAATGTTTACTGACTGATTCCGGACTGATTCCGTCGCAGCGCTGACGTCATCTGTTTAGCCCGCCTCTGGCCCGCCTAAGTCAGATACACCGATGTGATTGGTTTATGTTCGGAACAACAGGCATAGCTAATGAGCATGTTACTCATTACCAGTGTACTCGCTGAGCAAATTCAAATTGTGCTCTCGCGAGAACTCTGGATTTCCAGGGTATATGGTTTTGACAAAACCCTCAAAACTTGCATACAACTCCTTTTTTAATCAAACCTGATCTGAATGCATAATTTTTTTATATTCAATCAGGATGGAGCGGATGTCCGAAGAGGCACTGCGCCTGAACCTTCTGAAGCGAGGCCTGGAGACGTCTGCTGAACGGGAGGAGGCCCTGGCCAAGCGCCTCAAGATGGAGGGCCACGAGGCCATGGAGCGCCTCAAGATGCTCGCGCTGCTAAAGCGAAAGGACCTAGCCGACCTGGCTGCCCTGGAGGGGGTGGCCGCGGCGGCGGCGGTTGCTGTTGGTTCTCTCAGCGACGGAAAAGGACCTGGGATCAGCAGCCAGCAGCAGCACCACCACCATCAGCAGCACCAGAGCATCATGGGCCCCACCGCCACTTATGAGGAGAAGCTCAATGGAAGCTTGAGAGCGGGGGGCCATGGAGAACTCAACAACAATGGGAAGGAGAACATACTTGATGAACCAGTAGACATGAGTGCCAGTCGAAGATGGTAAGTGTATATAATGTATATGTTGTTTGTCCTGATTAGTATGAAGGTGGTGCAGTGTGGATGGATATTTGAACCCCAAATATCCATTCATTCAGAAATCAATAAGCATCTGTGCAGTGCTGTGCAGTGATGTTCCAAAACGTGAGTCAATCAGTCATTGCCTGGGAAACTCTTTGACGCGATGCTAGTGCCACTGAGTCCCTTTAAATGACTGCGGAGCAAGAGCGTGAGCGTATCATACTGTGGGGACAGTGATGGGCTCTGGCATCATTCTAATGTACAATATCCACCTGCCCATTTACGCATAAATCATCCACCCACCACCCACCCGAAATAATCATTTTCTCTGATTTACAGACCGCACCTGATCACACATTACCATTATATCTCAGTGGCTATTGCAAAATGAAGCTTAATATATGTTCACATTTTAGAGAATGTAGGCCCACCCATCCGATATTAATCAGAATGTTGGCCACGCGCCCGTTACAGTCAACCTGCGTGATGAGCATGCACCCGCGAATATGACAATGCCCGCGGGGCATCACCTGCATGCACGTTAACGTAAAGATGTCACCACCTAAAATTTTAAAAATGTCTTGGATGGGTGGAAAACCAAATATATTCACGTTTTTTCTCCAAAACTCGGAGCCAAGCAAAAATACAGTGTGGGAGAGACGGATGAGAGAGAAGAGAGAGGGGCAGATTAGAGATAAGTGAGAGGAGCAGATGGAGGCGGAAGCTCGAGTAAAGTTAGCTGAAGCATTGACACGGGTCCAACGGAAACTGAACCAGTCCAAAAAAATCGAGACAAACATCTAAAATCTGGCTGGGACCCAGAGTGGTTGAAGAACCCCAAATATAGTCTGTGGTTGTACCAGACTACACATGGTAAGTTCCAATTTGTTGATCTCACATCATTTTAAAACAAATAGAAATGCTTACATTACATTTTGTTAGGCGAGTTTCTTTTTTTGGTCGGCAATATTCATGAAAATAACAGAAATAGATTGGCAATCTTAAGTGATATAATCTTAATTATAGGAATGTTCTGTCGCATATGTCGTCAGCACAAGCAGGCTGTTAAAAGAGGACCATCTCAGAGGGTTTTCTTTGTCCCCAGGAAAGATGTCCTTGATGCCCATATGGGGTCAGACAACCACACTGAGGCCTTTCAGGCCCATGGAATGTGGTTAAAGGCAAGATGTAATGAATGATTTGATTTCAGTGATATAATTCGGCAATATAGGCCTACAATGATTTTAATGTAAAACTGTTTGTTATTTTGCTGCATTGTCCAGGTTACACTGTCAGAACAACCTTTGAGCCAGTCTTGCAAGTTGAACATGAGGCTTCACCAGCCACCAACCACTAATCCGAGCTCTACTTGAGCTAGCAGAGCTGCTGGGTTGTGATTATTTTGCCAGACTTAAGGTAACTACATGCCATTAATAGTTTGGAAATGTATGTTTGTTGATTATTTCTGTTACAATACTAATTGATAGAGGTGGAGTAAATACATTTACTCGCGTTACTGTAATTGAGTAGGTTTTTTGTGTACTTTTTGAAGTAGTTTTTAAAATCTGTACTTTTACTTTGACTTAAGTAGGTTTTGGTTGAAGTATTGTACTTCGCTACATTTTAAATCCCATCTGTTAGTGAGTAAAAAAAAAAGTATGCCTAAATCGCCCTCTCAATGTCGGGCTTTGCGTCTCTTACTACATAAACTACATTACCCAGGGGGCACTACGTGATGCTCACTTGTTCCCGTTCTCGACAAGTCATGACTGGTCTACATAATGCTAGACTAGTACTGAGTCTCTGGTCCACATAATGCTAGACTAGTACTGAGTTTCTTGTCTACATAATGCTAGACTAGTACTGAGGCAATTTCAGACAGCATACAGTCTGCCGCTTTTCCACGACGTAGTACCGGCTCCACTCAACTCACTTTAGAGCGTAGAAATTACTTTTTTTGTACCCGATCTGTCGAGGTTCCAAGCGAGCCGAGGTGATACGCAAACAGGGGTTGTCTAAATAACTCGTTAATGTTGATTAAAACAATTGTAAAATAAATTACGGCTTAAAAACGCATATTATTCGCGGAGGTACATAGCCAATATAAATAGCCTATTTACGTTGATCTTTAATCTTAATCGGCGCGACAAGCCAATGTTTACTTGCAGTGCAGTAGGCTGCTTTTGATAATATGATTAATGAAATTACTTTTGATAGCTTGAGCTTGTTTATTCATAACTAACATCCCCAAAACATGGATGTATTAAAGATCGCTCCAAATGCACACCGAGACACACACACGTATATATATTAGAATAATATATTATGTCCCCGCCATTCACTATATTTTACACATGATTAACAAGTAATTAGAATTGAATGGATGGAGCATCATCTGATGCTATATGATGTTGAGGCTTGAATCATACATAGCGATTTGTGGCTGCTCTGTACCTCCAGGCTGACGTGCTGCCTCATCTGGCGAGCAAAGTTTTCCAAAAGGAGGATGTTAATTTCCTTACCGTGAAAAACCAAGTAAGATTATTCCCCTTTTTTAACCAAACAATTGATTTAATATTTATGGAGAAGATTTAGGGATGTGGTTGGCACATTGCATTTTTTCTCAGAGGTGCCAGTCACAATAGACCGCAAGATTAAGGAGGCAGGTGATCATCAGCCTCCTGGCTCAGCCCTGTCTGCACTCCATCGCGATCTGGACAAGCCCAATGGGCTGCAATTGTTGAACATACAAACTGAAGAGGAGAGGGGCGGAGGAGAGTCCAGTGGTCCAGGAACCCTGATCAGGACATACTAGCAAGGGATGTTTTCTGGGAATGATTTTGCACTTTGGTATTGGAATACTAGCATAGTATTTGTCATTACTGCCAAAGGAAGGCTGCAAATTCAAATGTACCACATCGTTTCACATCAATTATCAAGATAAGATATTATTTTCTGAAACAAATGTAGGTGATTAAGCCATATCTAGCCATATCGTGAGCTAAATAAACGGTTCCACCAACTGCACATCCTGGGTGCATTCAGTGTCCTTGTTCTACAAGCAGCTAGGAGCCCAGAAAAAGATGCTCCTGTGAGTCACCTGAAGACCCTTGCTGCCAAGTCCCCCCCCCATGGTTGAGGAGACACTTTTGGAGGAATGGTCTTCCTGTGGGCAGTGGGAACTGTGAATGTCATTTCTCCACATGATTGCTTTTGACAAATTTTTACTTTTGGTAGGTGAAACAGTTCTCATGGACAGGCTGCAAGGAGCATGCATGATGATTTCAATAAATGTGCCTCCTGTGGCAAAATATAATGATGCCATGGTGACATTTTCTCCAAGCCAAGGAAAATAAAGTGCAGCAAAGAATCATGCACACTGTGTTCATGATGTGCTAATGATTTGGGTTAGGTTACACAGCTTATTTTTATTATTGTATTATTAAAGTATTTTACATAAAAATGCTGTTGCAGTGTACTTATTTTGTTATTTTCATTCTTTAAAAGTCCAGAGAATGCAGGAAAAAAATGTTCAATTCAATCTGATACTTTCTATTAAGTAAGTTGGTAGTAGCTATTTTCATATAACCATATCATATTTTAACCAGTACATCTAAAGAAAGTCACTTTAGAACAAAGTAGAACACATTTACAATTGTGTGTCATACCATCGTTTGTTAAAAAGCAAAGCAATTGACTTTATATGTAAACACCTTAAGCAGGTTATGGGTCAGTGAATTCATTCTGTGCATAGAGATATTCAGAATCACATCCTCCTGGACGACACAATAATTTAAACCGATCAAATGGTTGCATTTAGTTGGGTTTAGTGCAGCCATCCCTTTTTTCAAAGGGCATCGAATTATACCACCAGATGTGAGTTTGATTAGCCATTGCAAGCAGTTTTAGAATCTCTGGCTTATTAAATCACAAGTAGGAGTGTACACCGAGATGTATGCTGGATAGATCAGCTAGCCATCACCTGCCCAGTGGACTGTAGAAACTGGTATACGGAGCGACAAGCTAAATGCTGATATTACTCTGTAGCATCAGCCTCGTCTCGTTACTAAAAGAGTCTCCGCAATTTTATTTCAGTCCGAAGTGAAACACTCCCAGTAACAAGTGGTTCTCTATCGCATCTTCACTCAGAGAACCACGGTTACAATGTAACCTACAGATATTCAGCCAAATGAAGTGAAACCCTCCTAATAACAAGTGGATATTCAGCAAATGTGCAACATCCATGAAATATTGGCAGTGTTGTATCATCACATGGTTAACCGGTTAAAACATTGTGATGTGTCTCAGGTAACCTACGTGTTATGTGCCTGCAGGCGGAGGGACTTCTGATTGTCAGGATGTGCGCTTGCTTAGTTATGATTGGTTTTCAGCAACAGCTGGTTGCAAGTATAGCAAATACAATGTTGTTTAGTTTCAATAGGCCTACAGCTGGCGCTGGCTTTTGAGTGACGGCAGAGGAAGCATTCATTGCGATTTAGCGATGTTAGGCATTTTTCACATTGTTAAAAAACTAAAACTCAAATTAATTACATTTATCGCCCAGCCCTAGTTTCAGCCATAGAAATGAGAGGCAAGCGGGGAGGGTCAATGTTTTAATAAAGAAGGATTTAAATACTGAATGTATTTAACTATTTCAATGTTTAAACATAGGCAAAAACAACAAAAATCTCTAACTACTAATTACGGGGTTGGTAATTTCATAAACATTAATACAGGTAGTGATTTTTCCCTTTCTAGTGATCAGTCATCCCCAATAGCGCATGTCTTTTTTCTTGGGGTGAACATCATTAATCCTGCAGTGAAATTTCAAACCACCTTATTTTAATGGAAGCCGGGTGTCTTTGGAAACCTTTAAGGTACATTAATCTCTGCTGTAACAGAGTGAGTGTGGCGGAAATCTGTTAACTAATAAAAATAACTGTCACCAGTGGATTTTAGACCAGTATAGTAGACAAACATTTATTAAATATCAAATACATATAATCAGCGCTGATGGGTTATTCTCAGTCAGACACACCAACAGTGGGGTCTGAGAGCAAAGTAGCCAAAGAGACAAAGGAGTTCATACGCTTTATAGTAATTTTCCCACCCAGACATGGCAGGCTGCAATACATAATCTACAAGGCCAAATGGACAAGCTCTCTCTCTCTCTCTCGGACCGTTCCCACAACATCAACCAGGTGTCATCTTAGACAAAGGGGGCATAGAGGCTCCAGAGTTTTCCTCGTTAGTGAGGGCACGTGACATCCAACTCTTTTGCACGAAAACAGCCCTTGCTACAGATGGCACAACACTTTGGAACATTAGCTCACTTAAAGGGTTCATAGCAACCCTTGAGATGAGATGGTTTGTAAGAAAGAGAAACATATATGCATTCATAATACGTGACTATACTTATGTATGTAATTTTCCATTACAGTGAGTCAGACTGATGAGTGGATACAAAAACCATGCGGCAGTCCTTCATGATGTTGTAGTTTTGCTTTTTGCACTATTAAACAGCTAATTTGTTTTAACGAATTGAACCGCTTTAGAAATTTCAAGGAAAAGTCGATCACTTGATAAAATGCAATTCTGCAGCAGCTGTCTCTGCCGGCTCAGATTCAGGGAGGGAAAGATGTGCACTGTGAATTAAAGTGTGTGCACTTTAATTCACAGTAAAATCCTAAAACACAAAAATCCACAAAAATTGTACACTGTCTAAAATACTAGAAATCCATCCCAAATACCGGTTGGGTGGGTAATGATAATGATCGAAGCAAATTGAAGCCCGGGCTTGCCTATAGAAATGGAGCAGAACCTTGTCTTCCTCCTCTGCTGAACTGTGTAACTATATTAACACTAGGGTTGGGTCGAGAATTACCTTTTGTGTCACAATAATTGTATGAGAATTATCACGATTAAAAATTATCAGTTTTTTTTAAGCAAAATACTCGGTAAAGTGTCCCCTTTTTTGTTTTCAATTGCTGACTGACATACGGTTCAATCTGGTATATTATATGATCGTCAACACAGCAATCTATGCTATTTTGTGTCAAAAAGTATACTTTTCGATGTCACCAACATAACACCACCTTATTGGACCAATATGTCAGTCAGCATTGTGATTGTAGAGCCAGAAGGATACCTTCTAAACAGAGATTTTAATGTTGGATCCGTTTGGGACATTTTGAAATGTGATTTATCTAGGGGACGGGTACTTTGTAATTCGCCGATTGTGTAGAAATATTGAAACCAAGATGCAAAAAAAAAAACACGCTAGTTACTTCCATATTTACAGTACATTGCCTACTGCAACTCACTCCTGGCTGGACTCTGCCTCCGCAATCGAACCCTTACAACGCATCCAGAATGCAGCAGCGTGCCTGTTGTTCAACTTGCCAAAATTCTCCCATGTAACCCCCTTAGTCCTCGACCTCCACTGGCTCCCGGTAATCGCTCGCATTAGATTCAAGAAACTGGTACTGACCTACATGGCTGTCAGCAGACCGCCATGTAGGCCAGAAACTAACTTGCGTGTTTATACGTCTTGGCATGATTAATAGTACTTAGCATTGGTTAGCATATTGTATATTCTTAGATGTTGGCAATGCACTCAGAATGTCACATCTGCTCTTATCCCAGCTATTATGCAGGCAACCTAGCAATTATGAAATTCTTATCTTTATGTACCAGAGCGATATATTGCGGTCTCCTTCAACAAATGTACCATTTGTAAGTCGCTTTGGACAAAAGCGTCTGCCAAATACCCTAAATGTAAATGTCTAACTATGGGGGGTGCCACTCTCTGGTTGGACGGCTAGTTCCCCGTTCATATCGCTCCCGCTCTCACTCATATGTGCGAGTGAGAGCGGGAGCGAGGGGGGCCGACCATCGCCTGTGCCCCTTTAGAACATTGAAATCCTCATCTCCTGGGCAGGAATACACTGCTAGACACTAGGGATGCTCCGATCAGGTTTTTGAGATTTGAGATAAAAGTGTCAAAATAGAAGTAGACCTCTGCAATGCGTAAAGAAAAGTATAATTGTTGTGAAAAAGAAAAGAAAAGCTACAATAACTGTGATGCGCAGCCTAGGATAGTAGTGATATATTTTAGGTACTACTATTTTTGTCACTTTTTGTCTATCTCCCATGGGACTCACTCCAGGAGCCCTCAGACCTTGGGGATCAGAGGCTTTCAAGAACCGATAGTAGTAAGGCTGGCCCCAGTCACCTACCATCTCTCACCTTCTCCCTCTTTTCAAATAACAGGATGAGCAGGACACGCACCAAACAGGGCTCTTTTGGTCAGTTGCAAATGGAATACATTGTAATTGTGGCACTGCATTTGACCGTAAAGATAATGTAAAATGTTAATGTAATACAATATTATTTTGCCAACGCCATACAGTATTATGTAGTCTATTAACTTGATTGCGAGAAGAAGCTTAACCCTGCATTAGCCTCCCTTGCACACTTGGAAAGATGAGGGAGTCTTTCTGCAGGAGTCATGACCCGGTTGAACAAAGGTGAGGGAGTCCATCCAGGGAGTTCTACAGCTATGTCGTCGTCCTTCCTTCCACCCGTCCTGGCCATGTGCCTAGACTCCATTACAGTCTGGACATCCTACCGCAGCAGATGTCACAGAGGGCCCTCCACTCCTCCACTCTTGTCTACTCTCTGCGCCACTTTGGCACACTCTGTAACCCCCTCCCTGTGTCTGACCATCATTTTGTCCCTTTCTCCCTCCCCCTAATTTCCCACCTCCCTTCCCACTACTCCTCACATCTTCACCTCCTGCAGAAACCTGAAAACTCTCTCTCCCTCTACTCTCTCCGCAACTGTCCTCTCCTCACTACCAACCCCCAAATTATTCTCCCTCTGTACAGGGGGGATATCCTGTACACTCTGACACCCTCTCTCTCCTCCTCCTTGGACTCTCTGTCCACTCACATCCAGACCAGCACAATCCTGTCCTCCCCCTCCATGGCTGTCCGAAGCTCTGTGGGCTTGTACAGCAGAGCTACAGGCAACTGACAGAAAATGAGTGAGTCAGACTGCTGATGATCTCCCCCACTACCTCCACCTCCTCTCAGATTTCACCTCTGTCAGCCGCCAAATCTGCTTTCGACCTTGCAAAGATCAACTCTTCCACCTCCAACTCTAGGAACATTTTCTCCATATTCTCTTCCCTCCTCCCTCATCCCTCACAGCTCATGACTTTGTCACTTACTTTACAAAGAAGGTGAAGGTACCTCCTCTTTCACCCCCTCTCTACTTTGCCCCTCTCTCCTCTGAAGAAGTCAACAGGCTTGTTGCATCCAACCATGCCACCACCTGCCCCTTTGACCCAATACCATCCTCTCTTCTCCAAGACATTTCGGGCAATATCCTGCCCTTCCTCACTACCCTAACCAACACCTCCCTGAATTCAGGCCTGTTTCCAAGCTAGTTTGCGGATGACACAGTGGTGGTGGGCCTGATCTGCTGTGGATAGGGTGATCAACTTCAGGTACCTGGGAGTCCACATCACAGAGGATCTGACTTGCACTATACACACCACATGCTGGTGAGTAAGGTGAAGCAGTGCCTCTACCACCTCAAGCAGCTGAGGAAGTTCAGAGTCTCCCGGAGGATCCTTCAGACCTTCTACGCTGGTGCTGTGGAGATCATCCTGACAGGAATCATCACTGCCTGGTTCAGCAACAGCTCCTCTCAGGACAGGAGGGCTCTGCAGAGGGTAGTGCATTTGGCTGAGCGCACTATTGGCAGTACACGCCCCACCCTGCAGGACCTGTACTCCAGGAGGTGTCGAACCAGCCTGCATGATCATGTAGGATCCTCACCACCCCAACAACAAACTGTTCAAACTGCTGCAGTCAGCCCCTGCCCCTCCCATGCACACACTCAAATACACAAGTAGTGTTTATTTGCTTACTTAGTGTGCATATTCTGATCCCTCATATATGTGATATTTGAATTGTTCTGTTGCACATTCACAACTTTCATTTCACTGCACATCCTGTATGTGTATGTGACAGTTAAACATCTTGAATATTGAATCACCAGATCCTCCTCTCTACTCTGGCAGAGATTAGCATTGCTGGATCTGCATTATCCTGGTCCACTTCTTACCTGACAGATCGCACCTATCAGGTCACATGGAATGGCTCCTTGTCCAGACCCTGCACCCTTGACACCGGAGTCTCAGTACTAGGACCCCTTCTGTTCTCCTTATACACTAGATATCTAGGCTCTGTACTTGCATCCCATGGCTTCCATCACTATTACACAGACGACCCAACTGTTCCTTTCCTTCCCCCCCTCTGACACCCAAATTGCAACACGTGTCTCTAAGCAGCGTGCCTGGTAACCCCCCTTTTCCGTGACCTCCACTGGCTCCTGGTGTTTGCTCACATTAGATAGACACTGGTACTGGCCTACAAGGCTGTCAGCAGAACTACCCCTACCTACCTACCTCCAAACATTACGTCAGACCCCACGCCCCAGCTCGAGCGATCTGCTCAACAACTTTGGCTAGACGACTGGTACCCCCTTCACTAAGAACAGGCAAACTGTGTCCTGCCAAGTCTCAAGTCTCTGTTCTGGCACCGCAGTGGTGAAATGAGCTCCCGGGTGACGTCAGAATGGCAGTTGCTCACCAGCAAGACACTCAAGACCTACCTCTACATAACCATAACCCAACCTTTTACACTTTACTCACGCTAACCCACATGACTTCTGTTTTGGCCTTGCTCCAAAAGGGCACAAATGCCACGCGTGACCACACCAAAACATACTGTAAATGAAGAATAAATACATTTGTTGTGAACATCACTGTAGCATAGTCAGTGCTACATTGCCACATAATGTGGCTTAGTTCAGGTCACTTCTAAGGACACTGGGAGTAGTGGTGTTGAAAGTCAGGTTAATTGCAAAAGGGTGCGGTGACATGACGTGGAATGTGGGGCTGCGAGCCTGCACCACAGGCTTGCAGCCCCACCCCCCCAGACTCTAACTCGGCCAGCTGAGGCCAATTAAGCCAAACACACACACTCCCACAATCACCTAATATATTTTATTCACTGTAGAAATTTAGAATGTAATACTTATTTGCTGATACCGACCTATAAACACGCCAACATGTGAGTACCGGCACTATTTTCCCCCCCTTCAAGCACTGACTGATGGTGCCAACAGGCAGGTGGAGTTCTGCACATCCTATGCCTTCAAACCCAATGATTAGCTACATGTTCTAACAGAGCTACTCTTGGACCTAAACACCAAGTCAAAACGGTTATTATATCATTTTGATTCAATGTCTTTGGACAACTGTGCCTCGACGGTGGAGCTTCCACATAGCCAAGTATTTCTAATGCCCCATTTCCACCGGCACGGTACGGCGCGGTATGGCACGGCAAGGCACGGTATTTGCGTGTTTCCACTAGCACGTAGTACCTGATATCAGGTACTATTTGGTATCACATCTGGCCCTGTGACTTCTGTTTTTGGTATCAAACGAAAAATTAACTGCCAGAAAGTTCTTCGGTATTTGATTCTGACACTAAAAACATATTTGATTCACCAAAAACCGTATTTGGTTGTTTTTTTTTGTTTTTAAACAAACAGATTTCCCAGTGTTTGTAGGTTAATTAAAGATTATCCAATAGCACCTGGACCCGATAAGGCAATAAATCAATTCCAATACAAGGAACAAAACAATTTCCAATCGACTTAACCAAATACAGGGCCTTTCTTAACGTGCACATCTCTGAGGACCTCACATGGACCACGCACACCACACATGTGGTAGTGTTGTAGCACTCGAGACCGGTCTTGGTCTCGAGACCACTTTTACGTGGTCTTGGTCTTGTCTCGGACTCGACTTTATTTGCTCTTGTCTTGGTCTCGGACATAGAGGTCTCAAGGGGGTTTGTGCATAAACCAAGCAGCGAGCTCATGCTCATCACAAAACCTGACGCAGCACTAGTACACTACACGCCAAATATGTTACATTGGATATTTTTTCCTAACGGCTGCTCCACTCCCCTAGTCCACACTTCACTTCACAGCTACTCAGCCTTGTGCTCACGCACGGAAACATTTTTTATGGTAAAATAGAATGTCTGCTAATTCCGCTGTCATCAAATTTGGATTTAATCAGCACATGGAGTTTTTGTGCCCCACTACTCAAATATATATATTATATATATATATATATTGATATCATACAGTGTAATTTGGCTACTACAATGGCTACTACAATGATGCAATTTCAAGTTTATAATTGTGTATCTTTAATTTGATGTTACGATTTAATCTGTAAATTAAGTATAATTTAAATAGGTTACATATTTCCCATTCTTTAGACAGTTGTTGGAGGTGCAAGATGGTGTTGGAGGTGTTTGTTGTTTTGTCAGATGACTTTGGTACCAGTCAGTACCGGTCATGTCAGTCCTCAACAGCACACGAAAGTGAAAAGGGAGTCTCAATCCTCTAATAGTGCAGTAACAGCCGTCATGCAATTGCTACACATAGTTGATCTCACCCAGTCTGCGAAAACATTTACAGTGAGCTCACAGTCACACACATGACATGCTCTGTCTCTGTATTGTTCTGCCTGTAGTTGAAATAATACCGTCTAATATAGTATTGGTGTAACTTAAACACTAGTCTGTTTTTTTTTTCCGGTCTCGACTTGGTCTCGACTTGGTCGGTCTTGGTCTTGGTCTTGTCTTGATCTCGATACCCTCTGGTCTTGGTAGTGTCTTGGTCTCGGTTTAGGCGGTCTTGACTACAACTAGGGATGCACCGATACCACTTTTTTTCAGACCGAGTACAAGTACAAGTACTTACATTTGGGTACTTGCCGATACCGAATACCGATACCGAGTACTTAATGAAACCATTACAGTTCTAATAACTTTGAAAACATGTTTTATTTTCAATCAGATGTTCCTCACTTTCTGACTGTGAACAAATTAAACAAATATAACTTCAATTAATAATTTAATAATTAATAATTTCAATTAAATGTAACCTATTCAGAACCATCCAACATACGTCAGTCGGATATTCGGTACCAAGGACGTGTTGTTGTTTAGGACATTGGTGGACATCACAGATGTTGCGCCAAGGATGCGCAATGATGACGCTCCCGTGAGACGCTGGGCTCCGAGTCAGCGTTTCTGGTGAGGGGGGGGGCTCCGTTAATTCGCGGTTCTGATGGGGGGGTTCTCCGTTAATTCGCGGTTCTGATGGATGGGGGGGGGGGGGTTCTCCGTTAATTCGCGGTTCTGATGGGGGGGGGGTGCTCCGTTAATTCGCGGTTCTGATGGGGGGGGGGGCTCCGTTAATTCGCGGTTCTGATCTCATGCGATCTCTCGTTGCTATTAAACATCCATAAACGCCAACTCGGTTGCATCTCTTTATTTCAATATTCCTTGGCTAAGAATATTACAAGGTTAACGTTGCGTTGCCAAAGTGGTATCGGTGCGGTTGTATCGGAGTAGTTTAACGAGTACGAGTACGAGTACATGAGCACAGTATCGGACCGATACCGAATACTGGTATCGGTATCGGTGCATCCCTAACTACAACTCTAACACGTGGTGAAAAAGGCCCAACAACGCCTGTATTTCCTCAGGCGACATGTGCCCCCGCATCCTCAGAATATTCTACTCTTGTACCATCGAGAGTGTTCTCACTGGATGCATCACCGTACGGGAACTGCACCGCACTCGAGCGTAGAACACTACAGAGGGTGGTGCGGACGGCCCAGTACATCGTTGGAGGTGAGCTTCCCTCCCTCCTGGATATATACACCAGGCGGTGCATGGCCAAGGCCAAATGGATTATTAAAGACAATAACCACCCCAGCCACAAACTGTACACACTTCTACCATCAGGCAGGCGATACCGCAGTACCAAGTGCCACACGAGCAGACTCAGAGACAGCTTCCACAGTCAGGCCATCAGGCTGCTGAACAAGTTCGGCATCAATGTTAAGTGCTAGTGCTAAGTGTTAGTGCTAGTGCTAGTCCTGGTGCTAAGTGCTAGTGTTACTGCTGGAGCTAGTGCTGGTAGTAGTGTTAAGTGTTGGTGCTAGTGCTAGTCCTGGTGCTAAGTGCTAGTGCAGGCCTGGCCAACCCGCGGCTCCCGAGCCGCATACGGCTCTTTGCCTGGTTTCATGGGCTCTTACGTTCATATCGAATTTTGTGTATTTTTTTAGGGCTGTCAAAGTTAACGCGTTACGCAATTACGTAGTTGACCTTCTTGATCGTTATCACCGAGTACTTCAAGCAAGGGTGGTATTGTTGTTTAGGACATTGGTGGACATCACAGATATTGCACCAAGGATGCGCAATGACGCTACCGTGAGGCGTGCGACGGCTCGGAGTCAGCGTCTCTGGGGGGGGGGGGCGGGATCCATTAATTCGCGGTTCCTGATGGGGGAAGGGGGATCCGTTAATTTGCGTGTCTGATGGGGGGGGGGGAGGGGTTTCGTTTAATTTGCGGTTCTGATGGGGGGGGGGGGGTCCGTGTAATTCGCGGGTTCTGATGGGGGGGGGCCGGATCCGTTTATATTCGCGGTTCTGATTGGGGGGCGGGAATCCGTTAATTCGCGTTCTGATGGGGGGAGGGGGATCCGTTAATTTGCAGTTTCTGATGGGGGGGGATCCGTTAATTCGCGGTTCTGATGGGGGGGCGGGGGGGCGGGATCCCGTTATTCGCGTTCTGATTGGGGGAGGGGGGATCCGTTAATTTGCGGTTCTGATGGGGGGGGATCCCTAAATTTGCGGTTCTAATGGGGGAGGGGGATCCGTTAATTCGCGGTTGCGATGGGGGGGGGAGGGGTTTCGTTAATTGTGGTTACATGATGGGGGGGGGGGTGCAACGTTTATTCGGAGCACCCCCCGAATTAACTAGATAAGACTATGAAAATGTTATTGCCCTGGCAGTGGCTACAAATATTTGTTGTGTGTGAGAGGAAGAGATGGGAGATGTTCATGTGTGTATATGTGGCTCTTTGCAGAAACACAGTAAAAAAAATTGGCTCTTCGTCTCTGACTGGTTGGCTAGTGCTAGTGTTACTGCTGGTGCTAGTGCTGGTAGTAGTGTTAAGTGTTGGTGCTCGTGCTAGTGTTAGTGCTAGTGCTAGTGTTAGTGTTACTGCCAATGCTAGTGCTAGTGTTACTTCTTAGTGCTAGTGCTAGTGCTGGTGTTACTGCCAGTGCTAGTGCTGGTGCTAATTGCTGTTGCTAGTGTTGTGTTTACTGTCTGGGAAGGTATTCTGTGACATTCTGTGAATGTCAGCATATAACAATGTATATTTTATTACATTGATTTATATGTGTATTGCTCCCCTGGATATTTTGTTGTATATTTAATTTTATACAGAATTTCTATTCTAGTTCTATTTCTATTTTGTATTCCTTATAACTACTGTCGGCTGTCGGGCATTTTGCACACAAGATTTTCACTCACTGCTTATACTCACGTGTAAACTGTGAAGTGACAATAAAAATACTTGAAACTTGAATCTTGAAGGCCCCACCCACAGCAGCAAACTTCCGCGCCGGCGGAAAGCGCATTAACCACGGCCACTTCAAATTGACCTATCACACAATAGTTCTCGGACACCACGCGAGAAAAAAGTTTGGCCCGGCTGTGTCGAGAACAAGCTGCGAGAACTCCCGAACCAGGGCTGCGAGAACTCCGCTTCTCGCGGAGTATGTATCAGCCTTTAGCCTACTTCTTAAGCATCAACGGCAAGTTTTTACTGATAAATACAGTATAAGCATCTCCGTATTTTTGGAAGTCAGCCTGTTCCTCTATTCATCTACAACATTCACTGCTGTGCTGAAAAGACGCTCACTATCTACACTTGTGCGGTGCGCAGAAGTAGGCTCTTATTGTCGTCTTTTATTGTCTTATCAGAAAGCAAGCGGCTGTCTGCTTCGTGGGAGAAGTGGCTCTGACAAGTAGTGGTTCATCTGCGATTTGGTTGCTGGTGTCGCTGCCACCATGTTCCACATCTTCATGCAGTAATTCAGCATACATAGCCTGCAAAGACCCAACTCTGGGTACTTTCTCTGGGGGCTCAGAGACACTCGCCTCCACACGGGCGGCCAGGTTTCCCGAAAGCAGAACACGTAGATGTGGCTTGAGTGCATCTGGGAAATATCGGTCTTCATAACTTTTTTACAAAAAAAAGAAAACATATATATGTGTATATACAGTATATATAGAGGCTGCTTTGACAACGTGACACTGTGCAGTTGTATCGCAACAGTTTCGTTTTGGATATCAAACTTTCTCCAAAAGACTGATCTACACTATACTTAATTGTAGAATTATAAAAAAAAAACTTCTGCAAGAAGGACCACTTCATACATAATAATAATAACAATGAATAATACATAGGATGCTTGGGTGAAATGAAGGAGCATTAAATACTGACTGTTGACATTTATCCAAAAAAATATTCTTCAGTTTTAATGTTTATTGGTTGCGTGCCTGATCATAGCTCCACCTGTGACAGATTAACCAACTCAACTGCTATGGATTGCAATGGAGGTTAAAGAAATGTAATTAACCTGTAATCAATCAGATAATTTTTAATCTCTTGGCAGCCCTCATTTTTATGAAAAGTAAACTTAAAGCATTCCTTTTACCAATAGTCTACTTATGTTTTCATATAATTTGCATAAATATTTACATTGTGGTATTTCATTTTCTCACCTCTGATCTAGAATTGTGATAACTGCACACAGGCGCTCAATCCAATGTCACCGAATCCCTTCTGGATCGCTTGCAACAAAGTGTCTTTTGATGTTTTCACACCATGGTTTCTCAAGGAGACGCGTAAGAGCTCGAATGGATAGTAACATCTGCAGCCGATGCAGTTGATGAGCTGATCTGTTGCATTAGCTCTTCAAATGATGCAAGGAGGGAAGACATAATTTCGATTAATTTCCACTGATGGCTGGTGAACGTTGAAGGCAGGTGATAGTCGGTGTCATAAGGAGATAGTGCACATTTCTGTTCTTGTAAACTCTGCAGCATCTACAAAGAATTTTTACACCTTGTTGATAAATCTTATTGTAGTCATTTTTTAGGTTGGCCCAGTTGTTGCTGAATACTTTGGAGTCAGGAGTACGCTAATGGGGAATGTTTAAAATGACCAACGGTCCGTCTCCCTGCAACTGTTGTATCCGAAATGCTTTGCTGTGACAATACTCACTTACAACGAGCTGGAGATTATGCGCCATACAGGGTAGGCTGAGTAAATCTGCATCCTTCATGGCCTTGGCCATGCTCTTAGCCTTATCCCTGAGAATAACGTGGACCTTGTCTCTCGGGATCCCCCAGGATCGGAACATGTCACTGAATGCGGCAGCCAGAGCCACCTGCTGTGTGTGACCCTGTGAATTCTTCACAATGAAGAACAACGTTGTGTTCTGATCAATAAAGTGCGCAGTTAAACTTGACATGGGACATGCACTCAAACTCCAGATGTCACTGGTAAAACTAATTGATGTGATATTGTCCTCTAACATGCTGTCAATATGTGTATACACTGGAAGGATATAGCGTGGATCCATGGTGGTGATAAGTCATCGGAACCCTTCATCCACTCTGTGACATTCTGTGAATGTCAGCATATAACAATGTATATTTTAGTACATTGATTTATATGTGTACTGCTCACCTGAATATTTTGTTGTATATTCCATTTCATTTTATTTTATTCTTATTTTACACAATGTATATTTATAGTTCTATTTCTATTTAGCATAGTTCTATTTCTATTTTGCTAGTCCTACTTCTATTTTGTAGTTCTATTTCTATTTTGTATTCTTTTATAATTACTGTCGGCTGTCGGGCGTTTTGCACAAAAGGTTTTTCACTCACTGCTTATACTCGCGTGTAAATTGTGAAGTGACAATAAAATACTTGAACTTGAACTAGAAAGGCATTTTCAGTGTATTTCATTGTTTCAGTAATTGCTCATATTATCTGTGGCGTATTTGTATGCATGTATTTAATTTGTATAGAAATACGTTATTTAAGACTTATACATGCCTTTGTATTGTTTACAGTTTCACACCGCTTCCATTAAACACACCTAAAGCCAGCTCCTGTCTTGGGTACGTTGTGGGAGAGTGTTTACCTCACTGCATAGCTGTGTACGCAAACACATAGTGAGGACAGGAGAGCGGGATTTATCCTTCACACAATGCATATCGCTATTTTGTTGTCTTTTTCCATCACCTTGAAAAACTGCCAGACAGGTGGAGACATTTTGGCGAGCTTATTTAGCAGTGTCTCATCTATTTCGCGTTATCTGATCGGCTCTCAAACTATTTAGAGTGAATGTCGGCCGATCGATCGGAGCATCCCTACTAGACACACTGGACTCATACAGTCTCCTGGGCAGTAATACACCACTAGACACACTGAACTCATACCGTCTCCTGGGCAGTAATACACCACTAGACACACTGGACTCATACCGTCTCCTGGGCAGTAATACACCCCTAGACACACAGGACTCATACCGTCTCCTGGGCAGTAATACACCACTAGACACACTGGACTCATACCGTCTCCTGGGCAGTAATACACCCCTAGACACACAGGACTCATACCGTCTCCTGGGCAGTAATACACCACTAGACACACTGGACTCATACCGTCTCCTGGGCAGTAATACACCCCTAGACACACAGGACTCATACCGTCTCCTGGGCAGTAATACACCCCTAGACACACAGGACTCATACTGTCTCCTGGGCAGTAATACACCACGAGACACACAGGACTCATACCTTCTCCTGGGCATTAATACACCCCTAGACACACAGGACTCATACCGTCTCCTGGGCAGTAATATACCACTAGACACACAGGACTCATACCGTCTCCTGGGCAGTAATACACCCCTAGACACACAGGACTCATACCGTCTCCTGGGCAGTAATACACCCCTAGACACACAGGACTCATACCGTCTCCTGGGCAGTAATACACCCCTAGACACACAGGACTCATACCATCTCCTGGGCAGTAATACACCACTAGACACACTGGACTCATACCGTCTCCTGGGCAGTAATACACCCCTAGAGACACAGGACTCATACCTTCTCCTGGGCAGTAATACACCCCTAGAGACACAGGACTCATACCGTCTCCTGGGCAGTAATACACCACTAGACACACTGGACTCATACCGTCTCCTGGGCAGTAATACACCACTAGACACACTGAACTCATACCGTCTCCTGGGCAGTAATACACCACTAGACACACTGGACTCATACCGTCTCCTGGGCAGTAATACACCCCTAGAGACACAGGACTCAGACCTTCTCCTGGGCAGTAATACACCCCTAGAGACACAGGACTCATACCGTCTCCTGGGCAGTAATACACCCCTAGAGACACAGGACTCATACTGGTGATCACGCCTGTAGTTCACTGCGCCACATTCACTTTCAGGTTTGATGTAGGGACGTTCCTGGTGGGCGGTCATTATTGTAAAACTTGGGGAACTCGGCCTCTCCGAGCCAAACAAACCTGCTTATAATGTCTTATGATTATTCTTATAAAGACATTATGAATATTTATGTTTAACTATAATTATATAGTGCTTAGCTATAATTATATAGGCTAGTGCTATAAGCAGATTATAATGCATGACAAGTGCCAAAAATAAAACGACAAACAATTATTAAATGCATATTTGGGAATAGGCAGGTAGAAGATAGTAGTTATCCCAGGGAAAAACTTCTCGAATGCAAGGGCACGAGACATCCCTCAGCCCAAGAATGCTTCACGTCAATGCTGCAGTTGAGGTAACTGTAGCCACCATGAAATTAGCCTGGCCAAACTTGGAGAAGATCAATTTATCCTTTGTTAGTTTAGTATTTGGATACTGCATTGGAACATTATTTAAATACTTGGTAGTCAGGTAGCACATACAGTCCAGTGTGAGATTCGGCAAAACCGTCAGAAACGGACTTTAAACTAACTGGTTGTTGGCTTAATGATAATTATATTTATTAAATGTTCTAGGCTTCTGCCCAGGATTTTGTTTTCCACTAGTCAGTTGTGGGCCGAGAGGTTTCTTCATGGCGGTCCATCATCCACAGTGTGTGGGTGTGATGTGTGATGAGTGTGAATGGTGCTAGGCCTTTCAACTTCATCAACAATTTGCACAATGTTCAAAACAACTATTTTGCGATGATTGGAAGTAGGCCTACTATCATACTATTGAAGCCATGTGTCTTCGGAAACTACTTGCCTCTCAGATAATTGGGAAATGATTTTGTAATAAAAATATTACATAAAATTGATGACAAAGTAATTTACTTTCTCCATCTCCAGAACCCAGCCTGGGTCTTTGGGGGGTCTGTGGAACAAAGCCAAGCCGCTGACAGGCCCCCCATAGCCCGCATAAAAACCTCCCACTGGTTTTCTGGTTCTCTTGGCTTCTATTTTTAAATACTTTTACTTCCGTGTCATTATCCGATGATACCCAGACCCATCATCACCACCACCACCATTATTATTAGCCTACATTACGAATAATAATATAATACTTCAATATAATAATACTAATAGAGCAGCAGAACACAATTTTCGCAGTACATAGTGCAATACAGTCACATTAACCCAGAATAAAAAGAGTTAATTTCCATCCTTTAAATGAAAGTTCTGTCTACTCCCTGCTTCTCCCTTTCCTGACTGCTAACAGTGGAGGCACAAAGTCATGTTCAATCAAAATGTCAAAATCAAGTAGCTAACTGGTAAAAATGAGTTTGATTGAAATTAGTTTGGGGCGTGGTTAAGGCAAAACTTTCTCATCCTAGGAAAAGCTTCCACGGATCCTTCCAAGGATTTCCACATTTCCAGCATAATCTTGTGATCACCCAGTGGCACAACTGCAGTGAAATAATTTAAGGAAAAATAACTGACATTGAAATGATTTTAACACAAAAAAACAACATTTATTTGAATACAATTTTTCACGTCTTTCAAAATGCCTGGGTATGCACCACATTCCCAGCTATATGGACCACTCGCCTCTGGTTAGACTGGCATTGAGTGATCATTTATAAGTGAGTGACTATGCTAACAAATGGTGCCACACTCTGAGAGAGTCGGCTCATATTCAAAACGTCTCGAGTCTGGTACCAGTGTTATTCTGGGATAACGTAGCAAGGTTTTGTTGTGCTAACTAGCTGGCTAAACTCATCTACAGCCATCGCACCAGAGGGCCAGACTGCTTATCACAAACCTTAACATGTGTTCTTTGTTTCCATGTTGTAGATTCCTTTTACAATAGTTCAAGTGTGCATCGAATTGTACATTTTGAAATTGGCTAGGTGTGTTATTGTGTGTTTGTCTTCTCATTGCCAGTGAGACAACCTGTGAGAGGCGTTCTCTGTCTCCAGATGTTATCGTCTTGTCTGATAATGAAGCGACTAGTCCCAGGAGCAGCCCCCATCCGGAGGAGAGACTGCACCATGCCAACAGAGAGATATTCAGGGTACAATGTTTCTTCATGTGCATAGCAGCTCCTGAAATGTAACATTAGATCACAGAAAAGCAACTGTCTGTAATGGTTGTCTTTATATTATTGAATAGTTTTGGCTAGAAGGATATTTCCGCTGCATCAGAGCCCCCTGAAGTTACTTTTAACACAAGTTACAAGTTCTCAGGTTATGTAGGAACGCTCTATGAGAGTTTCCTATTTCGATGTGCGTGTGTGTGTGTTTCCTCCAGGGGAAGACGGGTCTGGAGCGGCAGCAGATGATTAAGGTGCTGCGAGAGGAGTTGCGTCTGGAGGAGGCTCGCCTGGTGCTGCTGAAGAAGCTCCGTCAGAGCCAGATGCAGAAGGAGAACGTGATTCAGAAGGTCGGTTGAACGGTGGTACAATTGTTTGGTTTTTTTTCCAGAATTGACCAATATGTGGTATTGGAGTCTATGCATAGCTCCCATAATCAATCTCAACTTCTTAAGTTGTGAAATCAAAGCTGATATTGAGCCCGAAAGAAAGTTAATACAATAGAACTTTGATTTTATTGTCAATTCAAAACTGACTTTTTAATATTTGGTAGATCCACTTAGGATCGCTACCACTACATACACTACACGTATGTTCAGGAAAACTTTTGTTGTGCTTGGGTTTTTATTCTAGCCAGGTTAGCCATTGTCAGCAATACCAGTTGATAACAACGTATTGCACGACATTGTGCGCATACAAACACCGTCGCAACATGTCCACAGATAGAAGTTGGACAGTACTGTGTGTATGACTGTTTTAATGACACAAATAGACAGAAATGCTAAAAAACTGTATATTACTACTGCTTTCACTACTGTTGATGCACAGGGAAGCCATCTTGAATTTCTAAGTTGGGATTCTGATATTCTTCCGTCTTGGAACTCAGAAATTCTGACCAAGAAACAAGCATGTCTCATGAACGGACCGGTCTTTTTCCTGGTCCTATGACTCACTCCAGTACAGTATCTGCTCGGGATGCAAGAAATACCAAAAACTCATAATGAACTAAATCTCAACAAGTACTCATGTCCTACTCATGTCTATTTGTGTACACCCACACAGGAGCTCCGCGGACCACAGTTTTTTTAACCTTCTTTTTACTGTTAGCGACTTTAATGTATCATTGGGGACATTTAGAAACATGAGACTTATCCGGTTGAATTGCGTTTTAGCTGTACCAGAACTTTTAGTCCCAGGAACTACTTTTCAGGAACTAAAACATTTCCACAGCCGTTTCCTGTCTGGGTTTCCACCGCAGGCTAAAAGACCCGCAAAGATAAGGCAAATTAGTTTGCTGATGTAAACAACAGATGAACAATTCAATTCAATTCAATTTTATTTGTATAGCCCTTAATCACAAGACAGTCTCAAAGGGCTTTACAGGCCAGATTGTTATGGGCCAAACGTGATTCATGACAACAGTTCAAATGTATTTATAACATGGGACATGATTTAGAATTAGGATATTTTTTTATTTTCAGTTTGCATAACGAGTACTCATTCACTCGAGTACACGTTAGCACCCCTAGTACCTGAATCCTCATTGCTGTGGATTCAGGGCTCAAAATTGTGACTAAATAAAAATGTCAATGATTACTCAAACTTTACTTTTCTATATTAAGTCTGTTTTAAGTGCAAGATATTGTGTGTATTGGGAAGTACATTTTAGGTTACATGTATCCTTAGTACTTTAGCTTCAGTATTTACCCATAGCCATTGAGGGATATTTTATGGTCTTAGTGGTGTTTTGAGGTTTTTGCTCCCATGTTTCAGGTCCCAGTGGTGCAGAATGCCACCTCTCTGCAGCAAACACCCATTCACAGTTCTCAGGGAATGGGAAAGCTGCCATTTCGACCTGGCCTCAACACCACAGAGCCCCAGAACCTACGCACTGTACAGGTTTGTATGTGTTTGTGTTTTGAGACACCAGTCTGCATTCATGTTTATTTAGGTACCTGCTTGTTTTGTCTTCCCTCGCTGCCTGTGGAGTGTTAACTTGTAGAACGCATGCAGGAAAAAAGCATTCATGCAGATACCAGGCTGGGATCTCTCATAAACTGTCCCTACGTAATAACACACTGGTGTTTATACGCAAGCGTGTTGTACCTTTTGTTTTAGTGTTTAAAGTAAGGTTGCATGTTCTTATCTAACGGTAATTCTTTCTTGCAAAGCAGAAAGAAAAAAATTATGGAATAGAAGAATATGTTAATTAGTTCCACATGTCAGAAGTACTTTAAAAAAAAATTGGATCTTCAAAATAGACGTTATTTAATGTGTTAAATTGGCATGTAAAGGGCCTTTTACATCAGCCACGTAATGATTGAACTAACAGAAACGTGTCAACTATTTACATTTGTTACAATGTGAATATTCCAATAAAAATCACGGGGGTGAAAAAGATGGATTCAACCCTCAACCTCATATAGCCTACTGAACATTATCTCTGTCCTCTCATCAAAATATCTGATGTATTTGGGGGATTCAATCAGAGTTTACCTTTTTAATCCCAGTGTAAAATAGTGTATTGAATGGCCGTTTGCAGATGAGGGGGCTCTCGATGTTTTGGAGGTTAGTTTTTGATAAGATAAGTTATCTTATCTCTTATCTTAAACACACAACACAATTTCTGTTTTGCGCAAAAGCCACATTCAGTCCAGCATTGGCAGTGCAGGGTCATGTGGCAATACAATCGGGTTTCTATTTCGTAGGACACCTAGGTCCCCTACTAATGTGTTGTTATTGCCTATTCATGTTATTTCTCTTTGCGCCCTTGCCTGTGGACACCCTCCTTTCCAGGTCTAATGGACAATTAATGCGATATAGAAAATGACACTAAAATCATCTTTCATATAATATCCCTCATGTGGATGAAACCCAACGTAAGGAATAACTGTAGGTGTAACAGAGGTTTTATGTGAATGCGCAAAAACAGCCATGGAACACTTGACACTGCATATTTTAATGTAGCACTTTTTATTTACAGAGGCCACAGAATGCTGAAATTTGCGTGAAGCAAATATATTTGTACTTGCAAAGACATGTGCCTTCCTGTCCCTTTCCTGGGAAATGGATTCACAATCCACATAATGTTTTAAAATAATTAATTCCATGCTCCGTTCGATGTGCATTTCATTCAGAAGGGTTTCTATGAGCAGATTAGATGCATGTCAATCCAGTAAACGGCCTACTTAAATATTCTTACAAATGTAAGCTAGTAGGGCTAGTGGCTGTACAACAATTTCTAAAATCCGACCAAATTTGAAGAAGATGATTTGATTATTTTTAAGAAGGGTAATCATTGGTAAACATTGGCTTGGAGCGCCAACTATTCAGATTAAAGATCAATACATTTACAGATGTAGCAATAATTACTGTACGTTACCAATAAGAGGACTGTTGAAAACATTTTTAAAGCCGTTATTTATTTTACAATTGTTTTAATCAACATTAACGCGTTATTTAGACAACTCCAGTTTGCATATCACCTCGGCTCGCTTGGAACCTCAACGGAGCGGTACTAAAAAAGTACCACGTACCATGGTAGGTTTTGCCTGGTGGAAACGCTCTAAAGCGAGTCGAGCCGGTACTATGTAGTGGAAAATCGGCAGACTGTATGCTGCCTGAAATGGCCACTACTGGTCTAGCATTATGTAGACCAGTACGGAGCCTCCCTGGGGTCACGTGCAAAAAAACGATGGGTAAATCTGTTCGTATACCGTGCTCACAGTAAACTGTGCCCACGGATTCATAATCTGTGCGCATGGATTTGTAAACCGTGCCCTCGGTTTACGACAGTGCAATATAACCGCTCAAACGTGTGCCTTTTATTCTTCAGCGAGAAGACGTGCCTTACAGTATATGACTGCAGTGACCGCAAAGACCTTATGACTTGTTGAGAACGGTGAGCGTCACGTAGTGCCCCCTGGGTAATGTTGTTTATGTAGGAAGAGACGCACAAAGCCCGACATTGAGAGGCAGATTTTTTTCCTTTTGTTTTTTTTATTTAGGCCGACTTTTTTTTTTACTCTAACGGATGTGATTTAAAATGTAGCGAAGTACCGTACTTCAAACAAAACCTACTTAAGTAAGAGTAACATTACAGATTTTAAAAACTACTCAATTACAGTAACCCAAGTTACATTTTGGCCACTAGATGGGAGTATGGACCTGGTCAGCTGTTTTTACAGGAAGATTATTGCGCATAGGTGGCGAGAGTACACGGTTCTTTGCGTAAACATAAACATAATCATGGCAAATACAATGGAATAATAACTCTGGATCACTTCACGTTCAACACGATAATCTATTTCTCTCTGTAATCACCCTTCTGTGATAAACAGGAACATCACCCAAAGATACACATTGTATGGACATTCACTCATTAACTGGATAAGCATCAAGAACGTTCTTTTAACCTCTGCAAGTGACTAAGTGGAAGGCAGCCGCGACAGTTGGTTGCACAAACGAGTTAACTCTCCTTCCTCCACCTGCAAGAGATATGGCCGGAGGATGGTGACTTAAATGAGAAATCATGTTAGATGTGTTTTCGTTCATGAAGCAGACAGTCTGCGAAACAGTGTTTGCAGACTGTAGTTTGTTTGTTGACTGTCTTCTATCCTTGTCATCATACTGCACATTGAATCCAAAGTATTCCCACGCAGCGTACTTAAAAGACGATGGTGCCTCTTCAAATGTTATTTTCTCTGTATCGCTCGTCATTGTCATGTTAGAGCTGAGAGAATGTTTGTTTGTAGTTTTACTTCTTCTTCAGCTTGAAATTTCCATGCATGCTGATAGGCTCCAGGGAAATTCTTATTGGCTCTAGAGATTTTCTGTGCGTTAGTCTGTGTTAGTCTGTTGCACAGTAAGATCGTCTTGGAAATTAGAGGAAAATGAACGCGTACCATAATATTGTGGGGCACGTGTGCGCATTGAACCATAGGGGGTGCACCGAACGGTGTGACAATATACCGTGTACCGTTGCACCCCTAATAAATATATATATATATATATATATATACGCATAAATGCATCAAGCGCACAATATACATATATATCATGGTAAAAAGTATTACATATATAATGTAATGTTATGTTGACTCCAGAAGTATTGCTTGAATATTGAGTATTATAAATGTACAAGTACGTAAGTATGGGCAGATACACAAGAAAGGAATATGGCATAAGGCATGTCATAGCATAAATATACAAAAGATCGAGAATCAGAGCATATGTATCAAGAGTATTTAAATATAGCATAGGGAATATGGCATATGTATCCAGAGTAGTTGAATCATCTAAATATTAACAATGTTATGAATGTACATTTAAAGTGATCAATGAGATTGGTGTTGTTGGTTGAGAAGCCTGAAAAAACTGTTTTTGAGTTTGGTAGTCTGTGCCTGGATGCTCCGGTAACGTCTACCAGACGGCAGCAGCGTCCATGGCTGGGGTGGCTGTGGTCTTGTATGATTTTCTGTGCTTTCCTAAGGCATTGTGTGAGGTAGAGGCGCTGCTTCGCCTTCCTCACCAGAGTGTCAATGTGTGTAGTCCAAGTCAGATCCTCTGCGAAATGACTCGATCCGGCACCAGCAGGGTCAGCCATGTTTCCGTCAGTCTCCTCAGCAAGTAAAGGTGCTGTTTTACTGCTACTCACGCTCCAGCTGAAGGATTGAACTCCAAAGTGCCTGTACACATAAAATAGTTGGCTAGTGGCTAATAATATTACTTAGTATCGTTTAGTATCTTGCGTGTCCTTGGATGTTGGTGGTAAAATGGTACTGCAGTTCTTATCCTAGACATCCTGCTGTTCAAGGAACTAAAAGGTTCCTTCAGCCTGTTTTATCATCGTTTCCACTGCGCTCTGAAGACCGTAAAGATTCGGCAGATCTCAATTTTGACCCAGCGCATCATGATCCCGCCCACACGCAAACTGTCCTTTAATCCTTTTACCCACACGTTAAACACCTGCGTTTATGTGGCAGAAAAATGGAAGGTGTTGAAACAAATTTGCTTTATTATTCCGTTAACTAATTTCCACACATTACCGTCATCATAAAATAATTGAAAAAAACTTGTTTTTCTCCACAGGGTCACACAGTCATCAGGTCAGCAGTCAATGCCAGCTTGCCACAAATGGTGATGTCCCAAAGGGTTCTGGCACCCAACCCAACACAGCTGCAAGGCCAGCGGCTGATAGGGAAACCCAGCATGGCCCGCATCGGCTCCAACAGTATGAGCAGTACTGTTGGCTATCAGCAGGTAGGATTTCACTTTCAGTTTTGCTTTTTATTACAAAAAATATGTTGCAATATTTATTTGTGAAACTTTCTTTTCTTGAGAAAAAGATTTTCTGCTTCTCAAAGAAATGCTGAAGGCGGTTCCAGTGTGAAAGCTGCAGGAGTTTGAATGCCACGGCTTGTAACGCCTTTTACTGTCCGTATGCCAGGCCAGCAGCCAGCAGGTTGCAGCCTCTCATCGATCGGGCTCCACGGCCATGTATATGAACCTGGCTCAGATGCAGGCCGCCGCCGCCGCCGCCGCCGGGGCCAGCAGCGTGGCAGGGAGCCTGGGAGGAGGCGGAGCTGCCATCAGCCCCTCATCCATGCCAAGTGCAACAGGAAGTGCCGTTAATTCTATCGCCGACCAGGCAAGCAGCCAGGCGGCGGCCAAGCTCGCTCTCCGGAAGCAACTGGAAAAGACGCTGCTGGAGATCCCGCCACCAAAACCCCCCGCGCCATTGCTCCACTTCCTGCCATCGGCAGCCAACAGCGAGTTCATCTACATGGTGGGCCTGGAGGAGGTGGTGCAGAGTGTTATCGACAGTCAGGGTGAGCCGTGTGACAAATTCAGACCAAACATTAGAAATACAAAGAAAGTCTTCCTGGGGTCCAATACACTATGATGTGACGCAATATGACATACTTACTTTTAGATGTGTAATATGTCTACGTAATATTGTAATATTGTAATACGTTGCATTACAATATCACTTTTGACTGTATGTAACAGATTACATACTGCTTATTACTGTGCTAGTAGCTGAGTCGACCGTTTGCAACCAGACCTTGGCCTTCAGAGAGCACACCATCAATAGCTTATTCTTCACAAATCCAACCACGCAAAAGACAGCCACAGTGCTGAGAACATGTATAGATGGGTATAGATGGCTACGACATACTGACATCTGGTGACATTGACTTCATTTGATTTGGGTAATAAATAATAATAAAATAAGTCCCCACGAAATTCCCAACTCATGATTCACGCTTAGAAATCTATGAGAAACAAGAAGATGCAAAAGTTAATAATGCATAGCTATTGGGGGCGGTGATTCAGAAATGTATCACTGATGTACGGTGGCCCTTGTCAATGTCACTTTATTTAGAACAAACCTATCAGGTTGAAGAAGGGACAGTGCAGGACGTTGCATCCAGTGTGCCTGCTTATTTCCTGATAGAAATGCTAGGCTATGATGCAGGGAGATGTCTTGCATAGTCGACAATCAGAATGGCAAATAACCACTGTCTCTAAAGGACACACAGCTTTGACTAGTAGTGTGTTGGTTGACTAGTAGTGTATTAGTCGACTAGTACTGTGCTTGACTAGTCTGTTAATTCCCTAATAGCCCGAATAATGTCTATAGCGTGTACAATTTTACTAGCCGTCATCAGTTGGGCAGAATGTTTGAATCTTTGTCTGTTGGGACAATATATTAAAATAAGGATTTTGACACAGTCGGGCAGGATTATTTTAATTACTATTTAAACTATTCAAAGAGGCTAAGCACTTTTCAAAGAGACCTGATTTGCAGCATGTATCCTTTTGTCAAATACAGGAATTGCCAAAACCGAGTAAAACATGCCACTGTTCCTGATCTTCCATCAATGCGGTAGGCTACTCCAGCAGAGCTCCTCCGTCACACCATTTCTTCTTTCCACAGGCAAGCTGCGCGGGGCGCTGTCGCGCATGGAGCCCTTCTACTGTGCTCAGTGCAGGACCGACTTCACCCCCCACTGGAAGCAGGAGAAGAGCGGGAGAATCCTCTGTGAGCAGTGCATGACGTCCAATCAGAAGAAGGCTCTAAAGGCGGAGCACACAAACCGTCTGAAAAACGCTTTTGTCAAGGCTCTGCAGCAGGAGCAGGTCAGAATTTGCCTCAGCCACCTGTGTGTGTCTGTCTGTCTGTCTGTCTGTCTGTCTGTCTGTCTGAACGACTGAACGACTGAACGAACTGTGTGATCTATATTTGATCCTCCATGGCAGGAGATCGAGCAGAGGCTGCAGCAGCAGGCAGCTCTGTCTCCCAGCCCCGCCTCTAGTGGGCAGAATGCCAGCAAGCCAGAGGCCATGATACGACATCACGCCCTCCGCCAGGTAGGTTCCCAATAGAGTTTTACATTTCATAAGGGGGGTTCCATCCAAACTGTGAATATAAAGGAGCCCTTTTATACCACCAGGTGTGAGTGTGATTAGCCATTACAAGCTGTTGTCATTATGACCAAATGACATCACAAGTGGGAGTGTATGATGACTAGATCAGTCTATCAGCCGACCCAGTGGACTGTACCAACTGGTAAACTGATCCAGTCAGCATACATCTGGGTGGACACTCCCACTTGTGATGTCACAATGACAATTTTGAAATGGCTTGTAATAGCAAATCACGCTCACACCTGGGGGCATAATAGGGCCCCTTTAAGAAAACGCATTTGAGTGTTGATCCCCACCGAATTGTGTTGGTGGCGGCAAAACGTTTAATTGTGTGCTCCTTGTGTTGGGGCAGAGAACACAATAGAACAGATGATCATGATGAGCCGAGGCTGACCTGTATCGTCCTACTGGCTGCTGTGGATACGCCGCTCAGCAGTCAGGAGGACGTGGGGAGATGGAGAACACTGTAGACGTCACAAACGAAATTCAACATCGGTGCCCAAAACTGGCAAGAGTCACTTGTTTTAAGCCTGCCAAACAAATGTTTGAGTCCAGCTATCACCGGCAGCGTGTTTAACCCGGCGCAGGACTCGCCAGTCAAATCATTTTGTGCAGTTCAAACCACCAGAGTGTGCCTCCCTAAAAATATGCAGCTTGTCCAGTAAAATGCTATAATGTACAATTATTAAAGTCTAAAGGCATATTCTTCACTTTTTTTAGATTCAACTTTTGAAGGGTACTATCACATAACAGATACCAAGTGTTTTATATTACATGTGTGCAGGAAAAACCCAAACTATCTTTAGTATTTGGCACCCATTTGTGCTAGAGCACTGTGTAAGTGGTTATTTGGCCCTAAAGCTGATTTTTCTAAATTCTTCAAATCCCTTCTGAAAACACACCTTTACTCATGTGGATGAATTTTTTTTGGTGGTTGAAATGGGTTTAACAAAGTCTTGGATTCACAAAAGTAGTGGAATATGTGAGTAAAATACCTACATGCCTGCCTACATGTAAAATAATTGTCTAAAATGAAATTTGGTAATCATTCTTTGAGCAGAAGGGTTGTCTGTAAATCTACTTTCACACCAAATGTTAGAGGGACTGAGATGGGACTGAGATGGGACTGAATAATGACTTCATACTATGTATCAAGCTTCATGGGATGTATGCAAATGAAAAATGTGCATTATAACAGGGGTTTTTCAAACCAAATATTTATTATACAGTGGGGAGAACAAGTATTTGATACACTGCCGATTTTGCAGGTTTTCCCACTTACAAAGCATGTAGAGGTCTGTAATTTTTATCATGGGTACACTTCAACTGTGAAAGACGGAATCTAAAACAAAAATCCAGAAAATCACATTGTATGATTTTTAAATAATTAATTTGCATTTTATTGCATGAAATAAGTATTTGATCACCTACCAACCAGTAAGAATTCCGGCTCTCACAGACCTGTTAGTTTTTCTTTAAGAAGCCCTCCTATTCTCCACTCATTACCTGTATTAACTGCACCTGTTTGAACTCGTTACCTGTATAAAAGACACCTGTCCACACTCAATCAATCAGACTCCAACCTCTCCACAATGGGCAAGACCAGAGAGCTCTCTAAGGACATCAGGGACACAATTGTAGACCTGCACAAGGCTGGGATGGGCTACAGGACAATAGGCAAGCAGCTTGGTGAGAAGGCAACAACTGTTGGCGCAATTATTAGAAAATGGAAGAAGTTCAAGATGACAGTCAATCTCCCTCGGTCTGGGGCTCCATGCAAGATCTCACCTCGTGGGGCATCAATGATCATGAGAAAGGTGAGGGATCAGCCCAGAACTACACAGCAGGAGCTGGTCAATGACCTGAAGAGAGCTGGGACCACAGTCTCAAAGAAAACCATTAGTAACACACTACGCCGTCATGGATTAAAATCCTGCAGCGCACGCAAGGTCCCTCTGCTCAAGCCAGCCCATGTCCAGGCCCGTCAGAAGTTTGCCAATGACCATCTGGATGATCCAGAGGAGGAATGGGAGAAGGTCATGTGGTCTGATGAGACCAAAATAGAGCTTTTTGGTATAAATTCCTCTCGCCGTGTTTGGAGGAAGAAGAAGGATGAGTACAACCCCAAGAACACCATCCCAACCGTGAAGCATGGAGGTGGAAACATCATGCTTTGGGGATGCTTTTCTGCAAAGGGGACAGGACGACTGCACCGTATTGAGGGGAGGATGGATGGGGCCATGTATCGCGAGATCTTGGCCAACAACCTCCTTCCCTCAATAAGAGCATTGAAGATGGGTCGTGGCTGGGTCTTCCAGCATGACAACGACCCGAAACACACAGCCAGAGCAACTAAGGAGTGGCTCCGTAAGAAGCATCTCAAGGTCCTGGAGTGGCCTAGCCAGTCTCCAGACCTGAACCCAATAGAAAATCTTTGGAGGGAGCTGAAAGTCCGTGTTGTCCAGCGACAGCCCCGAAACCTGAAGGATCTGGAGAAGATCTGTATGGAGGAGTGGGCCAAAATCCCTGCTGCAGTGTGTGCAAACCTGGTTAAGAACTACAGGAAACGTCTCATCTCTGTAATTGCAAACAAAGGTTTCTGTACCAAATATTAAGTTCAATTTTTCTGATGTATCAAATACTTATTTCATGAAATAAAATGCTAATTAATTACTTAAAAATCATACAATGTGATTTTCTGGATTTTTTTTCAAGATTCCGTCTCTCACAGTTGAAGTGTACCTATGATAAAAAAATTACAGACCTCTACATGCTTTGTAAGTGGGAAAACCTGCAAAATCGGCAGTGTATCAAATACTTGTTCTCCCCACTGTATATATATATATTATATATATATATTTCCAGACTATAAGTCTCACTTTTTTTTGTTGTCTGGCTGGTCCTGCGACTTATATTCTGAACAACTTATATTTGTGTTTTTATCTGACTGCATTCTATTCTACTATGGCCAAGAGACGCTTTGTACACAAATATCAAATTACTTTAAAAAAAGGTTTACATACATACAACCGAAAATTAAGACATAAATCAAAATAATACATAAACCTATTCCTTTAAGTTTAAGTTGAACACATTTTTTGATAAAAGCGACTCAGGTGCGACTTATAGAAAATATGGTATATAAAAAAAAATATTTACAATATTTACATGATGTGCATGTTTTCAATTGTCATGCCATGCTGCAAAACAATTTGTGTCCACCTGCAAGCAGAGGGGAACATCACAGTCCCTGCATTGCCATGGTGGGTCCTCTCGCTGGCCTTGGCTGTTGCTCACACCTCCTGCGACCCATAGCTGGTGGCTGCTGGGAAGATGCTACACTGGGCCCTGGCAGTCCATCCTCTCTGTAAAAAAAGAAACATTTCCCAGTCCCTTTCTCCTTTCTTCCTCCAGATCCTCCCCACACAACAATTCACACCTGAAGTGTGACTTGTGGCTTTTCGTCTTTGTCCACCCAAAGTCAAGTCAAAGTGTTTTATTGTCACATGTTCTTCATAGCACAGGGCCATTCTGAACACTGAAATTCTTGTGACATGGCAGGCGATATGTATGTACAATGTACATATATATACAGTATATATATGTGTGTATGTGTGTGTGTGTGTGGATATATATTAGGGCTTGCACGACTACTGATTTTTTCAAGTCAACCTTGCTATCAATGAAGTCAAAGCATGTGCAATCCACGCCGCCACAACAACATTATAAGAGAGCAGCCTTTTTTCTTGTAACATACGTTTAACTGAAAATGAATTCCTGCACGGGTCTGATTTTCAAGACCCTCTCCCACACCCGCGACGTGCAGAACCCACCATCCGCACATATAACCCGACCCGACGGTACAAGACCCGCAGCCCGACCCGAACCCGCATATCCTATAGTAACCATGAGCAGTGAAAACGTCTCATAATGATCACCTTACACTGATCAGCTACGCATTTGGCTCAAAATGCGCAACTTCTTACTTCTTCTTTGTTTCACCCAGAACCAAACCCAGAAAAAAATTCCAACAATTCCACCCGCAAATCACGGGTGCGGGTCACCGGCGGTTTTCATCTTTTGTGAAGTAATTCCGTGCAAGTCCGTGTTTGCTGCAAAACCTGCTCTTGAGCGCGTGAAATCACATGGCCAACGACTCGTCGACTTCAATTGGCAGGAGTTGACTTGTGGTCATTACATTGACTCGTAGATTAATTACATTTTTGTATTCATTATTAATTAATTATAGATATGGGCATCATATCAACTGTTGCCCAATAGGTAATGCTACGTATGCAGTATCGCACACGATTAAAATACTTTCTTGGCTTTTACGACACCATAAAAAGATCATTGATATCAATATTTGCATTCTTAGGACAACCATGAGTCTAACTCCTGATATCGCCGAAAGATTAACCACTTGACCCACACAATCCCAATCGGAGGATTGATAATGCAAAAAGAAAAGCACAACCAAACTGAAGCTTACGTTGTTGCTGTTATTCCTCCCAGGCTCCCCAGCCCCAGGCACCCATGCAGCGGGGGATGTCAAGCTCTGCACGCGGTGTCCTGTCCAACTTTGCCCAGGCCTCCCAGCTGTCGGTGGCCACCAGTTTGATGGGCATGACCAGTGCGAAGCGATGCGCCAGCGGAGGCGGCAACGCTGTGCCCGGAGGCAGTGGCGGCGGCAGTAATAGGCTCCAGCATGATAGTCGCCGCCAGATCTACAATATCCCTGGTCAGCCGGCAAGAAAGCCATCACGATTGATCCTTATCGTTTCCTGGGACACGTTTTTTTTTTTATGATCTTTTAACCACGTCTGTGTTTCTTTTGTGTCTCAGGTTTGAATATTGCCTATTTGAACCCAGCCGCCGTTGGAAGCCACCAGAAGAGTCCCAGCTTGGCGGACCGGCAAAGGGAGTACCTTTTGGACATGATCCCACCTCGCTCCATTTCACAGTCCATCTCCGGACAGAAATAACCCACTAACTCCTTTAAACACCACCCTGACACAGCACTCCCCACCCGCCCCCCCTCAATCAACATGCCTCACCCATAGCATGCAGTGCCTGTCCATGTGCCTATCTTAAACTAACCCCAGAGAACAGCAATCAGCAAGACAAATACACCAAACTTGTCGGTCCACCCAAAATTTCTTACTTTATAATTGTTTGACATGGTTGTCAAATTAGCAATCTGTTGTATTTGTTATTATATGCTGTGTTTTTCTATTCTACAATTATCACAGCCATGTATTTTTTTTTGCTATCAGTTATTTTGCTTTCAGCCCTGCTGGCGAGAGGGACTCTTACAGATGGCAGTGGCTTGGCTAGTCGGTCAGTTTGCCACTGTGCTCGCCACTTTGATCACGTGTTCTCAGGCAGGAGACGTCCAATCAGTTGTTAATAGGGACTAGGGGTGGTGGAAGGGTTGGTGGTGTGTTTATGAGCGCTCCTGACCACGGCACACAAAGCTTTTCTTAGTGTTAGTTGTACAGGAATTTTGAAATGAATTCGAAATTCATTCGTTGAACTCGAAATTCAAAGTTATTGTTGCAGAATAACGGATATAATATGGTTTAAAATTGAAATGGCTCTTTTGATACTTACACAACCTAATAACTTAAGGTTAACTTATTTGGTGCATGTCAATATTTAGTTGAACAACACAAATGGGCTAATGTTGGCCATATCATCTCCACGCAATAGGATGTTAAATAGGTTGTTTGCATTTGTATGAGTACATGAGCCTGAACACGTCAGTGTGCAAGTTAAGACTGGAGAGATGAATGTTTCTGCATTCTGGCTCCTGGAAATGGAGGGCAGCCAGAGGACGGCACACAGGCAGCTAACCTTCACTCCACCTTGAAATATAGCAGCCATTTACCAATAAAAGCCACAGACATGTTGCAGAGTGCAGCCATTTATTATATTATTTTTTGTTGTTGTATCCCGAATCGAAATTGTGGAATCAAATTGTTGTAGCATTAACAAATGCAAAAGAATCCAAGACTTTACAGATTATGTCAATTTGATTTGTTGCTAATCTAGCTGATACTTTAGTCTTTGTGTGTACAGCTGTAATTTTTTTGGTAGCCGTCATTATACCTTTTGGCTGTTTTGTTCACTTCCATGCATTATGGGAATCTTCTCCTCGAGATTCAAATTGTTGGCCAATAGGATGGGATTTAGTGACTATTGATTAACAATATCACTCACATTAATGGCAGCATCTTGAAGTTATGCTATGGCGATGAAAACGGTTTACAAAGCTACACACGACTATTCATTTTACAAAGCTATACACCTCAACTTTTTGAAGACCCAGGGAACCTCCAATATTAAGTTTAGGATGTTGTTCACAATGGTGACCGCAGTGATGTTTCCAGTTTATTCAAGTCCCTGCCTATGGTCCCTGGTCTGTGAAATGTACTTATTAACTGCAATAAGTGATTGTGCTACAGTAGTTTTTCTTTTTTGGTGGTTGCACATCATTTCTGTGATACATGGATACGCTTGTAAAATAATACAATCGGTATAAAATAATTCAACATTTTAATGCAGCAAAGTCGAGGATATGCATATAGGCTTTATAGAGGCCTCTAGCGTCTATTGTCCACACCCCAATACATAAAAGCACTCAAGTTCTGCCTGTTGCCCAGAGGACAGCCATGTTTATTTAATGTTCAACCATACGCTTGCTATGCTCAGTCACCATCACAGAGTAAGTAGTCAAGGTGAATAGGCATTCATATATCAACAATAGGCCATTGAAATGTGTATAAAAGATACATTGGTACCATTTTATTTAGCAGTAACATTTTGACCATTTTCAATCATCTATATCCACCTATTGTCGTTCAAAGATCATTTAATTGCTATTAAAGTAAGTGTTACAGGATAAAACCTATGCGATTCTGACAATGTGTCTTTCATACGGTGGAGTCACAGCTACTAAAAACCAAGTTGTGTCCAGGCAATAATGGCGATAAGTACAAAATATGAAGGTGTGGTCCTCAAAGAATTTAATGCCATCAGTGAGTCAATATTTCACTTGAGCATTAGGTTTGGCAAGTCTTATTATTTAGCATCTACTGTAAGGTTATTAGCGCTTGTGAGCAGTATGTGCATCCACTGCTTTGAATGGTAGGATGTTGCATTAAGAGTTCTTGTTGTCCTTGAGTCCTAGAGAGCTCACTCCATTGCATTACAATGTGTTAGGAATGGTTGGAAGGAGTGATTGAGGCCATGGAGAAGGCTGACACAGCATAGAATTTGATTACGCTCACATTTTTGAGAGATGAAAGCTCATTAACAGGAGATCTTTTCTTGTCGTCCTTGTTGTGGGGCTGTTTTTTTCTTTAGTTTTTTTGTTAAGTCTTGTTTTAAAAGAATTGGCACTTTATTGGCATCTTATTATTTGTGGTACAGTGACAAATTCAACATGCAACAGAACATAATTAGGTAGATGTGCACGTGCCATGATGCGAATGATTCCCATGAAGACCGCTCGCAAGACTAGCTCTTGTTTTGTTGTGCTTCGTAGTCATACTAGTAGCAGTGGTAGTATTAGTAGAAGTAGAAGTATTAGTAGTTGTGGTAGTCTTATTTTTCACGTGGTTATTTTGACGAGATGGCACATGGCTGCTTTTATAATACGCATTGTGGGATTGTCTTTTGTTCAGTTCATCATTTGTTTTAAAATTGGCCTCTTGTAGTGGAGTGATCAATTCAATACAAGCACACATTTTGTTTGATATGTATGTGCCATATTGAGAAGAATTTGCAATAACCAAGACCCATACCTTCTTCAAGAAGAACAATGAATGAACAGGCCCCTGGAAAACACAGCCACAATCATTAATTGGACATTACAACAACAAAACTATGAAAATTGTATAATTCTAGTATAAAGAGGAAGCCAAGAGGGTCCCCAATATCCCATATCTATTGACACAATACCAAGTAGTGCATCAAAAGCCTCCCATGTCTTTCCTTCTCCAGTATGCAGATGCTTTAACTCAGTAGTTACTTGTGGTACCATGTGTTTGTCAAACTTGACACAAAGTTGAATTTGAAGGTGTAAAGGTTGATTGTGTGTCGCTTAAAAAAAAAAAAAACTTTCTACCTAGACTTTTTCTTTTTTCCTGTTGTATTAGTGTATTCTGATTGCTATTTTTTGCATTGTAAAAATGTTTTTCTAACGTCTCCTGAATAAAATGGCAGAGTACCTGAGAGGTACAAAAGCCCCTTGGAGACGATAATCAAACAATATCTATATTGAATATATATAGATGCCTGGCTTGAGAGGAAAAAAATGGATATGGAGAATATATCCAATGCAAGAGAGACTTGGATTAATCATTGTGTGATCGCACACAGTTTGCCTCACCCTGGAGGAGCACTTTTCATATTTGCTATTGAAAAGACATTTTAATGGAATTTTAGTCATTTTAGTGTATACATTGCTTATTAAGTCACTTATTTTGTTATAGTATTCTTTGCCTTTCTTGGACAAAATGTTTAGCTTTCTTGAAGTCCAATGATTGACATCTTGCGCTATGTTTTCCACAAAGCATTTGTATTATTTTCTTGTGGTCATAAACACTCCTGTTTTCAGCGGGCAAATATTTTGAGCAGTGTTTAGTCAATTTACAGTATTGTTCAGATGACCACATGAGAGCTTCAAACTCATTGTGGAATAAAGGTTGGAGTTAAAGATCACACAGGGCTTTAATTTGGCAGGATCCTCAATGCACTCTTTTCTGACCCATATACTACTAAATGTAATATGCTTCACAATTCGCCAGTGTCCCACATGAGGAAAGATGTATCATACTGCATGAACAGTTGCAGTATGATAATTCTAATTTACGTGTACGATAATGTTAAATTATGTGTACTAAGGAACAGAAGAATTTTGGAAATATTTCTGTAGCCAAATCCAAGTATCATGTTTTCTTGCGCCTTGTTTTGTTTCTTGCTGTCGTTACCCTTTAAAATGGGAATAAAAATCTGTTATGAGACCAATATTTTAGGCTTCCAAACTTAATTTAAACAGTGATACAGATTGGATAGACTTGCTATTAGAGATGTTACACACACACATACACGCACACGCTCTGGAAAGATGGTCTGGTGTCCTAAAGAGTATTGTGCTGTTTTGTACGTGACGAGAAAACACATTGAAATGAGAACAAGCTGCACTAATAGCCCGATAGCCTTGACACTACCTAGGAATTAATGAGTGCACTACGCACATTGAAGTTTACATTTTTAATCATTTGTTTTTGTGTGTTCTATAAAAAAATGTTTTAATGGTTTCAAAACAGGTTAGGGTTGTCTCCCACTTGCTCTCTCTTCCAAATGTAAAAACATCCAGATAACTTTGCATCCAGATTTTTTTTTATGTACATTCAGAAGCTTTCCACAGCCATTCTTTTTGTTAACATCCCACGGTGCAGTAAAAAAAATCACAAATGTATTGACTATAAAATGGAACAATATTTGCTATGTTTGAAGTCATGACTTAATGTATATAAGCTTTTTTCCTCCCTTGTACTAAAAAAAATCCAAATTTAAATGGTTGTATATTGTGTAAAAACGCAAACAAAAAGCCATGAATATTGTGAAGCTTGTCATTTCGTTTTGTGATTTCCCCGTATATTATTGTGTAACAAATGTGCAAAATGTATGAGATTTTAACTCTTATTGTAGATCTCCCAGAATGTGTTTTTCCTTTGTATTCTTTAAGGGAGGAAAGTGGTCATTGGTTTACAGGGGAGATATAATAGCATTTGGTTCTGGTATCGAGAGTCCCATGCACCCCATCCATCCCCAAGTTCTTTGTAGAAAGAATATGCATCATCTTTCTGTAACTGGGCATGTGAAGTAAAATGCCTCTCCTACTTGGGGTTCAGGTGTGAATAGTTGTATACCAACATTACCTCAATAATGTCAAACCAATTCTGTTTTGGGATAAAAAAATAAGCTGATCTTGGTATAGATACGTTCAGTATTTTTACATTATCTCAATTAAAAGTATATTCATGGCAGCAGATTGCTCCCCTACAGCATTAGAAGATAATATTGAATTAAATACTCTAGAATTAACAAGGGCAAGTTAATCCTCTATTTTAAATGTAAACCATACAACAAAAATGATCACTTTTCCTAGGAGCTGGAAAATACAATATGAATAGAAATCTGTTCTATTGTCACATTGGTTGCTGTTGAAAATGCAGGGAAATTAATGTTATTGATTTCAAATTGACATCAGTAGAATGACAATATTAGTTAGTACATTTTAATCTGATATTTAATAAATCAGTTTGTATTTTGCTCATGACATTAATCCCTACCTTTTGCACATCCTTGATATTTAAATGTCTTCAGAAAAGAAAAATAGATTAGCTGTTTAAATACTGCCAATTGATTGAAAACAATTATGCATTGACTGAAAAAATAAGCTAATTTTGAAGTAAAAACTTTGTAATATTTATCTCTTGCAAGCTATGTTTAATAAAGGTTGAAACAATTCTGTTATGCAGTGTGCCATATGTAACCGCTGAATTTCATATTGCACTTAACTTCCTTTTTACCAATAAAATTGATGTTTTTAAATGGAGCTGCTTATGTAAGCCTTGTTAAGAGAACAAATATGGTTTACTAAAATATGTACTCCAGATCACTCTATAAGGGCTAGGCTTATGATGGTCACAGTACACATTTGCATGTAATTTATGTGAAATTCATTTGAATTACTGAAGATATACCCATATTGTTGACTATAATTCATATTCTATACCTGGTGATATACAGATCCTTTCCAAAAAAATTGTAATATCATGGAAAAGTTTTTTCCATGATTCCATTCAAAAAGTGAAACTTTCATAGATTATAGATTCATTACACAGTGAAATATTTCTAGCCTTTGTTTAATTTCATAATTTTGGCTTACAGCTCCAGAAAACCCCCAAAACAGTATTTCAAGAAATTAGAATAGTGTGAAGAAAATCAGCATTTACTTCTGTTATTTCAGAGAATGAACATTTTAGACTGAGTGTCACACTCTAATTATCTAATTAACTCAAAACACCTGCTACGTTTTCAGATGTCGTTAAATTGTATCTATGTTGGTTCAGTATGGGGAAGACTGCAGACTTGACAGTTGTCCAGAAGACAGTCACCTCCACAAGGAGGGTAAGCCACAAAAGGTAATTGCTAAGGAGGCTGGCTGTTCACAGAGTACAGTGTCCAAGCATATCAATAGAAAGTTTTTTGGAAGGGAAAAATGTGGCAGGAGAAGGTGCACAAGCAAAAGGGATGACCGTGGGCTTCAGCGGATTGTCAAGCAAAGACGATTCAAATTTGGCGGAGATTCAGAGGGAGTGGACTGAGGCTGGAGTCAGTGCTTCAAAAACCACCACGTACAGACGTATCCAGGACAACTGTCGGATTCCTTGAGTCAAGCCACTCCTGAACCTGAGACAACGTCGGAAGCGTCTCACCTGGCCTAAGGAGAAGAAGGACTGGACTGTTGCTCAGTGGTCCAATGTCCTCTTTTCAGATGAGAGTAAAGTCTGTATTTCATTTGGAAATCAAGGCCCCAGGGTCTGGAGGAAGACTGGAGAGGCACAGAATCCAAGCTGCTTGAGGTGACTTGTCCACTCACTCTGAAGTTTCCACAGTCAGTGATGATTTGGGGTGCCATGTTAAGTGCTGGTGTTGGTCCACTGTGCTTTCTCAAGTCCAAGGTCACTGCAGCTGTCTACCAGGACATTTTAGAGCACTTCATGATTCCTTCTGCTGAGAACCTTTATGGAGATGCTGATTTTATTTTCCAGCAGGACTTGGCACCTGCCCATACTGCCAGAACAACCAATACCTGGTTTAATAACCATGCTGTAACAGTGCTCGATTGGCCAGCAAACTCACCTGACCTGAACCCCATAGAGAATCTATGGGGTATTGTCAAGCGGAACATGAGAGACACCAGACCCAAAACACAGGAGCTGAAGGCTGGCATCAAGGCAACCTGGGCTTCCATAACTCCAGAGTAATGCCACAGGCTGATCGCCTCCATGCCACAGTGCATCGAGGCAGTAATTAAAGCAAAAGGATTCTCGACCAAGTATTGAGTGCAGGCATGAACATAACTTTTCAGAAGATCGACATTTCTGTTTTGAAAATAGTTTTTTGATTGGTTTTATGTGATTTAATTTCTTGAAATACTGTTTTGGGGGGTTTTATGAGCTGGTACCAAAGTTATGCAAAGTTAAACAAATGAATACTTGAAATACTTTACTTTGTGTGTAATGAATCTATAATCTACGAAAGTTTAACTTTTTGAAAGGAATAATGAAAAAAAATAAAAAATATTCTAATTTTTTGGAAAGGATCTGTATAACAATGAAGGAGGCGGAGCCACTGAGGTTGCTGTAGACTCAAGGGGTGAAGCCACCAGGGATACTGCAGCCTTGGGGTGGAGCCAGCTATGAACCAGCAGCGGTAACTGGCAGCTGCTGCAGTCCAACCTGGCACCGGAGACGGAGACGGTTGCAATTCAGCAGCGGGGACAGGGATTGGGGTCGGTTGAGGCCCAGCAGCAGGGATAGGAGGCTGATGTGGTCCAACCAAGGCAGGGAACGGGGACAGTTGCGGCCCAGCATTGTGGACGGGCGGGTCAGTTGAGTGGGAACGATCCACTCAACTGAGCCTAATAGACCCGGTGGCAGGCTGGTTATGGGTCGGCGACTGCTGAGGCTTGTAGGCCGGCGGCTGCTGAGGCTTGTAACTTGGCAGCTGCTGAGGCTTGTAGCACTCCCTTAAAAACTGGACATAACGAATCCTTTCCGCAAAAGCAAGCTGCTCCGCTGGGTCGATTTTTTTGGGGGGGGTCGGATCTGTTACGACCAGGCTCGGTGATTGCAACAAAGAAAGGGGGAGTCCACACATGATTAAAAGATAACATTTATTAGAACCAATATATAAGAATATAATCTGTATAGTCAGTGGTGAGTGTAGTGTATGCGTGAGTGGAACATGTGCTGTGGGGATGTTGTAAGGTGTTAACCCAACATAGAACTAAACATCATAAACACAATACTAAGTCAAAAGGCACAACCCAAAGCTTCATAACCACAACCAAGCCAAACCAAAGCAACCTCAAAAGGAACCAAACCAAAAGCCAACTTGCCTGTGTGGGAAGAGAGGCCGAGTGGCTGATGTGGTCCACCTTGGAAGCCTGCAGGCCAAACCTGCACAGGTGCACCACATCCGCTGATGAGCCTCTCAGATCCACCCACTGGCTCCCTGCAAAGACAGCCAGGACATTAGATAGAGGGTCGTCACAGATCCTTCTGTGAAGGGTAGCAACAAGGAGAGGACCGAAATGCGAAAAAACTAAATAAGACAGAGATCCAAAACTGGGCGAGGAAAAACAAAACATTCCGTAGCTGGACAAGAACACGAAACATCCGAATACCACATCAAACAACCGATACGACTAACAACATTCGACAAGGAACAAGGGTTTGGGGCAGGTACAAATAGGGAGACGCTAATAAAGGAAGTTCTTCTTCTCTCGAAAACAAAACACATGAACAACCAGCAGGGAGAACAGATACACAAAGTCTCCAGCTCATGACCATACAGCATCATGGAGGTGTCCTGTGCTCTTGTAGAGGGCAGCATGCAGCGCAAAGCAGATCTGGGAGAGAAATGTACCCCATGCGGTGTCCTTGTCTCCAACAAAGGCATGTATGGAGGTTTTGATTGTCCGATTTACACGTTCTGTTGCATTGGTTTGAGGGTGGTATGCAGTTGTAAGCCTGTGCACAGATCCCAGGGACGAAACAACATACTCAAACAACTCTCTTACAAAGGGTGAAAAGAAGAACCAGAAAGAACCAGAACCATAGCCTTGCTAGTGTCTTTGAAACACAGAGATGACCTGTAGTGGGATGGCCGTGATAGTAGTTGAGTTGAGTAGAGTAAGATAAGATAGGATAGAACTTTATTCATCCCGAAGGAAATTCTTGTGCTCAAAAATAGAATAAAAACTGAATAAAATAATAAATGTACACTGTATAAGCCTAAAAGAAAAACAATATCGCTAAGATATATTTAGTAAAAAAAAAACTAAACAATAGAATAATTAATGTACAGTGTATAAGCCTAATAGAGTAACAATATAGGTAAGATATATTTAGTAAAAAATAAGTATTGACAAGTAGTATTGCACATGATATGAGGAATATTACACATGATGATGAAAGGTAATATTGAAAGGTAATATTGAGAAATAGTATTGCACATAATATTATGAATATTGCACATGATTATGAAAGGTCATATTGCAAGTTAATATTGAAAGGTAATATTGAGAAGTAGTATTGCACATGATATTAAGCATATTGCACATGATCTTGGTAAGTAATACTTGTAAAAGTAATACGCCCAGGTACTTCCTCGTCAATGTCCACCTCAGTCCCCCTGATGCTGACTGGTTTCGGGCGGGTTGGTTGCTAAAATCCACCACCAACTCCTTAGTCTCCTTAATCCACACTACTCTACAAAACTGTCCACAACACTTAGTCCTGAGCAGGGTAGGTCTTATGGTGTTGAAAGCACTTGAGAATTTGAGGTGGGGCAGGAGCCACATCATTACAGTAAACATGTTAAAGAACAGATTTAAGTCATTGGCCTCATCCAGGTCTCCCTCCATCCCCTGGACCGTCTTCTATGGCCAGGGATGGTTCTCATGCCATTCCACACCTCCCTGATGTTATTCTGCTGAAGTTTCCTCTCAAAGTCAACGTTAAAGGGTTCTATTGCCACATGCTCATCATAACACAGGGCCATTCTGAACAGTGAAATAATTGTGACATGGCAAGCTTTCTCCTGTAACACTCCGATGATCTTTTCCCTCAGTTCTATATGCACGTTCATCTCCTCCATGTCTCCACTCCTGAAGTCCACCTTCTTCCTGTTCAGTGATGCCTTGATGTCCCTGGTCACCCAGGGTTTGTTGTTGGGAAAACAGTACACAGTCTTGGTTTGGCTCACGCTGTCCATGCAGAAATGTACATAATCTGTTGTGAGTCCATCTATGTCCTGCCCATGTGCATGACAGAGAACATCCCAATCTGTCATCTCAAAACAGCCCTGGAGAGTCTCCTCCTGTGACCACCTCCGTACAGTTCTGGTGATCACTGGTTGCCACTGGACTGCAGGTTTATAGAGGGGAAGGTAGACCAGGTTGTGATCTGATCTGCGCAGGGGTGAGAGAGCTATGGCGCTGTATGCTTCCTTAAGATTAGCATACAGCAGGTCCAGTGTTTTATTTTCCCTGGTTTTGCAGTCCACAAACTGTTTAAAAGTGGGCAGGGTTTTTGTAAAGGTGACATGGTTAAAATCACCAGATATTGTTATGAACGCACTTGGGTGAAGTGTCTGTATTCTCGCGGTCACAGAGTTGATGACGTTAGCAGCCCACAGCGCATTAGCCCGCGTGAGGGATATAAACAACAATTATAATGGCCTGGGAAAACTGTCTGGGCAAGTAATATGGATGGAGACTTACTGCTCGCAGTTCGGGCTGCACACACGTTCTTTTACTGTAATGTGTCCAGGGTTGCACCATCTGTTGTTCACGTGAATATCGACTCCCCCTCCTTTCTTCTTGCCGCTTTCACTGCAACCCCAGTCCACCCACACCAGCTGGAAGCCAGTTAAACTCATGATAGACTCGCTGCAGCTACACTATATGGCCAAAGGTCAGTGGACACCCCTACTAATTATTGAGTTCAGGTGTTTCAGCTACACCCATTGCTAACAGGTGCATAAAATCAAGCACATAGCCATGAAATCTCCACAGACAAACATTTACAATTCAGAATGGTTCGTAAAGAGCTCAGTGACTTTGAACACGGCACTGTCATAGGATGCCATCTTTGCCACAAGTCAACATTACCTCTGTGGCCCGATAATTGCTCTCTACAACATCTGCAATATCCGGCCCTTCCTCACACGTGAAGCAGCGCAGATCCTGGTCCAAGCGCTCGTTATCACTCGTCTCAACTACTGCGACTCTCCTGGCTGGACTCCCCGCCTCAACAATCAAGCCCTTACAACGCATCCAGAACGCAGCAGCGCGCCTCGTGTTCAACTTACCAAAATTCTCCCATGTAACCCCCCTCTTCCACGACCTCCACTGTCTCCTGGTAATCGCTCGCATTAGATTCAAGACACTGGTACTGACCTTCATGGCTGTCAACGGAACCGCCCCTACGTACCTCCAAACATTAGTCAGACCCTACGCCCCAGCCCGAGCGCTCCGCTCTACAACTTCCACTAAACGACTGGTACCACCTTCACTAAACAGCCAAACATCACTCTTCCAAGTCGCAACTCTTCACGGATCTGGCTTCGCAGAGGTGGAATGAGCTCCCAGCTCCTGTCAGGATGGCCGAGTTGCTCGCCAGCTTCCACAAGAGACTCAAGACCTGTTCAGAGTTCACCTGGACTCTGCATAACCACTCCCCGCCCTCCTCTGTGAATCCCTAGCACTAACCTGCATGTTTGTACGTCTTGGCATTTATTAATAGCACTGAGCATTGCTTGGCATGTTGTATGTTCTTAGATGCTCAGAATTCCACGCCTGCCCAGCTATTTATGCAGTCAACTTAGCAATTACGAAACTCGTTCTATTTGTCTCATAAATATGAATGCTCGAAGACAGCTCTATTCCTATCTTTATGTAGCCTACCACAGCGATATAATGCTGTCTCCTTCAACAAATGTACTCTTTGTAAGTCGCTCTGCATAAAAGCGTCTGCCAAATGCCCTAAATGTAAATGTAAATTGTAAAACCAAACCAAACTCAGAAAAAGACACGAAAGACAAAACCGCAGCAGCATTAAAGAACAATTGTGCAATTCCTGCAATATGTGCAATTCTTGAAGCAGAGACACGGAGAGGTGGTTTATAATTGCCAGAATTAGGGATTTTTTTAATCGCAGTTCAACTTAATCTTAACTTAATTATCACTGTTTTGTTAAAATTGGCAATATAATCGCATTTTGTCTAAATAACACCGCCAATATTTGAATAGTTTTTGGTATCTTTCGAGGCTAACTAACACGTAAACTGGGGTGGGGGGGGGGCATTGGAGGGGCGTGTTTTCACTCAAGCTGCAGGCTAATCTATTCATTTGACATCACTGAAAAGCCACTGACGTGTTGAATTTGCAGTCATTCCATTAAGTTACGAAACTCTGTTGCATGCATGTGGTTGTTGTATGGTACACGCCATGATGAACATTTACTGAGCGCACTAGTCCTTCACTTGTAACACACATGCATACAGAACTTCTTCCCCACATATCTTTCCCACATCATGCATTGAGCTAAAAGTTAAATTAACTTGCATTGGCTGTGTAGTGGCTTCTATCTTAACAAAACCGACTTTGAGCCACTGCCCGAGCAGAAGTGGGATAGTCTCCAACGCACCGCACAAAACAAACGCACCTGTCTCCTCTGCTTGTATCGCCCCACGGACTCTCAGCCTCCGGAGTATTGATGGATAACAAAAACATCTTAAACTAAAGTATCCAGATTACTGCGTTAAATTGAAAAAGGTGTCAGTCAAAAAGAGTAAAATGTTTCAAAGTCAAATAAACAAACATTTACGTTTACATTTAGGGCGATTCCCCAAAGAATCGCCACCTTATCGCGGTGGAGGGGTTTGGGTGCCCCGGTGACCCTGGGAGCTGTGTTGTCTGGGGCATTAGCCTCTGGTAGGGTAGAGGTCCCAGGGGAGAGGCCAGACTTCAAAGACCCCATGAAAAGACTTCCAAAAAACTCAGTCACCTCGCCCAGACAAGGAAAACCAAGGCCCCCTTCTGGAGCCACCCGGCCATCAGACTCCAAGGTCTGAATCCACGGGGCCCGGCTGGGCCAAGCCCGAAAGGACGATGTGGAGCCACCGGGCGGTAGGCAAAGGTCAGGGTCCTGGGTGTGCGGACCCCCGGCATCGCTGGCTGGTTCAAGGGACGTGGAATGTCACCTTGCTGGCGGGGAAGGAGCTGGAGCTGGCGCGGGAGGTGGAGCGGTACCAACTGGATATGGTTGGGCTCACCTCCACGCACAGCACCGGTTCTGGAACCAAACTCCTGGAGAGGGGCTGGACCCTCTCCTTTTCCTGAGTTGCCCAGGGTGTGAGGTGCCAGGCAGGTGTGGGGATACTCACAAGTCCCCGGCTAAGCACCGCTGTGTTGGAGTTCTCCCCAGTGAACAAGAGGGTTGCCTCCATGCGACTGCAAGTCACTGGGGGGAAGGCTCTGTTGTGTGTGCTTATGCACCGAACAGCAGTTCAGAGTATCCGGCCTTCTTGGAGTCCTTGGGTGGCATCCTGGAAAGGGTTCCACCCAGGGACTCCATAGTTCTACTGGGGAACCTGATTGCACACGTGAGCAATGATGGAGAAACCTGGAGGGGGGTGATTGGGATGAACGGCTTGCCCGATCTGAACCAGAGTGGTGTTTTGTTATTGGACTTCTGTGCTAGTCATGGACTCGCCTTAACAAACACCATGTTCGAACATAGGGTGGTCCACACGTGTAGCTGGTACCAGACCACCTTAGGCCAAAGATCGATGATCGACTTTGTAATCGTATCAGCAGATCTGCGGCCGCATGTTTTGAACACTCGGGTGAAGAGAGGAGCAGAGCTGTCAACTGATCACCACCTGGTGGTGAGTTGGATCAGATGGCAGGGGAGGCTGCCGGACAGACCTGGTAAACCCAAACGTGTAGTGAGGGTGAACTGGGAACGTCTGGTGGAAGCCTCTGTTCATGAGGTCTTTAACTCTCACCTCCTAAGTGGGCCATGTTCACAGCCTCCATTGTGGAGGCTGCAACTCGGAGCTGTGGTCAAAAGGCTGTCGGTGCCTGTCGTGGCGGCAACCTAAGAACTTGTTGGTGGACACCAGTGGTGAAGGAGGCCTTTTGGGCTTGGTTGGCCCAGGGTCTCCTGAAACAGCAGACGGGTACCGGGAGGCCAGAAGGGCCGCAGCTTCAGCGGTCGCTGTGGGAGAAATTCAGGGAGGCCATGGTTGGCCTCAAGGAAGTTCTGGCAAACTGTCCGGTGACTCAGGAAGGGAAAGCAGGGCTTGGCTCAGACTGTGCTCAGTCGGAGAGGAGAACTGCTGACCCAGAGTGAGGATATTGTCCGGGTGGTGGAGGAACTCCTGAACCCGTCCTCTGTGGAAGAGGCAGAGTCTGAAGACTCGGGGGAAGCCTCACCCATATCCTTGCCAGAGGTTGCTGAAGTAGTCAAAAAGCTCTTCAGTGGCAAGGCACCAGGTGTGGATGAGTTCCTCAAAGTGTTCTTCAAAGCGTTCCATTTTCAAAAAAGGGGACTGGAGAGTGTGCTCCAATTATCGGGATATCACACTCCTCAGCCTCCCCGGGGAAGTTTATTCCAGGGTGCTGGAAAGGAGGCTCCGGCCTATTGTCGAACCTCAGCTTTAGGAGGAACAATGTGGATTCCTGGCAGTGGAACAGTCGATCAGCTCTTTACCCTTGCAGGGTTGTTGTGGGGGGCATGGGAGTTTACACATCCAGTCTACATGTGCTTTGTGGACCTGGAGAAGGCTTATGTGACCGTGTCCCTCGGGGAATCCTGTGGGGGGTACTGCGGGAATATGGGGTACCGGGGCCGTTGGTACATGCCATTCAGTCCTTGTACAAACAAAGTGAGAGCTGTGTCCGTATTCTAAGCACAAAGTCAAGCATGTTCTCAGTGGGTGTTGGACTCCACCAAGGTTGTCCCTTGTCACCGATTCTGTTTGTGATTTTCATGGACAGAATCTCAAGGCGCAGCTGAGGTGAGGAGAGTATCCGGTTTGGGGACCTCAGAATTGCGTCTCTTTGCAGACAATGTGGTTTTGTTGGCCACATCAGACCGTGACCTCCAGCATGCACTGGGGCGGTTTGCAGGCGAGTGTGAAGCAGTCGGGAGTCAGCACCTCCAAGTCTGAAGCCATGGCTCTCTGCCAGAAAACAGTGGAGTGTTTGGAGTGAGTTGCTGCATCAAGCGAAAGAGTTCAAGTATCTCGGGGTCTTGTTCACGAGTGAGGAGCAGGAGATGGATGGAGCAGGAGATGGACAGACGGATTGGTGTGGCATCTGCAGTAATGCGGGCTCTGTACGTTGTGGTTAAAAGGGAGCTGAGCCAGAAGGCGAGGCTCTTGATTTATAGGTCCATCTATGTTCCAACCGTCTCCTATGGTCACGAGCTTTGGGTAGTGACCGAAAGAATGAGATTGCGGATACAAGCGGCCGAAATGAGTTTCCTCGGCAGGGTGGCTGGGCTCAGCCTTAGAGATAGGGTGAGGAGCTCAGACATCCGGAGGGAGCTGGGAGTAGAGCTGCTCCTACGCATCGAAAGGAGTCAGCTGAGGTGGTTGGGGCATCTGATTAGAATGCCCCCCAGGCACCCTTAGAGGTTTTCCGGGCACGTCCGACTGGGAGGAGACCCTGTGGCAGACCCAGAACCCGCTGGAGTGATTATTAGGGGTGTAACAAATAACCGATTTGAATCGGAAAATCGGTTTTGATTTAAAATGCGAGTGCATCGGTAAACGGACCCCTGGATCGGTCTAAACGTAGCATGAACCGGCCGATGGCCCGATCACAAAGTTATGAATCGGTTTTATGTTGTTGCTGTGCTGCTGAATCCTCCGTCTGCTCAGTGTCTGCAGCGCTCTCTCGCTCGCTCTCACACACACACACACACACACACACACACACACACACACACACACACACACACACACACACACACACACACACACACACACACACATATTAAACTCTCGCGAGACTTGTCATAGTAACGTTAGATAGCGCTCTGTTTGCGAGGGAAAGACGAAAAATGTCCGACACAATTCACAATGTGAACGCATGTTACATTGCAAAACAAAGACTGATATTCTATGATTGCTTACAGTTTGCCACTTTGTTGTGTTCTGTTTGCAAAAAGATTTGCACAAGGGATGTCTTGAAATTGTTATAATTTTCTACCTCAGTAGTTAATTTTTCCCTGATCTGAGCCTACACAGACCTCTCCAGAACTTTGGCTCTAATTTGTGCCAACAGTGAAATTGAATAGTTAGTTTTATTGTCAGAGGGGCTTTGTAAAGTTCTTAAAATGCAATATGTTACACTAATAAACATGACATGTTTCTGAATTCACATGTCAAAAGTGACAAAATACTTGTTCCCTGGTCTTTGATAAATCTATTTCAAGCAATGCCACATTTATAGGATTGACTTATGTTAATTCATAATGTAAAATGATTGTCTACTTTAAACAAGATTGTATCATATCCCATCAAATCGTATTGAATCGTATCGAATCGTATCGAATCCTACTGAATCGAATCGAACCGAATCGTTCCATTTTAAAAATGTATCGTCCCTGAATCGTATCGTACCCCATGTATCTAGATACGTATCGGATTGTCTTTTTTGGAGAGATGCACACCCCTAGTGATTATATATCTCATCTGGCCTGGGAACGCCTCGGGATCTCCCAGGAGGAAGTAGAGAGTGTTGCTGGGGAAAAGGAAGCCTGGGGGGCCCTGCTAAGCTGGCTGCCACTGCGACCCAGCCCCAGATAAGCGGAAGAGAATGGATGAATGGATGAATTTAGGGCATTTGACACTTTTGTCCAAAACAACTTACAAAGTGTACAAACAAACAAAAGAGCTAAGATAAGATAAGTTAGAACTTTATTAATTAAGGAAATTAAGGAAATTCTTGTGCCAGGTTCCATAGCAATACAATAAAACAATAGAGAAATAAACAGAATAATAAAAATAAAAAAACAGATTTACAAATGTACAGTAGGTCTAAGTCCTAGTAAAGTATAAAAATATATAGGCAAGATAAGGTATTCAGTCCGCGAAAACAATTTGGCAATAATTGAAGTGTAATACAACTGTGATAATAATAATGGTTAGGGGAAGTATTGCACATGATAAAAAGAATATTAGGAATATAATATAATGTTGAAAGGTAATGTACCATGGTAATATTGCAAGGATAATATTGAGAAGAAGTATTGCACATGACATTAGAATATTGCACATGATGATGAGAGGAGAAGAGAGGTAGTATTGCAGGTAATATTTAGAGGTAACATGATATTAATATTAATAATATTGCACATGATATTGAGAGTATTGCACACGATGTTGGCCAATAATATTAATATTGCATGTGATACTGAGAAATGCACATTATGTTGAAGGGTAATATTGCACATGATATTGCTGTGTTCATTGTCTTATATTTTAACTGTCCTTCCTGCAGAGGGGGGAGGAGTTAGAAAGTTTGATGGCCATAGGCAGAAAGGACCTCCTGTGGCGTTCTGTGGTGCACCTTGGTAGTCTCAGTCTATGGCTGAAGGTGCTGTGGTATGACTCCATTGTGGTGTGCAGGGGATGAGAGGCATTGTCCATAATACTAAGTAGTTTACTCAGCATCCTCCTCTCCGAGACCTCCACCAAAGACTCCAATTCCACTCCCAGGACAGAACCCGCTTTCCTGATGAGCTTATTGAGTCTGTTGGCGTCGGCTGCCTTCACCCTGCTGCCCCAGCACACAACAGTGTAGAAGATGACGCTGGCCACCACAGAGTGATAGAACATCTGCAGCATGGTTTTGCAGACGTTGAAAGATCTGAGTCTCCGTAGGAAATACAGGCGACTCTGACCTTTCTTGTACAGGGCCTCTGTGTTTTTAGTCCAGTCCATTTTATTGTCTATGTGGACACCCAGGTACTTGTATTCCTCGACAATGTCCACCTCGGCCCCCCTGATGCTGACTGGTTTCGGGTGAGTCGGTTGCTTCCTGAAATCCATCACCAACTCCTTAGTGATGTTGAGTTGCAGGTGATTTAGTCCACACCACTCCACGAAACTGTCCACCACACTCCCGTACTCGGACTTCTGCCCCTTGCTGATAAAGCCCACAATGGCAGAGTCATCTGAAAACTTCTGCAAGTGGCAGGACTGTGAGCAGTATCTGAAGTCTGAGGTGTAGAGTGTGAACAGGAAGGGGGACAGGACTGTGCCCTGAGGTGCTCCCGTGTTGCTCACTATTGTGTCCGACATGTTGCTCTGCAGCCTCACATACTGTGGCCGACCTGTGAGGTAGTTGGTGATCAAGGCCACTAGTGGAGCGCCCACCTGCATGTCCAGCAGCTTAGTCCCTAGCAGTGCAGGCTTTATGGTGTTGAAAGCGCTTGAGAAGTCGAAGAATGTGACTCTCACAACGCTGCCTGCCTCCAGGTGAGAGTAAGCCTTGTGCAGCAGAAAGATGATGGCATCTTCCACTTCAATATGGGGCTGGTAGGCGAACTGCAGAGGGTCCAATGATGGTTTGACAAGTGCACGGATGTGCTTCAGGACTAGCCTCTCAAGCGACGTCACCGCATGTGAGGTCAAAGCCACAGGTCTGTAGTCACTGAGGGTGTTTGCATGTTTTTTCTTGGGGACACTTCTCTCATCCTCCGAGATCGTACGTTCCCCATGATGATGGATGTGAGATACGGTCGGTATCTCCTCTTCATTAGCTGTCTTCTCCTCCCAGCCCTGCAGCCCCGGTATCTCCTCCTCAGCTCCCTGGGGATGTTGGGTCTCCCGCCGGCCCCACCACACAGTCGGAGGTTTCAGCAGCTGATCTCTGGTTTAAACAATGGAAGTGCGTGTGGTTGAAAAAAACTTGCTTCGCTCGCTTCCACACTTACTAGGACTTCATTTATAAAACAGTTCCTGATATAAAGTCATGCATCCGATTGTGTGGGCGGAGTTAACGGTCAATCAGAGGAATATTGTCACCCAGATTCCTAATAGAGCAATAAATAGATAAATAGCAATAAATAAATGCAACCCCTTTAAAAAATTGAACAGGACTTCCCCTTTAAGCCACCCTCTCAATGCAGCTAATGCAGCTAACAATGGCAGAAAGAAGCAGAACAAAAAAGTGAGAGAAATTAGCCAGATAATGACTATGGTGAATTACCAGTTCAAAAACTAGAGTTGGAGATGTGGAGTGAGACGATCTAGAACTAAGAACTAAGACTGTTTTGGTTTAAGTTTAATTTAGTTTTTGTTGAATTTGAGACATTTTAGTATGAGTTAGCTACTGTACAAGCTGGCTGACAAGGTATTGAACATCTTAGTTTGGGAAAAGATAGAAGCTTGATTCGAGAAGTACATGGCTTTTGATAAGGAAGATAGAGTGATTTTTCATTCTTGACATTTTGTAAATGTATTATGTGTAACTAAACTGAAACAAAAGGATACCCTGTTAAGAATGACATTGCCAATATTTGGGTTAAATTGGTAATGTTACGGGCTGTATATTGATGTATAGATGTTTTGAGTTGAATTGTGAAGTTTGTTTGGTTCAATTTACTTGAAAAGGGATTTTAAAGTGTACTCACCTGTTCACCTGAAACCAAAAAGAGTTAACTCATAAATAAATAGGTCTAGTCTGATAAATTAGACCATTAAACTAGGAAAAATATAGACTGCGCTGCGTTTTGGCGAGAGCGATGCGTTTTACAGACATGGTTGAATTGCACACTGAAACGGAGACATCCCATTCAGTTCTAGCACTGTCCCCTGCCCTTCATGGGGCTGGTGGAGACGAAGCTGCTGGACCCCGTTGCGAGCATTGCTCGCATCAGTGGAGGTCTCTCTATCAGCAGAGAAGGGGACCGTCACAGTTGTTCCCCCACCGGATCGCTTCAGGGGGTTTACTCTTGCTACTTTCTGGTTCCCAAAATGTCAGGGGAGATGAGACCCATCCTTGATCTCTGGATGCTCACGGTCAAAGCTTTGCTCTGACCCGTGAGAGGGAACGATTGGTTCACGTCCTTGGACCTCAAGGACGCTTATTTTCACGTTCCTATTCTCAAGGCTCAAAGGAAATGTCTCTGCTTCATCTTCATGGGCGTAGCGTATGAGTACCAGTGTCTGCCGTTTGGTTACTCCTTGGCACCGCGCACTTTCTCGAAGTGCGTGGAGGCAGCGCTGGACCCGCTCAGACGTAAAGAACAGAGGATTCTTTTTTATCTTGATGATCTGCTGATTCTGATTCCCTCAGAGGCCAGAACAGACACCACGGCGGTGGTAGAGCACATCTCTCTCTTGGGCTTCACCATCAACTGGGAGAAGAGCTCTCCGCTTCCCTGCCATCAGCTGATCTATTTGGGAATTTCCCAAATACACCTCTGGGCGCTCTCAAGCTCGTGTTGGCAGGAGAGTGACAGCGCTGTCCGTCATGCGCCTGTTAGGGGTGATGGCAGTGGCCCATTCGGTGGTTCATTTGGGTCTGCTTTTCATGAACAGATTGCACAGGTGGTTTGCTTGCCAGGGTCTGGAACCTAGGTGTCACAAGTCCAGGGTTCTCACCGTTCCCCGCTCAGTGGAGCACTGGAGCACTGGAGAAAACTCTGAAGACAACCATGTATGATTGACACTCATCCTGGGTGGTGACAAATATGTGTCCTGCTCTGTGGTGCTGCCTGCACTCTGCCACCTCTTGCATACAATCGAGGCCTCAGAGCGCATAAAAAAACCAAAACATTTAATCAGCAATCAGATCATATAAAATAACGATTCCAATAATAGGAAAAATTATGAATATCAGATCCGATTCTCGGCCAATAATCGACCCCTAATTTCTACTAATCGGTATCGGCCCAGAAAAAACCATATCGGTCAACCCCTAGTACACATATACCATAATGATTGTTCCTGTTGAGTATAGCCTATGCTTCTAAAATATATACTGGTCCTTCCTTGTCCGTCCATGTCTGAAATTTAATAGGAAATTAGAATACACATCCATCAATAGTTTTCTCCTTTATGCCTAGGTTCCTAAGCACTGGGAACTCATTTGTAACAATGTGTCTGCCGTGGCTACTATCGTCAAGGACACCTGCAAGAACATCTGGGAGCATTTGAAACCAGAATACATGCCGCCGCCCATGGAGGAGATTTGGAGGAACACTGCCCGCAATTCCAGGAGAGGTGGAACTTTCTAAATTGTCTGGGTGCGCTGCATGTGGTTTTTCAGAAACCAGCACACTCAGGCTCAGCATTCCACAATTATAAGGGCACCTTCTCAGTGGTATTGCTTGCCCTTGTGGATGCAGAGTACAAGTTCCTAGCTGTTGATGTGGGCGCATACGGAAGCAATAGCAATGGGGGGATTTTTGCCAAATCTGCACTTTGGAGGGCCCTTGAAGCGGACACCCTCCACGTCCCACCATCAGCTACATTTCCAGCTACGCCAGAGTTAGGCCACATGCTATTGTAGCCAACGAGGCGTTTCCCCTGAAAACCTACCTCCTCAAGCCATACTCTGGCAGACAACTCCCAGAAGACAAACGCGTCTTCAACTACCGTATGTCCAGAGCGCGCTGCATCTCTGAAAATGCCTTTGGCATTCTGGGCCAGCACTGGAGACTATACCATCAAAGGATGCAGCTCAAGCCAAGGCCACTTGCATACTGTGCAATTATCTGCGCCTTAGTGATGGGGACCTGCAAGACACAGAGATCAATGTGGAAGAGGAGGAGGAGGATGGTGTCCTTCACAATTTCACGCCCCTGCGAGGCCATTGGCTTATTTTGGATATTTATGTATTTACTTGTTTATTTATTGGTTGGTTGATTGTTTGCTTGATTCATTGTTCTGTTGTTACTCCAAATACTTTTTTATGCCTCAAACACTTCTGCCTCAGTAAAAGAGCCACAAACCAAATCATGTCTCCTGGTCATTTATGCACCATATGTGCACGCAAATGTTTGGATAAACATGAACTTCTTCAACACTTTTCTGCTGAATTTACCTATTTTCACTTACCCCAAGGACTAGACAAATTTTGAGCAGGGGTTAATGGAAATGATTTTCACAAGTTAAATAATAATAATAATGATAATAATAATAATAATAATAATAATAATAATAATAATAATAATAAAACAGAGACAATGGATACAGGTAAGATGATTTATTAAAAACATGAACACTAACACAGGTGCCCCCCCTTATCAGGGGCCACCTGCCTGAGCTGAGGTGCCAAACTAAGGAGACAATGATACACGTCATCTTTTTCCAGACTCTCCTTTTCTTTCTCCATCTCCCTAGCCTCCTTCCTCTTTAAGTAGGACTCGACATAATCACCTTGACTGAGCCTCTTCTTGCCCTGGGCTGATTGATCAGCCCTTGCTGTTGGCTGAGTGGTACTGGCTGCTGACTGTCCCTCGCTCTCACTTTCCTCACTCAGGTTCCCTTTCCTGTCCTCGTTGTCTGCCTCAAAGTCAATGTTGCTGGACACCCTGTTAAGAATTATGTATGTTTTAATTCCAAACAAGCAATGTGTTTGTCCAGCTTAAAATATGAGCCTGATAGAGCATGTCCAATCCACCAGGCTTATCAGGTTAATGGAAAAATTAGCATCTATTATTGATGGTATTGAAAATCATACTTTCGGGATTAAAAAATCCTGTTTATTACTGCTCCAATGACACTCGACACACATGCCCTGTCAGAAACACAGCCTCTGATTGATCGACAAGTCAGGAACAAAGCCTCTGATTGATCAACAGACTGCTATAGGGAGTGCTAGTGAATGCTAACAATGGTTTACAACACAGAAGAAAAGAAATCACAGAACACTGTTCACTGTCTATCATTATGGATTTACTTTACAAAAGTGTCCAAAGATGTAGTTCGAGGGTGGATTACCCTCGCCCTATGGTGAGCTTGAGCATGCAGCGTTCCAGAGATATGTAAGGAATAATGTATAGTGAGCCGGTCATTATTGCGAAATGAACCCCGACAGTCGCGGAGAGGTCTTGAATCACCATAAAGGTATACATTATCCCTTACATGCTGAATATCAAATACAACAGGTAGTTGTCTCTGTGTTTGTCGTACAATATCGGGTGTTGAGAAACAACATTTATCAGACATTATCCCATTTTTTATTGCAGCAGAAAGCTAGCTATGAGCTGGAGGTATCAGTTGGAGCAAAGGATTTCATTGGTCAAACGTATATATTTCCGCAGGGGGAAATCCACAGGAATTAAGGTCCTTCCGAAAATGTTTTTCCTCCGCACGAATGTTCCGATGCGGTGTGAAAGCATTCATAACAACCCAAGAAATGATAGTTATGTTATTATACATTCCCCACGTCACGTGCGTATATAAGGCCACCTCGGCCAGCGCTCGTCCTCCACGCATTATTTCAGCAATGGATGGGACAGCAGGTGGGAAACTAGACGGCTACGCCTACAATCATAGAACTAGAGTTATAATATAACTATCGTTCTTCTTAGCCCAAGCCCATAAGGCTTTGCCTTATGGGCTAAGCTGCGAGCAGAGCCCGATAAATTTACCCCTGTTGGACCAAGAAATCCCTGGGGCACACCGGACTCAAAACTGCCATACTGTGCAACACACACCGATATTAAACCTCTTTCTCCTCCTACACATGCAGGCGGGCGGGTAGGAGAATAGAGAGAGTCCATAACACTGATACAGCCATCTCCTTTATGGACCCCATAAAGGATGAAAGGGAATCAGAGCAACAGGGTTCCGACGGTGCCAGCCACCACAGGGGGCGTGGCCCAGGGCCCTAATAATCAGCAGCGGAGAGCCGAAGGCTTCTCTACATCCGCATACAGCGAGCGGCGCGAATGCAAATGAGCCGGCTCGACAGCCAATCACAGAAGTGCCTTCTAGCAGCCCTCTTTACATAAAGAATGCTGCAACGGGGCTATCGCTACTGCAGGTGTACACAAAATATGTAGGCGCCGGCTAGCGAATCTAAGTGAGGATAGACAAAGTCCACCCAAGCATATGATATCACACATAACCTGGCCATATGACGCAAAGTGAGCATAGGCAGGGGTGATATCACACAGTACTACGATAAGTGGAAGAAGACATTCATAACACCGCTTAAAATCTGTAACCATAGTGAAGAATACCGATTATTCTAATTCCAACGCAACGCCGGGGAACCACTGAAAAACAGGGAGGATAGGCTGACGCGGAAAGCAATGTTACGAATCGTAACAGCTCTGAGTAGCAAGCCTATTCTCACACTGTGCGAGGGGTTAAGAGCTGCGGCTCCAACACAGTGGCCAATAGACCCCCTGGTCATTTCCAGCAAGTAAAAGCGGACAAAGTGGCTGGGAGAAGACCATGCAGCCGCGGCCCAAATGTCTTCCACCGCGACGCCTCCAAGCACAGCCGGAGACATGGCTACACTCCGGGTAGAATGGGCTCTAACCACCAAAGGGGAAGCCAACCCCTGCTGGGTGTACGCTAAGCTAATAGCCTGACACAGCCAGCGAGACAGCCGCTGCTTAGAGAGAGCATGGCCCCTGGCAGCATCGCTATAACACACAAACAGATGCTGCGTGGACCTGAACGCCGCAGAGCGCTGCACATACATCGACAGGGCCCAAAGCAGGCACAGCAGATGCAACTCAGCCTCAGATTCATTGGCATGAGGAGGGGGATGGAAAGCCTTTAGCACAACGTCCCTCGACCGAAAAGAACAACCGATGTTTTTAGGGAGGAACATTGGGTTAGGTCACAGCACAAAGGAGTTTTAAAAGACAAAGCATCCAAAGGAGAACTGACACAAGGACTCAAAGAGGGGCTGAGATAACCCACACAACACGGGGGGAAGGTCCCAACGTGGCATGAGCACTCGAATGACATGTTTATGTGTCTAGCCCCTCGCAAGAGCCTCTTGACAAAGGGGAAGACTAAACACCACCCACCGTCACAGTCTATATGGCCGAAATGGCCGCCGCATAGACCTTAATTGTGGAGAAAGCCAAACTAAGCACGTCCCCCACCTCACACAGAGAAGGGGTAACGCCAATGCTTCTGCACCACTTAGAGAAAGCACCCCACTTCGCTGTATCAGGTAAGAAGTGGAAGGCGCACGGGCACTCTGAATAGTATTGATAACTGCAGCAGGAAGACTCTTCCCTGCAAAATCAACCTTTCAGGAGCCAAACCAACAACCGTCCCCGGAGATAGGGTGGGTGTTGAACCGATTTGTGAGCCTGTGACAGTGGCTGACTCCTCGCATAACGTTGTACATTAAAAAATAATTGTCTTTCTTTGACGTCTGAGTGGCACCAGTGCTGCCTCCACACACTACGAGTAAGTGGGGCTAGAGCATAATCGAACGGCAGACACTGGTACTCGTACGCTACGCCCATGAAGGCGAAGCAGAGAAATTTCATGTGAGCCTCGAGAATAGGAACATGGAAATAAGCGTCCTTGAGGTCCAAGGACGTGAACCAATCATTCTCTCTCACGTATCGGAGCAAAGCTCTGATCGTGAGAATCCAGAATCTTCCCGATACAACTAACCTGTTGAGTCTGCAGAGATCCAGGATGGGTCTCATCTCCCCCGACTTTCTGGGAACCAGAAAGTAGCGAGAGTAAACCCCCCGTGATGGCCCCCCTCTCCAAGAGGCGAGAGACCTCCACTGACAGAGCCATGCTCGCAAGGGGGTCCAGCAGCTTTGTCTCCACCAGACCCATGAAGGGCTGGGGACGGTGCTTGAACTTCAGCACGCTGTCCAACCATGGCAGTTAAAACGCATCACTCTTGCCAAAATGGATAGCACTCAGAGAGGGCGTGCAGACAGCTGCGGAGCGTTGCTCAACAACGGCCCCACGGCGGTAGGGGCCGAGGTGTATGGCACACCTCTCCATCCCGCTACTGCCCACACATCGAGTGTGACTCAAGGGGGCCCCATCTTGGAAGGGTGAAGGGGAGAATGGAGCGTCCGCGAGCAGGAAACTGCCTGCACACGCCAGTGGAACCCTAGCAAGCGACAGGAGGCGTCGCCCACTAGCCTGCATGGATGGGTATGGATGGGCGCGCTTAGCTCGGTTGGCCATTGCCAACCAGGGGGAGGGCATGGGGACAGAGTCGGAGGTTAGGGGACAGGTACCCGAAGTCACAGAGGCGACTACGCATATACGTCCCCAGTTTGCTCATAAGGCACGCGGGAAACGCTGCCAAAGAGGCGGTTGAACCCGGGCCGAACCATGCCGCTAAGACCGAGCTAAGAGCGGCGTCGACTGCCACTCTTAGCCATCCCACCATAGCCAATGTGCCAGGGGGAGGGCATAAAGTTGGTTTATCCTCATCGGTTTATCCCCAACAAGTACCCAAAGTTACGACTACGTGTACACATCCCTAGTCAGCTGGCAGCGGCTTCTCGCTCTCATGCAATCCGGCGCTTGGGCAGAGGATAGCTGCCAGGTGGAGCTCCAGGCGAGGTATCCCCCTCGCCTGTACATAGGACCACCCTTCCTCCCTGCCTTAGTGAAGCCGGGTCCAGGGCCGCCGCGGGCAGCAAACGTTGAACCGGCAGGAACTGCGGAAAGACATGTGGCTGACGGGACAATGACGGGGTCTAAAATAGTACCCCTGCATATCGTCCGGGATCGGAGTCTGCGGCGCCCACGTCCTTTCTTGTATCTTGCTGCCTCTCTCTTCCAGCCAGTTATCTTGATTTGCAATAGGGCTCACCCGGGCGACTGGCTAGTGATCCCAGCTGGTATATGTTTTGGCTTTCTCTGCTAACATTTCTTATGTTTCAAGGCCTTGTGCTCTACCTTCAATCCCAAAAATGTCACACGATGTCACTATGATCCAGAAGTTATAGACAATCATCTAAAGTCTTATTTGTGAGACTGGAGAGCTAATGCTCTGTACAATTTGCCCTATTGATGTTGATTGATTTAAATAACCAGTTTAGCTACGGGCTTATGTATGTGATGGAGCACAGAGACCATGCGACCATGAAATAAATACACCGTGAATTAAATAATGAAATATTTCGCAAATAAGCATGCGGCTCCTGCTGGTTTTTTTGCAAGGGGACACCAGCAGAGCACTTGCTTGGTGCTCACCGCCACGCACTGTCCACGCGCTCTCCTCAACAGCCGATTGGTCGACGCTGACACAAACAACTTGTTTCCACCAATAGGATTGACGTGCATGCGCTGAGCCACGCTGTGCATGCTCTGGTGTGTACAAGTGTTAGGAACCCAGCCTATACACTCTGCTTTAGTCCTACAGTAACGCAGTTAGTCTCAGCTGCTCTTTATTTTACACTGCGTTACAATGTGCTACGGAGCCAAGATGATCTCAATCTAACGCCCATCATAGCTATTTGCAAATGTTATCTTATTATTCGTGAGTTTTCACTTGATAATTTAACAAGTTATAGGTTAGTTTATGCTTAAGCAATCATGGTGGCTATGACGAAGTGTGTGAAAACGTTCGAGGTGATTTTCAACGATCCGAGCAAAACGTTTTATTGTAGCGGAGACAAAGTGGCCGGGAGGATCGTGGTGGAAGTGACCCAAGTGACGCGGGTGTCGTCGATGCGAGTCCTCGGTGTCGGCTGCGCCAGAGTGGGCTACTCAAAAGGCAAGCAGCGCTGCAGACAGGAGACGGAGTACCTCAAATACGAAGACGTCCTTTTTCTGGACGACCAGCCAATTGGTGAGTCGGGTCAACATTTAACTGTCACTATTTTTTTCAGTTCTATGTGTCCTACCAAGATAATAGTAGATATATAATAATAGATAATTGTACCTAGCCCAACAACGCCCCGTAGGCAACGTGCCCACGCGTCTTGATCTCGGCCCACGGACTAGTTTGTTTAGTTTGTTTAGTTTGTTTATCCGAACGTTTAAATCCACAAAACATCCACACCTGTCATTGTTTGTTGACAAGGGCTACGAAATTAGACTCTGACTTTTGTGTGTGAATTACACAAGTTTTGTATAATATAGTTTACATCTCGGGTGCTTTTATACGCGCTGCTTCCTGGTCCGAGAAATAATAACAACACAAACTTTGTGTTGTACAAAAACAACGGTAATACTGAATAGACATCGCTAGGCGCCGCTGATTCGCGCTCACCTTTTTAAATGCCAGGGGATGCACGTAGTAGGGGGAGAACTTGTAATAGATTTGCTCAATACATAGATAATGACAGAGCTTGCAATGTTTTAATGTTTGTATGCAGATCTGATTGACACTTTTGATATTTTCATTAACAGATGCTGATGGATCAGTAATATTGAGGCCTTGCAATAAATATGAATACAGATTTGGATTCGAGCTACCCCAGGAAGGGTATGTTGTGTCCCTTGTGTTAACTAACATAACATGAATAGTATCACACCCAACACGTGTGATTTTTTCGGTTTCTAATGGTTGCTTCCTCCTATTCTCACAGGCAATTGGTGTCATCCTACAAGGGAAAATTTGGCTGTATCCAGTATTATGTTAAAGCCTCAATGGAGAGGCCAGGCCAGCCCGCCCTTGAGTGCAAGAGGAACTTTGAAGTGGAGGAACCCCTAGATGTATGCACACCAGATCTGTTGGTGAGTTAAGTCTTCATAAAAATAACGTGTGCCACCCTTATATCTTAAACAACGGCAGTCGATGACAGTGCTTTTCTCAGTGAACAAGCAAATAAGACCAGTTTATTCACAACAAGAGTTAAGAGCTGTTGGTCAGGGAAAAAAAACATACATCAGATGAAAAAAGTAGCAATGGCAGTGTAGTGGTTGCTGTCCCACGCCCTGTTGACGTCACCACATTGAATGGAACCTGTCAGAGATATACACACAACTTTCCTCTAAGATATTATGTGTAGAGGACATTTGGGTTTAACTGAGTTTCAGCAAACACCAGTGCAACATCTTTATAGTCAGTCAAATATCTAGGATGCATTTGCAATCAAGAGTTCAGTTTAGGGAAATTAAAACTAACCTTAGATACTTGGAGTCAAAAGTAATGAGAAGACCACTGGTATTTTGTTTTAAGCCAACTCTTATTTTCAGTCTCCAACAGGTGGTACAAAAGAGAAGAAAGTCACCTGCATGTTCATTCCAGATGGACAGGTGTCTCTCAGTGCCAAAATTGACAGGCAGGGCTTCTGCGAGGGAGAGGATATCTCCATCAACGCCAAGTTTGAGAACACCTGCTCCCGCATTGTTGTACCCAAAGCAGCCATTATCGCCAAACACATCTACCAGGCCAATGGTCGGACCAAAGTTTTCCGCCAGAAGCTTTCCTCGGTTCGTGGCAACCACGTTATTTCAGGCATGTGTGATGCCTGGAACGGGAAGACCATCAGAGTGCCCAAGATCAAACCGTCCATGCTGGGCTGCAATATCATCCGTGTGGAGTATGCCCTAATGGTGAGGTTTCATATTCTTTGCATTTAGTCATTTAATCATGCATTTATCCAAAGTGACGACTCAGCAATTGAAATAGAAGGCAAGCACTGACAAGTGTAAACCATTTTCCCTCTAGATATACGTCCACATTCCAGGCAGTGAGAAGTTGATCCTGGAGCTGCCCTTGGTCATTGGGACAGCTGGCCTCGGGAGTCGCACCAGCAGCATGAGCAGTCAGGATGGATCAGTTAGCGATGCGTCCATGAGTTGGGTGTCCTTGAGAATGCCATCAGTGCCACCCAGTTACTGTGACCTTGATCAGCCTCTCACACCGCTGCTGGATGACATTGATGTGGATGACAGCCCAATCTTCATGACTACACCAGCGTTCCCATTCCCACCACCACCAGTATACAGCAAAGTAAGTATGAGGCCATGACATGATTAGTTTCTATATACAAAAGGTTTGCATGCCAATTTATAATCTAACCTTTTCATTTTTTCGTCATAGGTTGATGAAGAGCGCAATGGCAACACACAAATGCTCCAAGTCTGCTGAATCACAACAAAGCCATTGCAAGCCACCTTTTTACAATTTGGCAAATTCATTCAAAAAGCTGAACTGGCCCAGTAATTCGTTAACATGGGATGTTATGTTTTTATTGTGTGGACAAGCCTTGGGTCTTTTTGGTGGTTTAACTATTGAAAACATGCAATCACAAGTAATTAAAAGAAAGATGTAAAAAAAACAAAAACATGTACAGCTAAAGCAATTGTTGGTTTGTTAGTTTTTTGCTTTTCATTATGGATTGTCAGCAAACACCCTTTCCTTTCTCTACAGAATGAAGAGGCTAAATTGTTGCCACTTTTAAATGATTCCTTTGTTAATTAGCTTGCTATGTTCTGACATATTGTCAGAAGAAGCATGGTTGCTGTTCCTTTTTCAGTGAAGTTTGATTTATATGCGATAGCACTTTTTGATTAGTGTATTCAGATCGACTACTGCCTGCCACAATGTTAGTTTGTGTTGAATTCATACATTACCTGAAATGTTTTGCCCATATTATGCTCATCAAGTAATGCACCTTAAATGGGAGTTAAGTGTAAATGCCGTTTGTCCAAGAATCATTTCCCAGTGGAACACCTGTGGTGGTCTGATATTTTTGTTCAACGAAACCCACTGATTGAGATGAAATATGTATACTTGGTGATTTGTACATAGCATATTTTGTATACAACCCCATGTGTATTTTTTTTAACTAAATAAAAGCATACATCATCAGAATACATCAGTGTTTCCTTTTAATGTGAACCACACAGTTTGCTTTCCAGCACATGCCTTGTTTACAGTTCTATGGTTGTTTATCGGCATTAAATACCCATGCTGTATCATACAGTGAGCTTAATCAAACGTTGGAAAGGAATTATGTATTCCCTTTCTCAATTACACAATGAATGTCAGACTTGTTGCTTGTCATGTGCAAGAACAAAATCTTTACTCAAGGCAATTGAACAGAGCATTTTCTATTTGAATTTGATGGGGGTGTAGAGCTGGGTATGACTCACAGGTGAAGGGGACAGGGAGGATGGAAGAAGCACCAATCTGGGCTCAGATGTCTATATGTGGGGCATTCAGGAAATGACCATAAAAACAAACCTGCACCTATTCATTATATTCAAGCCATAGCTTGCAAATGTCATTGAGAAAACGGATCATTATACCAGAATATCATACAACACTGCATCTGCCCATTAAGTTCATAATTATTCTACAACATTACAAGGCCTAGGTAGACTACAATTTACTTTTCTACTAAAACCAAAAACAATATTAACATGAGGTCTAATGTGACACAAATAAACCAGTCCGTTTTCTTAAAAACAAGATCAGCAGAACACATGTACCTGATTAAATCTGACATTCCAACAACATTTGAGACACTGCTTGCCCTTAGGTGTACTCAAGGATGTGTACCATACATGGAGAGTGTGACAAAGGTATGTGATGCATGTATGAGGACTGTCACGATGATGGGGGTTGGATTTAAAATAAGGTGGCAGTCGGGATGTCAGGAAACCCATGTGCAAAACCCTGGCAGTCAGCAGCCCATCATTGTGGCTGCCTGAATGCTTGGCAGCTGCCCTCTTAGTCTGAGCACCTGGGTTGTACAAAACACAGGTGAAGGCTAGTTCTACATACAATCATAACATTATCCAACTAACTCAGGAACAAAACTACATAATTATCAAAGTGCAACTTGAGGCCAAACAACCAATGTAAAACAAATACACACTAGAACAAGACAAATAAGCATTTTACAAAGCCCCCAACCCCCCCTCACTAATAAGTGCAGTTGGACCCCTCAGAGCCTTTATCAGGTGCCTGGATGCCTGGGGACATCTTTTGGCAGAACACCATAGTAAGAGGAAATGGCAAGTTAAGATATAAATTGTGTTGACATTTAACTTTCTAAACCAATGATAATGGTACATGTTTTTATATTCCACTTCTCCCCCTCTCCCAGGTAACACGGTCAAGTTGGTGACTATGTTTGCAGTTACATGCATGTTTGTGTAATAAAGAGGCTGCCATTTAACCCATGTTAATTGATTGCATTTCTATAGCGCTTTACAGTTGCCTCACATTCACTCACAAACCAACGGCGTTGCCAACCATGCAAGGTAACAACCAACACGTCAGGAGCAATAAGGGTTAGGTGTCTTGCTCAGGGACACCTCGACACTTGGCTAGGCGGAGCCCGGGGATCGAACCAGCAACCTTTTGGTTGCTGGACAACCACTGAGCAACACACCTCCTGAGCTACTGCCACCCCATGTGTAATCATTTGTCACATCACACACCGGCAGAACTATAAAAGGTTAACAGAGTGGACTTCCGTTACTTTCAGTAGGGACTTTCAGTAGTATGTTAGATAATTTCATGGCCTATGTCAGAGCATTTCACGTGTGTAGGCCTACGTGAGATATTAGTATTTAGGTTAGAAATTGATCTTTGAAATATAAATAGTTGAGCTTGGCAGAGGCTGTAAATATGTATTTGGCTCATAATTACAGACAACTAGTGATTCTAGCAATGAATCTACTACAATATAACACTTCCAAAGTATCGCACATGGAAATTTTAAATGTTTAATCAAATTGCATTACTTTGCACATCACTGGTAATAAACCACAGAACCGTGGATTAAAAATGGTTTAGTAAAGTTTAATGACATCTTAAAACAATGAAAACCTGACATGTATTTGGAGTTTTTAGTCGTTTGTTTTTTTTGATAATCCACTGTTACTAGAGCATGTTAGTATTTTAATGCTTGCTTGAGAATCGAAAGTAAAACTACTGGATTTTGTGCCCTTATTTTGCCCTCTGTTATGCATATTTGTGTTTTATTAGCAAAAAATGTTTTGGTCTGTGGACATCCTTAAATTAAGTAAAAAAAAAATTCTTAAAGCTATATCCAAAGTAATGATTCTGATGATTCAAAATGGCATGTTTTAATTTAAAAAGACGAAGATATGACTGCATTAAAGCAAGGGGTCATGGTTTGCTGGATGAACGTGTGATGAATGCTCCTGATGCCTCCAGCATAGTCTTTCTTCGTGCAGTCTCCTTGGCCACATTGTGGTTTAGTCGCCTCAGTCTTTCCTGTTAGGGAAGACCAAGATATTAGATATAATGCATAGACCATCGATGGCAAATCCCTAAGAGCAGTGTGAGAGATCATCACAAAATTGTAGCTCCAAATTCACATTCCCAGATCCCCTTTTTTATTTAATCCAATGTCACGTATTGATTGTGAAAAACTCCCACACTCAGCACCATTGGTATATATAAAGAAACATAGGTCCAGATTAACCAGGCCAAATGTCATCCACATCGGGGCGCTACAGTGATCGATGAGTGAACTTTGACCCATTTACATTTAGGGCATTTGGCAGACGCTTTTATCCAAAAAGATCCGAAGCAACCTATAGTCTTGAAACTTTGTACGTGTATTACCGGACCTCAGCTGAGGCTATTGCTTGGTTGTCAACTGTATAAAAACTAAAAAGGTAACAGTATGCATTAGGCTTGTCCCCCGATAAAGGCTGCTTGCAGCTTTAAATAGTATTTAGTTGTCGTATTATAGGCTATCAACATTTTTTCGATTAAGATACATTTAATATAGTTCGTTTGATTTAGACAAACTGAACACAATTATATCCATGATGATGAAGAATTCAGTGTCATCCACTGGCAAGCAAAAGTCACCAAACTAACCATAACCTGCGTGCGCATGGTGCGTCTCAGACACAAGACATTGGGCACCATCTTTACCACGACTGGACCAGCAGCGCACTTCACAGCAATGACAACATAAATGATCTTTTTGGAAAACAGATGGCCACTATTTATGTTCAGTTATATTTTAATATAATTTCTGAATTTAATTTTGGTGCAATACATTTTTATGAATCTCTGATCCCAGTATTTCCATTTCTCTTTTTAATTTCAGCCAGTAAAGTACATCATGTTCATTTTATTTTGGATAATAAAACATATGTTATAACACAATGTGTTTTTCAACATACAATAAATAGCATAAATTGTACATTTGTCTGGTAAATTGTAATGTTTTCGGCCACGTTATCTGATTGAAAAAATATCTAGTGGAAACTATGGTCATGACATTATCCAAATCATTGTAAAATGATATCCCACAGATGCTACCTCTTCACCATTTCTAGTAAGTAAGTAAGTAAGTAAGTAAAATGTATTTATAAAGCACATTTAAAACAGCTCACGTTGACCAAAGTGCTGTACAACCAGAGCAGGCCATCATAATAAAACATAAAATAAATAAAACACCCACATAAGCATAAATAAACACAGTGCAACAATAAAAATCATCAGTCACATTTGGAGGATCCAAACACTAAGGAATAGAGGTACGTTTTGACCCTGGACTTGAAAGAGTCAATGGAGGGGGCAGATCGGATAGAGAGGGGGGTGCTGTTCCATAGTCTAGGGGCTGCAACAGAAAAGGCGCGGTCTGGAGGGGCCTGGAGGTGGAATAAGGGGTCAAGAGGTCTGCGATGTAAGAGGGGGCCTGTCCATTCAGGGCTTTAAAAACAAATAGGAGAATCTTGAATTCAAACCTGAACCGTACTGGAAGCCAGTGGAGAGAGGCCAGAATAGGGCTAATATGGTCCCTTTTCTGGGTACCCGTCAGGAGGCTGGCAGCGGCGTTCTGGACCAGTTGCAGGCGGGACAGGGACGAGTGACTAATACCAGTGTACAGGGCATTGCTATAGTCTAGCCGATATGAAGGCGTGGGTGACCTTCTCAAGATCTTTGGAATTCGACTGAAACAGTGGGGGTCTATATCTAAACAGGCTGAGAAGATTGGGAGCATGTTGTGCCCTTCGTGTCAACAGATGTTAACAGTTATAGAATCTACATATTTCTTTGTTTGAGAGTTGTGTTTCCACCACAGGAACTTTACCCAAGAACTAGGAACCTTTGGAACTCCAAAGCACAGCCACTGGGGTCTAAATGTTCCAGGGACTTGTTTTACCAATGAAAAAGTCCCTGCTCGGAGGTATGTTCTTTCCAAAAGTTCAGGGCTCTCATTTATAGAACATTGTGTAGGATCCATACTAAAAGTCACTGTACGGCCAAAAGCAAAAACAGCGAGAAAAAAAAATCCAGATTTATAAAACACGGCGTACGTGCACCCGCAGGCAATTTAGTCCACGTGGAAATGTGCGCACATGGACGCGCGTCATATCCCACCCTCTACCCACCCACATTCTATGATAAACGGCCAACGCAAAGCACCATATGCATTATACATTAATGCGTTAAAATAACCAAAAAGAACTGAGTGTAAGATGACGACAAATAGACAGCAATCAATCAGACGAACGTGGCGAGGTGATGAGAAGTCAGCGGTGTCTCTGCTCTGTGAGCCTGACAGCTTTAAATTTTACAGCAGTTGCGTTCATTACAACGATTTTATTCCCACAAACTACACTCACCGGCCACTTTATTAGGTACACCTGTTCAACTGCTCATTAACGCAAATATCTAATCAGCCAATCAAATGGCAGCAACTCAATGCATTAAGGCATGTTGACATGGTCAATACGATCTCCTGAGGTTCAAACCGAGCATCAGAATGGGGAAGAAAGGTGATTTAATTGACTTTGAACGTGGGATGGTCGGAAAATATCCAGTGAGCGGCAGTTCTCTGGGTGAAAATGCCTTGTTGATGCCAGAGGTCAGAGGAGAATGGCCAGACTGGTTGGAGCTGATAGAAAGGCAACAGTAACTCAAATAACCACTCGTTACAACTGAGGTATGTAGAAGACCATTTCTGAACACACAACACGTGGAACCTTGAAGCAGATGGGCTACAGCAGCAGAAGACCACACCGGGTGCCACTCCTGTCAGCTAAGAACAGGAAACTGAGGCTACAATTCGCACGGGCTCACCAAAATTGGACAATAGAAGATTGAAAAAACGTTGCCTGGTCTGATGAGTCTCGATTTCTGCTGCGACATGCAGATGGTAGGGTCAGAATTTGGCGTAAACAACATGAAAGCATGGATCCATCCTGCCTTGTATTAACGGTTCAGCCTGGTGGTGGTAGTGTAATGGTGTGGGGGATATTTTCTTGGCACACTTTGGGCCCCTTAGTACCAATTGAGCATTGTTTAAACGCCACAGAGTACCCATCATCTGATGGCTACTTTCAGCAGGATAACACACCATGTCACAAAGCTCAAATCATCTCAAACTGGTTTCTTGAACATGACAATGAGTTCACTATACTCAAATGGCCTCCACAATCACCAGATCTCAATCCAACAGAGCACCTTTGGGATATGGTGGAACGGGAGATTCGCACCATGGATGTGCAGCCGACAAATCTGCAGCAAGTGCGTGATGCTATCATGTCAATATGGACCAAAATCTCTGAGGAATGTTTCCAGCACCTTGTTGAATCTATGCCACGAAGAATTAAGGGAGTTCTGAAGGCAAAAGGAGGTCCAACCCGGTACTAGCAAGGTGTACCTAATAAAGTGGCCGGTGAGTGTATATGACCACTACAATCGCACTTGGTGATATATGCACGGCATATTAGGCATATTATTGACTTTAAATTAAGATTTGAGTTGACTATATCTTTTAAAATCGAAGGGTCCTTACGTCATAGTTATGGCGTGTATCTATAACATTAAATAAGGAATAATCTGCCTTCAATTCACCACCTCACAATCTGTGTCGCCAATTGCCCTTATCTCCAAAAATAGCGTAAAAATAACATACTCCAGTGTCAGAGTTGCTGAAGTTTTTTTTATAAATCAGTGACTTTGCATGGAAAGTGGCATTCGTTACTTTCAGGCCCCGTTTTGAGCGTACGCTACGGTTCGAAATGAGAACCCTGGAACATTGAAGGTGAAGGTGGGGCTTGAACCGCTGAACATTGGAAAACATTATGTCATCTCATGGTAAATATCTGCAATCGCTGATGAAATTTGTTTGATTACTTTAATAGATTACATTTGTATAGTGGTTTTCAAGACACCCAAAGTGCTTACATATGCTGCATTTTCGAATAAGATTCGCACCAGTGAGAAGAAGATTCAGCCATCATCCTCATATAGCCTTTCACCAAAATATTCCATGCATTTGGAGGATGTGACTCAGAGAGACACAGAATCAGAACTTTTTACTTCCTGAAAAGTTGTTTCGGGGACAACATTTCCGGGTTCTTTTGGTTGAAATATGGCTTTAGTCAGTTAAATCTCTAAATATAGTATCCCTCACCTGAGCATTCTGCAGTATGTTGTTTACCAGCACAACTCTGCGCCTTGCATTGAGCAGTTTCTTCACATATGGGTCCAGGTCTAGTGTAACCTTCTGGTGCTCGTTGATTCTGCCAAGCTCTGCAACAAATGAATATTAATGCAAAACACAAAACAGATAACTCTTATGAGCTATGAGCCACATCCCAGCAGTTCAACACACATTTTGTGCACCTATATACAGTACCCTATGCACTTTTTTATAAAAGAGATCCCTGGTTTGACTGCTACAATGTTCTCAGCTCAATGCACATAATTGCATAGCTAGCTAGCTAGCTAGCGATATAGTAAACATTAAAATGTGTTCAAAATGAACTGTCTGCAATGTTTTCAATTTTCACATTGACCCATTCATATTACATTCTTAACCACAGCTTGAACATTTAGAAAATTGTCACCTGACGCCAGATTGTCGATGTGCTCTCTCAACTCCACCTGGCTCTCTCTGAAAATATAAAAATCGGCATTGTTAATTCATTACATGAATCATATAAAAGCTGACAAGATTGATACATGATTGAGAGTAGCCGACTTATGGTGTTGTGTTGATTTGCAGCTGGCTGGTCCCACTTTACCAGAAGACGTTAATTTACCCAAAAAGTACAATCCAACAATTGGATAGTAGAGATCTGAGTGAATGGGAGTTTTTACTCGTAAGAATTGATAGAATGACAAATGTTGATAAGAAGACGTTATTGACGATAACTGAAATGAAATACATTTTGACTTTCAAATAATTGTATTAGTTATCTGCAATAGATATCCAGTCTAGGGAATAAATGCTAAAACTTAAGGTTGCATTCCATAACCCCGGTTCTTTGATAATATGAGTGAGGTATCTCACTATGGGGCGTCCCCAACGACAAAGGTCCAATGTCACCACGTTTGTCGTTGACAGACAAGTCACCTTATAAATCACTGTCAGACCCTGATTAGTCAATCTGAAGCAAATCTCTTCCACATGCACAGCAAGGAGGGATGCTCATTTTTTCAAAGTTTACGTAATGTTACGTAATGTAACCTTAAGTTCTTTTTCAAATATTCACTCAGTATCTCACAATAGGAAGGATATAGGCAACCGTATTGCCTCGCTCTGACGATCAATCAAGACACTCGTGGGTTGAGAAAACCTGAGGGGCGTGACCCCTCTAGGTCCAAAGGCTTATAAGACCCAGTAGTAGAGAGCAGGTTACGCCAAAAGGCCGGAGGTACCAACTCTGAGAATCGTATGCGCCAAGCAAGGTGCAGTGACAAAAGTGTGAGACGAGGACCTTCTCTTTAGGGATGCCCCTAAATAAAGCACATGATGTGGCCATGCCACTGGTAGAGGCCGCCCTATGTCCCTCTGCGGCCTGCAAACCTCTGCTATTATAAGCGAATAGAAGAGCCTGTACTATCCAGTGGGATAGCCGCATTTCGCCCGATAGTACGGTTCGTTTGGGGTGGTGTGAACGCTCATTAGAACTCTGGTGCGGACCAAACAAACAAACTCTTGTCCGCTTGAAAACAGTCCACTTTCAAGTGAACTACGGCGTGGTTCGCTTTAGGTGAGAACGTGATCCGAACCAATTACAGGAAGCAAACCAAAAAAAGAAAGCATTATGGATGGTCCCCGTGGAATCCGCCATGTGTTCGTCTTTCTATCTGCGTGTGTCTGTACTGCTAAGGGTCAGGTGACCCGCAAAAAAAGTGATTTGTGGGTGGTATTTTGTCGTCAAATTTTCCAGGTTCGGTTCTGGGTAAACAAAGAAGATGCGGGTCGGATCACGTCATATATATATATATATATATATATATATATATATATATATTATTGGTGTCAATGGTCTACTGTACTTGAATGTGCCTTGTTTACTTTTGTTGCATGTTTGCATTTTTGAGTGTTTATTTTTTGGTTTACACAGTTAAATGTTTATTTTTCTAAATGTTTACATTTTGCACCTTTTACCAATTTTGCACCTTTTATTAATGTCTACCTCTAAAACATAACGTAACCACTTCATAATTCATATTTTGTACTTTATTTTATCTTAAAGTTGCACAGGGCATTTGAGCCACTTGTTTTACTATTTCTGTCTACCTTGAAAAACATGTGAGATGTTTGCTGCCCAGCTTTCAGTTTTATTTACATTTAAATAATTTGAAATGTGTGTTTTATTAAGGCTATTACAGCATGTTTGCAGCGTTTAATATTGACATTATTTTTGTTAATAAACTGTTCTAAAGTTTAACTAATGAACCCTCTGGTGTCTTCTTCATTTGTCATTATCAGGATACTCTTCAAACTGGCAGCATTATCAAATTATATATTGTTTTAAAAAAAAATCGATCAATATGGGAAAAGAAGTCGTGATGATATTTTTTGACAGATCGCACAGCCTGCCCCCGTTGTCAGTTGTTTATGTATTGTTTGTTTTGTATCGTATTACTGCGAATAATGCAAAACAAAGCTTACTCTATTAGCTTACTAAAGCTTTCTTTGACTTGCCTTACATAATCACTTGTCTATAACTGTGGAAACTAGCACAGGTTTCACAATTGAATATGAACTAAATAAAGCGATTACCTCATTGAATGTACGTGTAAGTCGAGCTGCTGTACGGACGGCTTCAACAGATCGAGCAGTCCCTCTGCGACCGCATCTTTCCCAGCCGCCGTGTCTTCCATCGCTAGCGCCGCCATCATCGCTGTGTCGTCAGAGGGCAACAGGAAGTGACGACGCACACTGACTTCCTGTAAGGCACATAACTCCATTTTCGTGGTCCGGCTAACCTTGCCAGCACCATTTTATGAAAGAAGCGGGGCGATAAAGCAGAAACTATTAAGAACCACTGGTTCTAGAAGACATTTACACGACAACACAATTCTGAGTGAGAAGCTTGATCCGGATATCCGTCCAGTATTTAGCTCAGCGAACGGTGGGACGCCAAACACTAACGGCTGTTTGAAACTAGCGACAGCAACGCTGCAGCTGCTCACTGCTCTTCTCTTTATACAACGGTTAGAGAATATTCGCTTAATGTCAACCATTCACGTGTGTATGTATTAACCGCTACCGGTTTTAACATTTACAATTATTAACTACCAGCACAGACGGTTTTCCATGTAACCATTCAAATAGTCGCGTATTCTGTGTGGAAGCATTGGCTTGTAATATTGAATCATACCCATTGTTTAGCGATACGTATATTTTACATTTACGTTTGGGGCATTTATATGTACCAGTCAACAGTCACGGTTTTCTAAAAGGGTGGTTACTATAGCCCAGAGTTCATTGTTTTCCTGTTTTATGATGCATTTTGTTGGTTGTTTTACAGAAGCATCCTGCCAAAGGAATACAGAATGAGTGCCACCTCTTCCCAAAAAGTCGTGCTCAAAAGCACCACCAAAGTATCTCTGAACGAGCGGTGAGACGCTGTGAAGCAATACAACACCAGGTTTAGGGATGGTCTCTACACAGAATGCCACTGTTGGGGATCAGTCCTTGCAAGGATGCTACATTGCCCTGGCGCAAATGTTACATTGCCCTGGCGCAAATTGTTCAAAATGGCATGTTCTTGCTATTGTTTTTGCGCTAGAATATCCATTTAAATCTTCTGCCTTGTGTGCACAATGTACATTTTGCTGCCAAAGAATTATTCTACCATAAATGGTAGCATAATCTATCACAGAAGGGCACATTGCTATTGGGTGTAGCACAGTAGGCACAACGCATACTGTTTACAAAAGGGAGTGGAAACACAAATGGAGGTTGTGTTTGCATAATACTCATTCTCCTACTCATTCTCTCTCAAAATATAACTCTCTGTAGTCTATGCAATATACTGCTGCCCAGTCCTGACCTGGACATGCTTGGCCCATCTCAACCAGCCACACGCATTGTAAAGCATGGTGCAGGTTGTAAGTGGCTGGGCAGCTGTGTGAACCACCTCCTGCCCAGGGCTTCCTGTGTTTCACGGTGACGCGGTCATGGTAGAGGAGCAGCAGGAGGCCTGTAAGTGGCAACATTTCATCTGTTGCCCTTCTCTCTCACTATTCTTCTCAGCTTTTCGTTCTTCTCTACTGTTTTTGTACTGCATCTCCAAATTGGCATTTCTAAGTTTTGTTGCTTACACTAAATCCTAGTGCACAATATTTTGTATTGTGTTGACATTGAGAGAGAAATGAAGTGTAAACAAATCTGGTGAGTATACCTCCCTTGATGAAAGCTGCCTCAATCTCCATGGTATAAAAAATAAATGATTTTGGACCCCTCCCAGATACATCCATTTTTTTCCTGCTTCTTCCCTCTATTTCCATGTTACCCCCCTTCCTTGTACCTAATTAAGCTTCACTAACATGCTGAAGAACAAGCAACCCTCAGTGGTGAGTGTGCGTGCCACAATGCAGCAACAACACCTCGCCAGCGCACGTAACCGGCGGCTAGCCCAGCAAATGGAAAATCGACCATCAGTGCAAGCTGCACTGCACTACAAGCAGGTGAGACATGACCCTACGATTATGAATCCTATGTTCAATATTGGTCTGGCTAAAAACCCTGCACGGTGTGATGGCTGCATGTATTCTGTATTGGACAAAACATTTGGTCACTTTTTTTTATGAAGTGAAACTGAAGATTCTTAGAATTTTTAATGTAGTAAAATAATATAATTGGAACACTGTCAAAACATGTTTAATGATGAAGCCATTTTTTACATTATCATCCTTTGTCTAGTGTTATCTTATCCCTTATCTACTGTGAGACAAGCAACTACCAAAATATGCAGCATGGTATGTGTTGACGGAAGAAGTGACTTGCGTTATTTCTAGAGGTGTGGGCTGAAACATGCACATCCCTGCTTTGAAATAAATGGGAGATAATCTATTGTCACTTCAGCTTATTTCTATTTCATAAATGCATACGGATTCATGATTTTCTTGATATACTTAAATTTATCTGACTGTCACATGACTCCACTGATGGCCAATTTTGCCATGTGTAGCAGTAGATTAGTAGTATAGTCTGCGTCAACTTTTTAAAATGAAATGTAACCCCCTTCTCAAAGTTTAAATTGTCTCTATTATAAATTACATTTGCATGTTTTTCCAGGAGGTATTTTCATTTAATACTCCCAACATTATCCATCAGGTTCCAAACATGATCCATAATGCTCCCAAAATCAAACATTGTCAGTGGATGTTTTGGCAAATAATAATGGTGAAAGTATGGCTTGCTAAGTATTCATTTAACAATATCAAAATGTATTATTTACCTTCTTGTTAGAGCCTGAAGCAGCGTTTGGGAAAAAGCAACATTCAGGCCAGGCTGGGTCGGCCTATTGGGGCACTGATGCGTGCAGGAGGTGCTGGAGGTCGAGGAGTGACGCATGGAATTACTAGAGGTAGTCTTCGAGGACGCCTCAGGGGAGCTGCTCGAGGGTCTTTGGCCCTCAGAGGTAAACTTCATTGGTCACACAGAACTGCAACAGAACACAATCACTGCAATCACCTCCACAAGCAGGAATGCAAGGTGTTTTATTTTTAAGCACATACTGATTACCCATTCATTTACATTTACATTTAGGGCATTTGGCAGACGCTTTTATCCAAAGCGACTTACAAAGAGTACATTTGTTGAAGGAGAGGCAGCAATATATCACTGTGGTACCTGAAGATAGGAATAGAGCTGTTTTCGAGCATTCATATTTACGAGACGAATAGAACGGGTTTCATAGTTGCTCAGTTGCCTGCATAAGTAGCTGGGCAGGCATGCAATTCTAAGCAGGCTACAACATCTGAGAACGAACAACAATGCTAAGTGCCATTAATAAATGACGAATACAAACACGCAGGTTAGTGCTCGGATTAACGGAGAATGTTCTGCAGAGTCCAGGTGAACTCTGAACAGGTGGGTCTTGAGTCTCTTGCGGAAGCTGGCGAGCGTCGTGACGTGAGCCGGGAGCTCATTCCACGACTGCAGAGCCAGAACCGTGAAGAGTTGGGACTTGGAAGAGCGATGTTTGGATGTTTTTAGTTGAGGTGGTACCAGTCGTTTGGCAGAAGTTGCCGAGCGGAGCACTCAGGCTTGGGCGTAGGGTCTAACGTTTGGAGGGAGGTAGGTAGGGGCGGTTCCGTTGACAGCCATGAAAGTCAGTACCAGTGTCTTGAATCGAGCGCCAGCGATTACCGGGAGCCAGTGGAGGTCGCGGAAGAGGGGTGTTACATGGGAGAATTTTGGTAGGTTCAACACGTGGTGTGCTGCTACGTTCTGGATGCGTTGTAAGGGCTTGATTGCTGAGGCAGGGAGTCTAGCCAGGAGAGAGTTGCAGTAGTCGAGACTAGGGTTGCTCAAAATTCCCGAATTTGACCCTTTTGAAATCCCGGGATTATAGAGCCCCTTCCCGGGAAATCCCGGGATTCCCGTGGAAACCGGAAGTGCCTTTTAATACTAATTTAATGCTAGGCCTATATAAATAAATACAACAGAACAACACTATTATATCAACAAATGTTTTATTTATATGAAAAATAGGTAACAATTCTGTTGAAATTCACATTAAAATGTTTTATAAAATGTTTTTCAAAGGTTAATGAACACATGTAACATAAAATAACATAAAACATGTTATTTTTAATAACAAAATAGCCAACTTTATAGGTCTAGCCTATCAAAAGGAGATCAAAGAGCAACTAGTCTATTCCACACACAGTTAGGTCTAGCCTAATACATTTCTTTAAGATGATTTTCCAACTTCCCTTGCTTTTATTCTCATGAAGTGTGACTTCAAGAAGCACAAGGCGGTTGCTCAGCCTATTTCTGAGCTTTGTCACGAACTGCCCGCAAACTGAGAAGGCTCTTTCGGCTTCGACAGACGTGGGCTGTCGCAAGAGCAGTGTAGAGCTGCTGGAGGTTTTTGGGTCGTTCTTTGGTCGCCTCGAAGAGCGCGAATTCCTTTTTAAAAGGATTTTGTGTAGGTCATTCCCACACCTCTCTGGCTCGGGAGATTTCATGCAATCATCAATTGCTTGCTGCAGATGTGCCCGAAGGCTCGTGGTTGCTTGAGAAGCATCTGATTGGGAATCAGATTCTGGTGACACGGGCACCGTTAACACGTCGCTCGAATAGACCAGTTGCTGTCTTCAGCAGCGTAGCTCTGGAAGCTGATCGCCGGGATTTACAATGACCGGGTTGTGTAGATACCTAGACAAATAATGAGTACAGGGTTAGCCAGGCTATCATGTTATTATATTCGCCTCTATTAAATGTTATATTATTGGATTATTATTATTATTATTATTATAGCCTACCTAGTTATAATAATAGGCCTACACTGTAGGCCCACCGAGTGAAATAGGCCTATATTGTAGGGCTATTATGATCAACAGGTAGGCTATTATAATAATAATAATAATAATAATTGTGTGCGTTATAGGCTATGTATTGCATACCTGTACAGAGACACAATGTTGTTCTGCCTCCTGTCTTGGAATCTGGTCTTGATGGCATCGTGCATATCCCTAGTGTTTTCCAGTTCAGTGTTCTTCTTCAACATATGCTTGTAGTTTGTCATTGTTGACACCAGACTTCCTGAAATGACGCGCAGTCTTTCTGACCTGAGGGGGAGAGTGAAAGATTTAATAGTCTTTAAGGCCTACATCCCCGGGCTAATAGGCCGCGGAGTCGCGGACCTGTCTAAAAAGGAGTGTTGAAAAGGCCCCGGGCCCCCGGCCCTATTGCATCTAGTTTTAGGCCTACCAACACAGTAAATAAATTAAATTAATATTTTTAAAGTAGGAATAGGAATGGGAAATAGGAATGATAATATTATCAAAACAAATGTATTAATTTAATTAGGCATAGGGCCCTATGTAGCCTAATTTGTTTGCTATTAGACTAAATAATCACCTTTTCCAGGCAACTCTTGTGCATACTGGTCAGCGTCGGGGGAATCTTCTTCTTCATCATCATCATCTTCTTCTTCGCCATCATCATTGTCAGGCACACCATCTACTACATGCGTATAGAGGACATCCATCACCGCCAGGTGAATTGCATGTGCATAGCACAGCTGATGCTCTGGGAGGACTAGTTTTCCGTATTTCACCATCACTGATGCCCCATCCGTGGTGGCACACACAGTATGGTTGTCCAAGTTGAGGGTGTACGCACCAAGTTGGTTATTAACCAATTCAACGATTCGATCGGTAGTCATACTCCCTTCGATTCGAAATACTCCCAGATTCCAATCTTCACTTTCGGAATGGATATTTATGTTCATGAATCGTCTGTTTTGCACCGACGTGTACTCGTCCATGGTAAGGGAGAAGCGACTCCCCGTTTTCACCATCACCTTCAGCGAGCTTACTCTGCTGTTTTGCGGCATAAGATAGAAACATGTTGGAGATGCCCGAGTGGTTCTTGGGCACGGTATAGCCGTCTTTGTGCAGGGCAGACCGAATGTAGGCGCTAGAACTAATGGCATTGAAAGAAAAGCCATCTAAGGCTGCCAACTCGGAAAGGACTTCTTCTACAGGTCTTTCGGTCTCGCCGTCATCCACTGTTGGCCTAGACATGTGGTGGTGGTTGTTTAAATGCCGGAGCAAGCCACTCGTTGAACCCCCTGCACACTTGATAATCTTGTTGCAGGTTTTGCATGTTGCTTCTGTGTCATTTAATTTGATGAAATCCTTCCATGCTGCCGATCCCGCTGCCATGTTTGCGTCGACAATGCGTCTAGCCTACTGAACCGAACCGGTGCTTCTTTTTCACCAAATCCGCGCAAGTGATTATTTTTTTTTAGACCTTCTACAGGTAGTTCGTATGCCTGCATATCGAAACAAGAAAATAATAATATTTGCACAATATATTGAGTATGTATTATTAGTTTAGGCTACTATTAATGCAACAGTTATAAAAAAATTATAAATATCCCCTAAAAAATAAACCCTAAAAAATACCCAGGACCCGTCGCAGCAGAAATCGAGACATCAGACCAGGCAACGTTTTCCCAATATTCTATTGTCCAATTTTGGTGAGCCCGTGCGAATTGTAGCCTCAGTTTCCTTTTCTTAGCTGACAGGAGTGGCACCCGGTGTGGTCTTCTGCTGCTGTAGCCCATCTGCTTCAAGGTTTGACGTGTTGTGCATTCAGAAATGCTCTTCTGCATACCTCGGTTGTAACGAGTGGTTATTTGAGATGCTGTTGCCTTTCTATCAGCTCCAACCAGTCTGGCCATTCTCCTCTGACCTCTGGCATCAACAAGGCATTTTTGCCCAGAGAACTGCTCGCTGGATATTTTCTCTTTTTCGGACCATTCTCTGTAAACCCTAGAGATGGTTGTGTGTGAAAATCCCAGTAGATCAGCAGTTGCTGAAATACTCAGACCAGCCTGTCTGGCACCATCAACCATGCCACGTTCAAAGTCACTTAAATCACCTTTCTTCCCCATTCTGATGCTCGGTTTGAACCCCAGCAGATCGTCTTGACCATGTCTACATGCCTAAATGCATTGAGTTGCTGCCATGTGATTGGCTGATTAGATATTTGCGTTAATGAGCAGTTGAACAGGTGTAAAAAACCTAATAAAGTGGCCGGTGAGTGTATATCACAGTTCTATCTAACTCTGCCCAGATATCTGCCTTACTTGAGATTGCGTGTGTAGCAATCAGGAGGCGGTTTAGTCTTTCCCAAAGTACTGCGTCAGCTTTGGCAGTGTGTTGGTGGTCCGGAGCTTGGTAGCAGGGCTGGGAAACGTCTTGTGCTATTCCACCTGCAGTGGAAGAAAACAGCGATCCGTCTGTCAGGATTGCATTTATATAGCACTTTTATCCAAAGCTCTTTAGAGTACTGCCTAACATTCACCTATTCATACACACATTTAAACACAGACGGCGGTGTCAGCCATGCAAGATAACAAACACGTCAGGAGCAGTTAGGGTTAGGTGTCTTGCTCAGGGACACAGGCCCGTGGATCGAACCTCGATCCCTCCCACTGCTCCCCCCAGGAGTAGTGGAGAGGGAGGTGGGATATTTTAGGGGGAGGGAGAAGGCAACAAGTAAGGGATTTTATTTAATGCAGCGATTCATGCACCAACAATCGTCTGTAAAGTCAAAAGTTACGTTTACAGTTTACAGGTCCATGTGTCAATAAAATATCACATCTATGATTTTTCTTTTAAGGGGTCAATTTGTCTTTTCTAGGCTATTTTAACCATGGTAAATGTAGTGCATGATGGTGCCAGATGGCCTACATTGGTATACCATAACGTGGGTTGGGACAGTGGGGTCCTCCATCCTCATCACTTTGGCCTAAAATTGAGTTCTCCCTTGGCCGTCCAGAATGATCTCCAATTTAAAAGGAAGTTTAACATTTTGAGAAAATTGAATGGGGATTGGATTATGGCATCCAATCCAAAGCTATGTGAGGCTATATAGCTTGCCTGTTTGTGTTCTGATCCTTGCTATTTTGCTGTCAACCTAGCAATTATAAATGCTTGAAACTTATTCTTAGTCATGTTGGATAAAAGTGCCTGCTAGATGCCCTAAATGTAAATGTAGTTCATGTTTACTATGGTTTTTACAATCGTCAAGTGAGTGTGTGTCAAGCTAGGGGTGAGAATCACCCAAGCCCTCACAATACAATATTATCCTGATACTTGGACCACGATGCGATGGTGTCATGATATTGTATCACGTTCTGCGATACATTAAAGCAAGGGTAGGTGATTAATTTCAGAAGCATTTGTTATATCTCTTGAAATTTTCTTTTTCCGTCCCGATGGCAATAACAATCTAAAAATCTGGCATCTGTGGCAGCTGCAGGCTATGATCGTCATTCGTCCCGAATCACAATCAAAGGGGCAGAGGGGACCTGGCTAGATTTTGCCAACGTTTATTGCTCAATACCCCACAAGCTGGTCAAGGTTGCACTGGAAAGTCATTCCATATCCCAGATGGTGAAAAACCTTTTACTGGACTTATTACAGCAAGTTCAGCTTCAGGTTCTCCTCTGGCCAGCTGACATCTGTCTGGTACCAGCTAGAAGTGGGAATAATCACTGGGTGTACTCATTGCATTGGCAATGAATATGGCAATGAATATGCTGGTCAAGTCGGCAAAAACCAGTACTGGGGACCCCTCAGCAAATCTGGACGAAGGCAACCACCCATCAAAGCCTTCAAGCATGACCTCATGGTGACAACATCTGTGCCAGGAGCCAGGTGGATCATCCAAGGGTTAGAGAGGCTCATGACATGGGCGCAGATGAGTTTTAAACCCGCAAAGTCCCGCTCATTGGTTCTGACGAGAGGGAAGATCAGTGACCAGTTCCGCTTCAGCTTGGGAGAAGACCAGATCCTGTCTGTCACAGAGCAACCAGTTTAGAGCCTTGGGAAGGTCTTCAACTGCAGCCTGAAGGACACATTCCACGAACCTTCAGGTCGGCTGTAGTGGCGTTGAGTCACGATTCAAGAACTATGTGACAAATAAAGCTCTTGAATCAAGGCCACTAGAGCCGATCTGAAGGGCTGTGGAGAAGTCTGGGCTCCCCGCGAGATTCAAGGCCTGGGTCTATCAGCACGGGTTCCTCCCAAGAATCCTCTGGCCCCATGACAGTATTAGAAGGCTTTGAACAGAAGGTGAGCTCCGCAGATGTTTAGGCTTGCCACGCAGCCTGAGTAGTAGACAGTCCTGCAGCCAGAAGCTTGGCTAAACCACAAGGCTCTGCTTGGTAGTGTGGCACAGGGCTGGGCTGGACTCGAGAGCTCAACATCGACCCGATATGACACTGCCAGATGAAGGAGAGGCGGAAGCTGGTCCAGGAGGCGGTGCGTGCTTCAGTGGAGGAAGATTGGCAGGTTGCCTGGTTGAAGACCCGGACCACGGTCCGCCCATTAGTGACCTCTGATCTAATGGAACCAATTAAGGAATCAATTGCTGGAAGAAGAAAAAAACAGCTAAATTAATACTACAAATGTAAATGTATTATAGGACTGTTGTAAATGCCCGACGGGCCGGATTAAACAACGCAACAGGCCGTATGTGGCCTGTGGGCCGTACTTTGCCCACCTCTGCTCTAGGGGAACGAGAGAGACAGCCCATCCTCTTGGAGCCAACAATGCTCTGGCAGGAGAGGATGGAGGAGGCGCAGTAGAGGAAGAGGGCGAAGTACCAGGAGCTGGTATGGGTGGATGACCAGATGCATGCCAGTGGAGGTGGGCAGCTGGGGATTTACAGGCCACTCCCTCAGCAAGGCCTGTGGGACCCTGGACATTAAAGGAGTGAGCAGGAGGAGAGCCATCAGTAACAGCGTGGAGGTGGTATAGAGAGCATCTAGATGGCTCTGGCTGAAAAGGTGAACAGTGGGGGCAGTAGAATGCCATTTGGACACACGCTGAGGCTTGATCAACCTCGTTCAGGTCACCTGGACGAGGGTGTCTGTTACGAGACCCGAAACACCCAAGTACTCCAACACTGATGTGTTCAAGGTTGTGCATCAGGGGATGTATGAATAATGGATCTATATAGTTTTGATATTGAATCATTCTGCAAAATCTTTTATTATGAATGTTTTTTTCTCCAAAAATCCATTCCAAACATCCATTTGTTTTTAAAGAAGGCTGCTGTTGGTCAGTGGAGTAACTGAATCAGTGCTGTATTTCTTAACTGTTCTTGTTGAAGAGTTGGTAGTGCTATTTTTTAAGCTAAGCCATAGTGTTGGCAGAGCTATTTCTCTTAAGGGTACTATAAGTAAGAATCAATGCATTCTGAGCTCTGTGGGTTGAGACAATAACAATCAGAAACTAATATGAGTTCTAATCATAATTAAACCTTGTACACTTTTTTTAATTATCCGCGTTTACATGTCACTTCGTTCCATTTTTCCGCGAAATCCGACCCAACTCAAATATAAGAGAAATCAGCCCAAAAGCTATTCCACGCAATAGTCGGGGAAGCTCTCATGTTTTAACTTCAACCACAGCCTGCTACAACCAGCTCAAACTAACATTAGTTTCTGATTGTTATTGTCTCAACCCACGGAGCTCAGAATGCACTGATTCTTACTTATAGTACCTTTAAACTTACCAATTGCAGTGTTGGTTTTTGCTGTTGTGGTAGTGTTGATGTACTTTCTTAAAAGCTAATCTGGTAGGAGTTATTCTCAAACTAACCTATTGGAGGGTTGGTATTGTTGTTGTTGCAGAGTTGATGGGGCTATTTAGAATTGACGTTAAAACTAAAATTAAAAGTTTAACCTTAAAGTATTTTTCGAAGTAATAGTGATTTAAACGACCTACTATTGTTGTGCTGAGTGGGACAGTCACCCAGTTTCGGGCATTCAGCTGTAGTCAATTGACTTGACTGCGAGGTGGAGCTTAACCCTGCATGAGCCTCCATTGCACACTTCGCTATGAATACAGAGCCGGGCCGGGCACCGCGAACGAAGACCCCGTCGAACAAAGTCAAGGGAATCCGTCCAGGGAGTCCCTTGACCCTGTAATGGAGTCTAGCCATGTGTCTCGACTCCATTACTGTCAGGACATACTACCGTAGCAGATGTTGCCAAAGGCCCTCCACTTGGTGCCGCAACTCCTCCAATCTCCTCTACCCAACAATCTCAACCTTCCAACCAACCTGGCAAATCCAGAGTCCCCCTCTCACATCAAATCAGTGGTCAAGAAAACAGACCTTTCTGGCCTACACCGCCCTCAACTCTCTCCACTTCATGCCTCTCACAGAGACCTGGATCATCCCGGAAAACATCGCCACTCCAGCTGCCATCTCCACTACCTACTCTTTCTCCCACACCCATACCCTCTGGGCAAGGTGGGGGAAAGGGAATCCTCATCTCTCAAGTGCTTATACCAGGTTCTTTCCCTGGAACACCTGACCAGATCTGCACTTGCACTCTACACTCTCACATCTGCAGATCTGAACTCCATGATGTGTCTGTTACCCTTCTAGTCAAGCTCAACACTTTGCCTCCCTCAATTCAAGCCTGTTTCCAACCACCTTCAAGCCAGAATCAAGCCACTCCAACCCACCCTTTACACCACCGACATCTAGAACTGTATCCCTCCTTTAATTCCTCCCCAAAGCCCTAGAATGTGCGGTCTCGACCCAATTATCCTGTCTCTCTCAAAACAACCTGCTAGACCCTCATCAGTCAGTCTTCAAGGCCGCACACTCCACAGAGATGGCCCTGCTCACTGTAACAGAGTCCCTCCGTGTTGCCAGAGACTCGTCCTTCTCATCTGTGCTCATCCTTCTTGACCTGTCTGCCGTGTTCGACACAGTGAGCCACCAGATCCTCCTCTCCAATCTGGCCGAGCTTGGCATTGCTGGATCTGCGTTATCCTGGTTCCCCTCCTACCTCCCTTCCTACATCCCCCAAGGCTCACTATTAGGACTCATTCTGTTCTCCTTATACACTAGATCTCTAGGCTCTGTAAATCCCACCGCTTCTCCTATCACTGCAACGCTGACGACACCCAACTATTCCTTGCAGTCTGTGTCCTCTTCACCGACTGCAAGGAACCTTGGCGTGGTACTGGACGAGCATCTGTGTTGCAACGCCAACATCACCTCTGTGACCCGATCTTGTAGAATTGCTCTCTACAACATCCCCAGGATCCGGCCCTTCCTCACACATGAAGCCCCACAGATCTAGATGGAAGCACTCGTCATCACTCACCTCGATTATTGCAACTCTTTCCTGGCTGGACTCCCTGCCTCTGCAATCATGGAACCATGTAACCCCCCTCTTCCGTGACTCCTGGTAATCGTTCAGATTTGATTCAACACACTGGTACTGGCCTACAAGGCTGTCACAGGGCTAGACATTAAGGCTTGTCCGGGACAAGTGGATTTTTTGTAGGGCAAGTGGAAAAGAAATTTACCTGCCCCACGGGACAAGTTAAGTAAAAGAAAAAAGGCACAGAAAACAGTCTTAAAGTTATGTGGCACTCAATACTTACATAATATTTTGTTAAATAAATACATCAAAAATACAGATTTGAAGTGCATTTCCCCCCACGATATGTCCAACTAAGAATGCCTTTGATTAACCAATCAGAAGTCGATCCAAATATTCCCCAGAGTAGGAACCGCTCGCAGTTCAAACATTTTATCTCACAGTGGCGGCGATGATCAATATACATAAGTATATTGATCAGAGTATGCACGGTTGCATGTAAATGGGGATATTAGTGGAATATTCAATTAAACTAGCCATCTAAACAGCTTGGTAGGAATATTGTCTTTTTCGGAATAAAGGCAAAAGCTGCAATATTTTATGCATGTAAACGCATGTCTCTACCGTGTCTGTGTACATTTTTTGGCGGAAGAATTATTTATCAATAAACTGTTGCATTTATTGTTGCTATGTGGTTAATTTATAAAACCTTAATTTACTTTAATGTAGTACCCGTTTTATAATGGTAATAGCCGTTGTTTACCGTGATTTTTAGAACGGCTAAAGGACTATCGCGTCGCTCCTGCTGCCCCTCCAGGGGCAGCAGGAGCAGTGGGCAGCCACCTCGACGGCGCCCGGGGACCAATGCTCCAGGTTGTACGTCCACATCTTGGTCAGGGATGTGGACAGGAGAGGCGATCTTCACATGTTTTTATTTGGGGTTCTCCCCGTGGAGCACGGGGAGAACATGCAAACTCCACACAGAAAGGCTGGGAGATCACCCACCTGGGCACCCCACAGTTAATATCGCCCCAGGCGGGAATCGATCCCAGGACCTTCTTGCTGTGAGGCAGCAGTGCAAACACTGTGCCACCGTGCCCCCCAATGTACTGTACTGTACTGTAGAGCTCTCAACATCTGGTTGGAAACTGCGTCACCCCAGTACTGTAGAGCTCACCCCAGTACTGTAGAGCTCTCAACATCTGGTTGGACACTGCGTCACCCCAGTACTGTAGAGCTCTCAACATCTGGTTGGACACTGCGTCACCCCAGTACTGTAAAGCTCTCAACATCTGGTTGGACACTGCGTCACCCCAGTACTGTAAAGCTCTCAACAGCGGGTTGCAATGTTTCAGTATCTGAGCACAACCCATCCAGTCCACAGAGTGGAGCCGTCACAACGTTAACGTTGGCATTTAACGTAAAACAACATACGTTGGTAAGTCGTTAAGTTGAGCTGAAGGCTAGTAAAGAATGAACATTCAATGCTTGCATTGTAAAACACTTCATACTCACTCAAGAGAAACTAAATCAAACTCACCAAAACAGTCATGGTTAGTCTTTCCATTGTTCCAACAATCACCAATTTGGTGTGAACGGTTTGTTTGTTCCAACCTTACTGTCGGTTTTGCACCCCACAATATTATGCTGAGCTGTCGTTATGTTAAATTGCACAAATTAAAGGAATGGGTTTATTATTTTGATTTGTCTGTTTAAGGTATGTAATTTAAAGTCATTTGAAATTAAATTCTTAATGATAATTTTTTGCATTTCAGGAAATGTTGAACCCCAGATATTATGACACTTAAATTAACTAAATGGGCTTAGTTTTGAGTTGACTTATGTAGGACGGTGTAACGGAATAACTGGACGTAGTCAAGTAAAGGTTTAATCAAGCAGAGCACAGCAGTAGCAATCTAGTAGCAATAATGACAAATTTTCTTTAAGTATCTTATCTTTTTTAAGTACTCAATTTGATTAATCGATGAAATAATTGGTGGATACTCTATTGCTAAAATAATCAAGCTGCAGCCCTCAGCAGGCATCGGTGAGGGGCGACAACGCATCGCTTTTTTTTCCTCCTCACAACCCACCCCCCTTCATTGCACAAACCCATGCAAATAACACCCACACCCCGTCCATCAACCCGCACCCTGTCGAACCCACCCCTAGTGTTCACATTCGTTGCCCCCACGCCAAACCTCTTGATCTACAGGAAACACTGCATTATAGCCACTATGTGTACATTGAATCATTTATATATTGATATATTGACACTGGATGCTCTGCATAACTCCCCCCACCCTACCTCTCCTAACCTTAGCACTAACTTGCGTGTTTGTACGACTTGGCATTATTAATAGTACTTAGCATTGTTTAGCATATTGTATGTTCATATTACATTTTGGTAATGCGCTCAGAATGGCACTTCTTCTCTTATCCCAGCTATTATGCAGGCAACCTAGCAATTATGAAACTCGTTCTGTTAGCCTTGAAACTATGAATCCTTGAAACCTGCTCTATTATCCACAGCGATATATTACTGTCTCCTTGAACAAATGTACTCTTTGTAAGTCACTTTCGGTAAGCGTCTGCCAATTGCCCTAAATGTAAATGTATCCACCCGTGTTTCCATCTCATTGTGACTTATATTGATTTCAGGGAGGCGTATTGCAGCAGGCCTGATTCATGTGCGTGGTCGTGGGGATTCAGGGCGAGCTACACTCCGGGGAGTGCGGCAAAGAGGAGGCGCTCTTTCACGAGGAGCCGGAAGAGGAGTGGGTGTTAGAGGTGTGTGTGTGTGTTTCTATTTTAATTTCAGTTGAATTTTATCTTTAGGGGTTCCTTGTTTCTATTTCAGCTTTATTTGGAACAAACCCATTCTATTTAGTTTGTTTTGGTACGTCATCAAAGTGTTTTATTGTCACATGTACATCATAACACAGGGCCATTCTGAACAGTGAAATTCTTGTGACATGGAATGAGACGGTACGCAAAAAAAAGATAAAATAGCATGAAGAGGAAAAAAATTTACATTAAATTTTTCTTGAGTACATACAGTATATACAATGGTAATTATAATTTGTTGCCATCAGTAGCTAAACCTCAATCATTGATAGTCGAAAATGTAAAAGTAACAAATTATTGGCTATCGTGGATTAGTATTCAGCCAACCAGGACCGTCTGATTTATCTTAAGGAAAACACAATCTAATTGCCATCTAATGGCAAATAAATCACTTGGAGAATGGGGAAAATTTGTTCTATTTCGATTAAGTCCCGTTGCAGTTATATTTTTTTTCTCAGTTTCAGTTCTTCTGTCAACTGATTGCGTTTTCTATTCATTCTATTCATATTCATTGATTTCAGTTAACTACAATCACACTGGCGTGCGTGTTTGTCTGTCCCCCATTGAACGTTTTTTTTATTCTTGTTCATTCTTCAGGTCGCGGTGTTCTGCGAGGACGTGGTGGCTTCGCTAGTCGAGGTGGCAGGGGCCGTGGTCGAGGCAGAGTAGCTGGCCGCCCAGCAGTAACCCGTGAGCAGCTGGACAATCAGTTGGATGCCTACATGTCAAAAACCAAGGGCCACCTCGATGCCGAACTCGATGCATACATGGCCCAGGCAGACACCGATTGCATGGAGTGATGTTCCAGGATCCGACCGTGGACTGCTGCCACAGGCAGGCAGTTATATTGAATAGACACTAAAATTGTTTCAAAAGCTGAACTCTCCAACTCCAGCTTACAACTATTTAGATGAGGATGGTTCTATTGCAAACCCCTAGATTGCAGTCATCAGATCTGCTGCCTAAATTGAAGCCTGACTCTAGAAAATAAATCGGAATTTTGACTACTCAAATCTGCAAGCTTTAATCTTTTACTTAATTACAAATATCTGGAAGTTCTCAAAGATGTACAATGTGCTTTTCTGTATGCCTTGTTCTGACAGAAATAACTTGGATAATAGAAGTTTCTTTTTTTTTTTTCTATATAAACAATGGATAACTGCTGCAAAGCTGCTATTGTAAAAGTTTCACATGTCCCAGTTTTTGTACTGAATTGATGTTGGAATTTTCCAATCGTTTTTTATGGCCTTTTTAAGGCAAAACCGAATACATTTTATTTATACGAGGCCAATTCTAAAAGTTTGCTGTTTTTCTTAGTTTACAGAATGTTCATTTGTCCATCATTTTTAATTGGAATTATTTGTATTGACTTGACATCTTACACAAGCAAGTAGAATGTAATTAAAACAAGTGTTCCCCTACTTATGTGATCGTGAAAGAATTCTTTTTATAAACAAAAATGTCCAGCAAGAAATCTAATTTCAATCTCTTGTTTCACAATGGTTTTCCTTAAATGTTTGTTTGGGACATAACTGGACCATGGCCATTTATTAAACTGACTTATTCCACCTATAATTGAAATGCTAAATGATTATGGGATTTTGGGCAACCTAGGTTACCATGCAATTTCCCAGAATCATCAGTTCGGTGTTGTCTCATAGACTGTCCAGGAAATTACCTTACGAATTCCTGGTTTTCAAGATTGCTGCCATGCCTTGTCTCAGAGTGGCTTGTCTAAATCTAGCAAGAATTTATGGAAGCCTGTCTGAAGCTTTTAAATACTGTTCACTGAATCAAGCTAGTGTTTATCTGTAGTTTATCTTAACATTGTGGACAATATTGCATCAACTTTTGAGTTTGTGGCTGTAGTCCAGGCTGGTGGGCCTCTGGGCCTAGTAGGGCTCTGACATACAGGCCTGACTGGATATCAACATCAACTCCTGGTAAAACAGATCATGCCTCCTAAACATGCTAAAATGTGCCCTAGTGAAGGTGGTTACAATGAGTGCTCTCACAGCTATTGGCACAGCAAAAACATGAAATGCTTTATTCAGCTGATCATGGGTGGAACTAACAGATGGGATGGAGTTATTAGAGATGTACAGGAGCTGAAGACCAGCTGAATTCAGCCAAGATAAGTTTGAAGAGACATGGGGATACAAGGACATTGAAATAAAGATAGTCATTCGATAACAACATAATGGACTCTAGGAAGTATCCTTTCTTCTGGCAAGGTATTAAAAGGCACAAACATCTATATAAAGGAAGACTTCTCAGAAGCTGTGCAACTGAGGAGGAAAGAGCTGCTGCCCAAGTTGAAAGCTGCCTGAGAAAGCAGCCTTAGGAATAAGGTTCATGAGATAACTAGGATCTGCTCCTCAAACAATATTCATGTTTTAGCACTGTCAGAAACACCTAGATACTACCTTTGATGATTCTGAGCTGGCTCTCGAAGGATATGTTATATAGAAGGGACAGGGACAAATGTGGTGGAGTTGCATTTTACTTTCAGGTACACATTTCAGTTGCACTACGGACTACCAGTTTCATCAGTACTACAGATTAATCTTCCATACTGTAAGCCTATTCTAGTTGGATGTTGATTGATGATTCAGATCTTTAATGCTTGAAAGGGATAAAGCCAAGGTAGCTGCTAATAATGTTTTTATTGTAAACACAAATACGGTTACCAAGTTAAATTACAACAATTACAACAACAACAAAATTAGCAGCTCTGTAAATTATAGTAAACAATTATGGAAAACTTTGAATTAAATTCTGTGTAAGAAGTCACGCAATTCTCAAAAGTATGTGGAATGTGCAGGTCAGTTCATCACCAGGCCATATGATGTAGCAAATTACTTTAACAACCTCTTTATCAACAAAGTAGAGAGCGTATGAGCTGGCATGCAATTACATGATGCCAATTTAACATGCAACATTGCTAACAGTATTATGAAGTATAAAACGTTTTGCATTTGATATGGTTAACCATGAGGCAGTTGAACAGATGTTGCTCTCTCTCTCAGATGACACATCTCCTGGTATAGATAACCTTGATGGAAAATTATTAAAATTGCAGCTCGGCTGCTTTCTAAACCAATAAGCCTCTTTTTAATGTCTATTCAATGGCACCTGTCTGGAGTGATGGAAAGTGTCTGAAATCACACCCTTACCCAAAGATGTTTTACTGGCTCCAATTGTATACCTATTTAGTATACTCCCTGTGCTGAGTAAGATACACAAGATGATACTTTTTAATCAAATGTTAAATTTGATTAAAAAGTAGTGGCAAGTGCCACGGTCATCACGCGGCCACGTAGCGGCCCCTACGTCATCTGTGCATGTGGTGGCCCCGCCCTCCCCCCCTGGCCACTACAGTATTCTTATTGCCAAGCTCAAAGGTATTTCACCTTTAGCTCTTGCTTGGATGAAGAGTTACCTCTCTGGCAGAACAGAGTGAGTATTTTTTAATGGTAGTTTTTCTGACAGTAAGAAAATATCCAGCGGTGTTCCACAGGGGAGTTGCTTGGGTCCACCTTTATTTAAAATTGTCATAAATGCTTTACCATATTTTGTTCAAAATGCTGATGTAGTTATGCATGCTGATGACTCTGTTCTGTGCGTCACCAACTTTAGTGGAGCTAAGAGAGAATCTACATGTTGAGGTGCATAGCATTCGTAAATGGGTGAGAATGAACAAATTAGTATTAAAAATTGCCAAAACTAAATGTATGTATTGTATTTGGTAGTAGGAATTTTCTTGCTAACTCCACTGCACTCAATTTGTCTATAGATGGGATAACAGTTGAGCAGGTCAATAAAACCAAATTACTGGGTGTTAAATTTGATAATTTATTGTCTAGGTCTGATCAGATTGATCAGATTGATCGCATTGTTTCGATGATGGGAAAGGGCATTAGCCTGGAAATCCAGACCCACATCTAGAAAGCTGTAGGTCTGGTAATGAGCAATGAAAATGGCCCAACTCGAGGGGCGGCACCAAGCATGCGTTTGAAAATATCACTGCACACAATTGGATAACACTACGACCAATCAGAAGAATACACGGGGTGACGTATCCAGAGCGACGAAAACGAGTTTGTTTTGGAGAATAGTTTGACAGAGAGACGTAAATGTAGCCTAATGGAAATACAACGGAGATACCACTTTGGCAACGCAACGTTAACCTTGTAATATTCTTAGCCAAGGAATATTGAAATAAAGAGATGCAACCGAGTTGTCGTTTATGGATGTTTAATAGCAACTGCGCATGGTACCGAGCATGGGCGTAGAATTTAGTGGGGACGCTGGGGACATGTCCCCACCAATTAACGGAGCACCCCCCCCCCCCCCCCATCAGAACCGCAAATTAACGGAGCACCCCCTCCCCCCATGAGAACCACGAATTAACAGAGCACCCCCCCCCATCAGAACCACGAATTAACAGAGCACCCCCCCCCATCAGAACCACGAATTAATGGAGCACCCCCCCCCCCCCATCAGAACCGCAAAATTAACAGAGCACCCCCCCCATCAGACCACGAATTAACGGAGCACCCCCCATCAGAACCGCAAATTAACGGAGCACCCCCCCCCATCAGAACCATGAATTAACAGAGCACCCCCCCCATCAGAACCATGAAATTAACGGAGCACCCCCCCCCCCATCAGAACCGCAAATTAACGGAGCACCCCCACCCCCCCCCCCCCCATCAGAACCGCGAATTAACGGAGCACCGCCCCCCCCCCCCCCCCCCCCCCCCAGACCAAAAATAACATGTTTTCAAAGTCATTAGAACTGTAATGGTTTTATTAAGTACTCGTATCGGTATTCGGTATCGGCAAGTACCCAAATGTAAGTACTTGTACTTGTACTCGGTCTGAAAAAAAGTGGTATCGGTGCATACAGATACTCAGTCAACATTTGCGATAGCCATCTTGCAATGTTTACTGACTGATTCCGGACTGATTCCGTCGCAGCGCTGATGTCATCTGTTTAGCCCGCCTCTGGCCCGCCTATATTAGATACACCGATGTGATTGGTTTATGTTTGGAACAACAGGAATAGCTAATGAGCATGTTACTCATTACCAGAGTACTCGCTGAGCAAATTCAAATTGTGCTCTCGCGAGAACTCTGGATTTCCAGGGTAAAAGGGCATTGCAATTTCAAAGGAATGCTCTATGTTCCATCTTCTGTTATGACTGATGTTGTTCATTACTTGTTTTGTCACATCTGGAGTACTGCCCAGTTATTTGGTCAAGTGCTGCTGAGGAACATCTAAAGAAACTTCAAATTGCACAGAACAGAGCAGCCAGATTAGCTCTTCACTGTTCTTTCCGTGCTAATGTGTGTGAGATGCATAAATGATTATCATGGCTAACGGAGGCCGATTGTCGAACCTCAGCTTCAGGAGGAACAATGTGGATTCCGTCCTGGCCGTGGAACAGTGGACCAGCTCTTTACCCTTGCAGGGTTGTTGGGGGGGGGATGGGAAAGATGGAGTCGAAAGTTGAACAGAGTCAGGCGGTGTATCAGCCCCCTAGCCGCAACATCTGTCCACCAACCTTAAGCAGACAACTCCCAGTGCCTCCTGCCTCGATGACCTACAGCCAAATGGCCCCACGCATAGAAGGGCCCACATTCCCAGACTTCACCAAAGAAGACAGAGCTCAGTATATTGAGCTACGCATGTGCATGGAAACACTCATCCACGAGTCACAGCCTGAGACCTATGCCATCCTACTCAGGCATGTGAAAACCCCTCGAGCACATAGCCTAGTGCTAGCCAATGCTCAATCAGACACGCCCTACACCGCCTTCCTAGAAGCAGTAGATGATCGATACAGGCGTCCCTGGGAATTCACCATCCAAGAAATAAAGGCTATACAGCAACTGCCGCAGGCCAAGGATGATAGAGCACTGGAGGATCTTGCCATCAGAGTGCAATCACTCATGGGGATGCTGAAAGCCCAAAAGGAAGATGGTATCTACGAACTCCACTGCAGCTCGCATGTGGAGCGGATCCTCACCAAATTCCCAAATAGACAGGAGAGGTTCCGACGCCAACAGAATCACCGCCACCCTCACAGACATGGACTGTCTCTAGTTGACCTCTCAACCTTTCTTAAGAACGAAGTCGGAAGCTTAAGCTTGGAGCCCTTCTCCCAAGAATCTACTACAAGAGCAAAGGGAGAACTGCTACCGTGATGCACGGCACTGACGGTATGAAGCAAACCCAGCCCAAAGCAACCACTAAGGGAGAGAACTCCAAGCAGCATAAGGACCAAGTAAAGGTATGTTGCCCCTACTCCGGCTAACCGGAGATGCTGGAGGTGCACACGCCCCCACAAAGCCTCCGAATGCACCCTGAAGAAAAAGTGCCATTCTACCCTCCTCGACGTACTACACAAAGTCAAACGCAGGGATAAAGATGAGTCTGCCGAGACATACATACACATGCATCAAAGTAATTGACGGCGAGCAAGTCACCTTCCCAATCTCACCTTCACAATCTCACCCGCAGGTCACCCTGACAGGCGATATACAGTCAACGACATTTTCACCAGTCAACATCTAGCGCTGTCTCAGTACGATTACCCCATCAAGCTGCTCCAGGAGAGGCACCAACATCTCCGGAACCTACCGATCCCACCGATCAGCGGAGCAATACCAATCTCTCCTGATTGGCTCAGATCACGCCGACCTTATCACCCTGGTCAGCGCCATGTACTTGGGACCCAGAGGATGCCCTGCAGCCGTGAGGACTAGGCTGGGATGGACACTTCAAGGTCCAGTCTGCAGCCAGAACAAGGGACTTGCCCCAACTCAATGTCTCTACAGCAAAGTGACCTCCCCTGACACGGCACTACTGAACACTGTTGAACGACTGTGGCAGCTAGACACCTTGCCCTTCAGAAGCGAGAAGCAGATGGTCTGATCAAAGGAAGATAAGTATACTGTCGCTCTGCTAGAAGAGGAAGCCAGGGGACTAGTGACAAAGTTGAGAGCTCGGCTGGAGAAAGGAGGATTTGATCTCCGCCAGTGGGCCAGCAACAACCCCAATGACCTTCGTCATCTCCCGCCAGAGGCCAAGTCGGAGAGCAGTGAGACCTGGGTATCGCAGACCCCTGGAGAGGCTCAAGAAATGACAGTGTGCCTCATCTGGCATTTCAAGACAGACACACAATCCAATCCAACAGAGCCCTGCCAGATCATCATTCGGAGTATCTATAGTACCCTCGCAATCCAGTATGGGCTGTTGGGCTACATCCTGCCCTTCACCACTACAGCTAAGGTGCTAAGGTGTCCGGGAGCCGTGGACCCAGGGGAGAGGTTGGGACGACCCCCTGCCAGCAAACCTCGCTCAGAAGTGGAAGGAATGGGAAGGAGAACTCCCACTGCTCCCCAAATCACTCTCATCGGAGCTACTTCCCGCCAACCATCAACCTGAAGAACAGTCTCATCGACCTACATGTCTTCTGCGACGCTTCTGATGTGGCATATCGATCCGTCGCCTACATCCAAGCAAAAGATAGAGAAGGACAGGTGCGTCTCACCTATGTCCTGGCGCACTCCAGTGTGGCTCCAAAGAAGCAGCAATTGATCCCACATCTGGATCTCTGTGCAGCACTCACATGTGCACAGTTGACCAAGATGATCAAGGGAGAACTCACCTTGCCGCTGCATGAAACAGTCACTTGGATAAAGTCCCAATCCTGCCCATACAAGGTCTTCGTGGGGACCCGAGTCTCTGAGATTCAAGACCTGGTAGGAGCCAAAAGCTGGAGGTATGTTGATACCGGGAGCAACCCAGCAGACATCATCACAAGAGGGAGCACCTTGGCAGACCTGGCACAACTGAACCCATACAGCCACGGCCCGAGGTTCCTTCTTAGGCCAGAAGAGGAGTGGCCGATTCAGCCAACTACAGTGGAGGCTCACAATCAAGTTTCAAGTTTCAAGTTTCAAGTGTTTTATTGTCACTTCACAGTTTACACAAGTATAAGCAGTGAGTGAAATTCTTACGTGCAAAACGCCCGACAGCCGACCGCAGTTATAAAAGAATACAAATAGAAATAGAAATAGAATGAGACAGAGCTCAAGGAATCACTCTTCTCCGGGCTGAATCAAGCCCCAGCCCCGGAGTTGCCTCACTCTTGAGGACCTACAGAAAAGGACATTCAGATCGCAACATAAGGAGGGTGTACTCAACTCCAAGCCCATGAGTTACGTGTCCACCGATGTAGCAGATATGGATCCTGTGACCCCAAACTAACTCCTCATGGGGCAGCCAGACCCTACACTTCCCCAGAGTGTCTCTAGTCAGTCAGAGATCCGAGGCTGACGGATGTGGAGACACAGCCAATTGTTAGCAGACCAGTTCCCACTTCGATCTTTACTACCTGCCTTCACTCCAAGCCAGGCAGAAGTGGGCCTAAGATCGAGACAATCTGACAGTCTGAACGGTGGTGATGATTGTGGATCAGTCAGAGAGCCGTGGGGCCTGTGGGTCGCGAGAAGAAGACAATAACTGGAAGAGTGAGGTCAGCGGAAGTTCTCGTCAATGGAAAGCCTTACAACAGACCAGTGGCTAGACTGATAGTTACCCGCCTTTCCAGACCCTGCTCCAGATACTCTGATTTGACAGACTGAGCCTTAAATAAGAGAGCTGATTAACACAGTGAATCAGTGGGCGGCTGTTACGAAGGCTCAGATAAAACAAGATATAATATTAATAATATTTAATAATATTTATATTTATAAGGACCCCATGAAAAGACTTCCGAAGAACATTGTCACCTCACCCGGACACCCGGAAAGGACGACGTGGAGTCGCCTCCCTGTGGGCTCACCACCTGCAGGGAGAGTCATTGGGGTCGGGTGTGTTGCAAACCGGGCAGTAGGCAAAGGCAGGGTCCTGGGCGTGCGGATCCCTGGCACCGCCAACTGGTTCTAGGGACATGGAATGTCACCTCTCTGGCGGGGAAGGAGCCGGAGCTGGTGCGGGAGGTGGAGCGCTACCAACTAGATATGGTTGGGCTCACCTCCACGCACAGCACCGGTTCTGGAACCAAACTCCTGGAGAGGGGCTAGACCCTCTCCTTTTCCGGAGTTGCCCAGTGTGTGAGGTGCCAGGCGGGTGTGGGGATACTCACAAGTCCCCGGCTGAGCACTGCTGTGTTGGAGTTGGCAACTTAGAGCTGTCAACTGATCACCACCTGGTGGTGAGTTGTATCAGATGGTGGGGGAGGCTGCCGGACAGACCTGGTAAACCCAAACGTGTAGTTAGGGTGAACTGGGAAGGTCTGGTGGAAGCCCCTGTCCGTGACGTCTTTAACTCCCATGTGGTTCTGTTGGCTACATCAGACCGTGACCTCGAGCATGCACTGGGGCGGTCTGCAGCCGAGTGTGAAGCGGTCGGGATGAGAGTCAGCACCTCCAAGTCTGAGGCCATGGTTCTCTGCCGGAAAACGGTGGAGTGTTCCCTCCGGGTTAGGAATGAGTTGCTGCCTCAAGTGAATGAGTTCAAGTATCTCAGGGTCTTGTTCACGAGTGAGGGCAAAATGGAGCGGGAGATGGACAGACGGATTGGTGCAACATCTGCAGTAATGCGGGCGCTGTACCAGTCCGTTGTGGTGAAGAGGGATTTACGGGTCCATCTACGTTCCAACCCTCACCTATGGTCACGAGCTTTGGGTAGTGACTGAAAAAATGAGATTGCGGATACAAGCGGCTGAAATGAGTTTCCTCCGCAGGGTGGCTGGGCTCAGCCTTAGAGATAGGGTGAGGAGCTCAGACATCCGGAGGGAGCTCGGAGTAGAGGCGCTGCTCCTCCGCATCGAAAGGAGTCAGCTGAGATTGTTCGGGCATCTGATTAGGATGCCCCCCCGGGTGCCTCCCTTTGGAGGTTTTCCGGACACATCCAACTGGGAGGAGACCCCGGGGCAGACCCAGAACCCGCTAGAGGGATTATATATCTCGTCTGGCCTGGGAACACCTCGGGACCCCCCAGGAGGAACTAGAGCGTGTGGCTGGGGAGAAGGAAGCCTGGGGGGCCCTGCTTAGCCGGCTGCCACCGCGACCCATCCCCGGATAAGCGGACGAAAATGGATGGATGGATGGACTTTGCCGACGAGTGCTGAAGCGTGTAGCACGTAAAAATCACCTATCATCTGCTGTATCACTCACTACAGAGTACCAAACTGCCTCTGGAAGCAGTCTGATGGACGAATCTGGGTTTGGCGGATGCCAGGAGAACGTTACCTTTCGGAATGCATAGTGCCTAGTGCCTAGTGTAAAGTTTGATGGAGGAGGGATAATGGTCTGGGGCTGATTCTCAGGGTTTGGGCTACACCCCTTAGTTCCAGTGAAGGGTATGCTTAATGCCACAGGATATGAAGACATCTTACCCATAGGACGCTTCCAACTTTGTGGCAACAGTTTGTTGTTTGTTGTTTGTTGTTTGTTGTTCCAGCATGACTGTGCCCCTGTGCACAAAGCAAGGTCCATAAAGACATGGTTAGACGAGTTTGGTGTGGAGGAACTCAATTGGCCTGCACAGAGCCCTGGCCTCAACCCCATTGAACACCTTTGGGAGGAATTAGAAAGCTGATTGCGACCCAGGCCTTCTCGTCCAACATCAGTGCCTGACCTCACAAATGCTCTTTTGGCTGAATGGGCACAGATTCCCACAGACACACGCCAAAATCTTGTGGAAAGCCTTCCCAGAAAAGTGGCAGCTGTCATAAGGGGGGTCCAACTCCATATTAATGCCCATGGTTTTAGAATGGGATGTCCAACAAGCTCATATAGGTGTGATGGTCAGGTGTCCACTGACTTTTGGCCATATAGTGTATAACCCGACCCGACGACACAAGATCTGCAGCCCGACCCGAACCTGCATATCCTATAATAACCATGACATGTGAAAACGTCTCATAATGATCACCTTACACTGATCAGCCACGCATTTCGCTCAAAACTTATTCCTTGTTTCACCCAGAACCGAACCCGGAAAAAATGTACGTCAAAATCCCACCCGCGAATAACTTTTTTGCGGGTCACCAGCGGGCTTCATCTTTTGTGAAGTACTTTCACACACTTGATGCTTCAGTCCGTGTTTGCTGCAAAACCTGCTGTCTTTTCTGCAGCATGTGAAATCACACGGCCAACAACTAGTCGACTTCTATTGGCAGGAGTCGACTTGTGGTCATTACGTCGACTAGTCGATTAGTCAATGCAAGCCCTAGTAGAGTGTTCCCACTGGGTTGGGAGTGAGTTGCTGCCTCAACGAAGGACTTCAAGTATCTCGGAGTCTTGCTCACGAGTTCAATTCAATTCCATTGTATTTGTATAGCCCTTAATCACAAGACAGTCTCAAAGGGCTTTACAGGCCATGTTATTATGGGCCAAAAGTGATTTTGTGACACCCCCCTAGCCCCGCCCCCCTAAGGGCAAGAAACGACACCCTTAATTAACAAGGAAGAAATCTCGAGGAGGAGCTCAGAGTGGGGGATCTCTCCTTCCAGTGATGGTTCGGAGTGCAATGGGTGTCATACGGGCATTTAAAAACAGGGGTAACAAAGCATGACAAATTATAAACGATAAAGTGCAAATAGTGAATAGAATTGTAATATTATGATGGTGTGCTGGCTGGAGAGCAAGCTGGTAGCCGTCAGGTGGGGTGGCCAGGTATCCAGTCATGATCACAGCAGAACCCTAGATAATGGAAACAACATGATGGAGCACAGTAAATAGGCAACATACAAGTACCTCAAAACCTAGTGGCCCATCGGCAATCTAGGGTAGGGCTAGTGGCTAACAGTGTTTGATTTAACTCTAATTAGAGCTGAGGGGCACTCCTAGCAGCCAAAGGCAATGGTAAATAGGTGGGTTTTAAGTCTAGCCTTAAATATATCAGCAGAGTCAGCCTCCCTGATTACAGGTGGCAGACTGTTCCACAGATAGGGTGCCTGATAAGAGAACGCCCTGTTTCCTGAGAGAACGCCCTGTTTCCTGGCGTCCTATTTACGAGTGAGGGCAAAATGGAGTGGGCGCCGTACCGGTCCGTTGTGGTGAAGAGGGAGCTGAACCGGAAGGCGAAGCTCTCTATTTACTGGTCCATCTACGTTCCAACCCTCACCTATGGTCACAAGCTTTGGGTAGTGACCCAAAGAAAGAATGAGATCGCGGATAAAGCGAAAAATGAGTTTCCTCCACAGGGTGGCTGGGCTCAGCCTTAGAGATAGGGTGAGGAGCTCAGACATCCGGAGGGAGCTCGGAGTAGAGCCACTGCTCCTCCACGTCGAAAGGAGTCAGCTGAGGTGGTTTGGGCATCTGATTAGGATGCCCCCCGGGCGCCTCCCCTTAGAGGTTTTCCGGGCACGTCCAACTGGGAGGAGACCCCAGGGCAGAACTCGCTGGAGGGATTATATAGCTCATCTGGCCTGGGAACGCCTCGGGATCTCCCAGGAGGAACTAGAGTGTGGCTAGAGAGAAGGAAGCCTGTGGGGGCCTGCTTAGCCGGCTGCCACCGCGACCCGACCCCGGATAAGCGGAAGAGAATGGATGGTTAGATGGATGGAATATTCATGAAATAAAAATATTCGTGTACCAGCCCCCTCACCCCCATCCCCCCTATCCCTCGTATAATTTTCCCATTTAGCTTAGATACACCCCCTCTCTGGTTTATTGTTTTCTATGTTGATTGATTTCTGTGTGCAGGACAGGTGTGTCATATTGTGGCGTCTGGTAAAAAATGCGTGAGTTCACCAATGTGTGTTGCGCTGCTGCTTCTGTCTCATCCGAGTTGGTGACTACCCAATCATATTTTATGGTTGCATTTATTAAAGTTTGTTATTTTGCCCCAAGCCTCAATTTAGTGATTGTCCATTTAAATGTTTAAAGCCATCGAAGGCTGCCTGGTGATGGTGGCCAGCCACTAATTAGGTGAAATGAATTTAAGTTAAAAAGTAAACCAGGATTTCTATAGTCATATACCTTGTAGCCCCGGCTACAAGGTATTTTTTTTGTTGTTTTTTTTTGTAACTGTAAATATTGTAAATAATCTGATTTTGATCCGTCCAATACAAGTTATCAATAGTATTATTTTGCACATTACGCTGAGCATCGCCTGTGTATGTGACAAATAAAGTTCTCAAATCTTGAATCTTGAATTGAAGAACTTCGGGTTAAGTAATTTGTCCCTTCTTCTTCTAAACAGCAATCATGCTCCTTAGATGCCAGGTTAGGGTTACAAGCAAATTTTCTGTCATGATATATTGGCCCCACTAAAGTAGCCTTGGCCACCCCAAGTATAAAACTCTGGTTCCGCCACTGGTGGCCAGAACAAAAGGAAAACAGATTAATTCTCTACCGTAATCAGAAAGGCCCATCGACACCTCTTTTTACTCTCCACTCTGGGCAACCTCAGCCATGTGGAAAATGGCCCGACGCATCCTAAATTAGTTCAGACTCCTCGCGGCGAAACAAACGCTGGCCTTCATCATGGTATCCAACATTTCCTATTACAACTCTGGTACTAGGTGGCTGGACGACATTCAGTTAATTATTATTATTACACAAATTATTTTATGGTTCTTTATTATCTTACACAGTTATTATCCATAATTACCATGCCATTCTTAGGCACTCGTCCAAGGTGTCAGTAATGAGAAGGAATTTATGATTCTTACATACTGTATACTACCTTTAAGTGTGGTCATAAATCACTTTTGGCCCGTAACAACCTGGCCTGTAAAGCCCTTTGAGACTGTCTTGTGATTAAGGGCTATACAAATAAAATTGAATTGAATTGAATTGAATTGAATTGTGGCCAACAAGTGACTGTACTTCTATGACAGTGTCAATAAATTAAAGTCTTTGCAATAAGTGAGCTGAATATGTCAACAAATCGTATTTTATTTAAACAAAAAAAGATCAACTGATTTGCTGATGCTGTAGAATTAAAAGTAGTCCAACTGTACAATAACAGGGTGAACCGAACATTTCATATTCCCCTTACCACACAAACATACATTCAAGCGCATACACATCATCTCTTTACTTTAGAAAGTAGAGTAAGTGTAGCATAAAGAATTAGGCCTCTTTATCTCACCTCCATCACCTCTTAGCAGCGTTTTTTCATTGGGAACACACATTAAACGTTGATAGAGGTCCCTACTGGATGGTGATAAGGTTGCTACACTTTCTTTTTGCAGACGTGAATAAAGTAACACGGGGCATTGGTTTGTCCAGGGATGTAAGTCTTGAAATCTCCATAAACACTGTGATCCATTTTTCCAAGGAAGCCGTCCATCAGTAGTGATTCAAAGCTCTCCAGACAGTGAGGGTAGTAGGACAAGCGGAATTTACTGCAGAATACACACATTGAGCAGATACAATTCACTATACAAATAATGTTACTGATAGAAATGTCAAGGAATATAAATATCAAGAGTATGATATACACGAATATAGGGTGAAACAAAACAAAAATCAGAATTGAAAACAAAAAAACAAATTTTTGATTTACCTGACTTCAGGGGGATTCTGAACTTGGTCTTGTGGGACTTGAATTGTATAGTCCAAGGTAATCATATGTGGCTTGTTCTCCACCCAGAGAACCGAAGTGGAGATGTCCTGTGTCAGATCACTCTTCAGAACGACACACAAAACAGCACATTGTTAATTATGCTACATAAAACTACTCTTTGTGGTGCCCTGCAACAATGACCTTGAAAATAGAGTGTTGTTGCTAACCCTGATAACTAACGACAGGCAGACAGACACAGACAGACAGACAGGAAGGGTCTACTCCTGGTGGTATTTGCTCCAGGACATTTGCCGTTTACTTCCATGTGGAGAACCTTCCCGTTAAGTTTTTTTTTTTGGATGCATAGACCTACATTTAAATTGAATAACCAAAGAACTAGAAATATTAAAAGATGACTGCATCAGTTTGCATTGATATACTACTCACAATAATAATAATAATAATACAACATAGTATAGTATATATATATATATCGTTGTTTAGTTAGTAAATTCTGTCAGCACACCACAACAACATTCCTTCTAGCCTATTCAGTAAATAGGGTGAATATACATACACTACTCTATTGTAATGCATCAATGTATATTTCAATTAAAGCAGAAATTGTTGAAGCTTGAATTTGCTAAATACATGTGTAGCTATTGGTGGTGGCTCTGAGTACAACACAGCCTAGATGAGCTCAAACCAGACATGCAGGACAGTCAAGACCAGCTCATATCAAAGCAGTACATTCCAGCATAGACTGGCTCAAACCAGACATGCAGGACAGTCAAGACCAGCTCAAATCAAAGCAGTACATTCCAGCATAGACTGGCTCAAACCAGACATGCAGGACAGTCAAGACCAGCTCAAATCAAAGCAGTACATTACAGCAGACTGGCCCAAAGTCAAAACCAGCTCAAATCAAAGAAGTACATTGAAACACAGACTGGCCCAAACCAGTTGGCAGGAGTCTCTCTCTCTGGAATTGAGTGTAGTATTAATTTGTTTACCTTGTAATAGATGTTCTTGCCCTGTGGTGCTCGGCCAGTTTCCAGGATGTAGTCATAGTTACGGTGATCAATGATAAGGATACCACCTGGTTTGACCATTGAAGCAATGTTCTGAAGGGCCAGTTTTTGATCACTCTGGTCCCCTGGAAGGGTATACAAATACCAGTTAAACTTTGCTTAAACCTGCGCTATGTAGGTTTTCCCCTTAGTAACCTCTAGTAGCTTGAGGCTTAGGTAGAGTTATAGCTATAGAATTCCCAGACTGATACTGTCGTTGAAAGTGGACCAGAATAAACGATTCATAGAGAAAAAATCCCTGGATGGATTGATTCGTGGATGAGAGCGTTTTGTTCTTGAAACATTCTAGTTTATATTTGGAATGCAGTAAATAGCTGCAGCCTGACAGTTACATAGTGCAGGTTTAAAGTCAAGTAGATTGGAATAATGTCTGAACGCACACACTACATTTGATATCATTCATTAATAAAAAATACAAAAAAACACCTTTGAAATCTGGTAAATGTGCAAAAGAGTTCCCAAGGCAGATAACAGCATCAAATCCATCCCCTGGTTTTTGAATGTCATTTGGTAAAGTCAGCCAATTGGACTCTTCAATCACTGTGTGCAGAACCAGAAAGGCAGACTTCAAATATAATACACTGATATTATGGGACATGGTACTTTTATTTTAATAAGAATAGCAAGGCAGGTACATTGTGACTGGTATGGTTATAGCAAATTGTAACTGCAATAAGTTGTATTTTAATAGACATTAAAATACCACTCCTTCAACAAATGTACACTTTGTAAGTTGCTTTGGATAAAAGTGTCTGCCAAATGCCCTAAATGTAAATGTAAACATTTAATGTCCATACCCCACTGGTCAAAGGCTTGCTCTTTCCTCCTCTCCCACCTTGATTTCAAGGCGTACTTGAGCATTTTATCGCTGGCATCCACGCTCACAATCTTGAATCCCTCCTCCAGCAGCATGATGGAATCAACTCTACAAGACAAAAAACATTTGGTTTAATTTTGCTGCTCTACCTTGCCTTTCATATTTGACTGTTGCTCACATTTAACAGATGTTGATTTTTCAAAAGGAAACAATGCTAAGCAATATTCCCTCTGGGTGATGGAAAAAACCCCACAATTACATCTTATCTTGTTTAACCCCAATAGGTTACACAACCTGGAGGATTTGACAGAACAGGTACAAACCAACCAGCCAACCACATTATTCTGGCTTGGAGTGATGACACATTTACTGATGTTGCAATTGAACATTTGGTCAACACATGGCATGCTTATCATAAGTTACACAGACAGGTTACGAAACAGTGTCCTCAAAAGGAGAAGGCAATTATTAGTTATCAACAGAGGCAAAAAGAGAGGGAATACCTTATTTTTATAAATAAGCTAAATAAGCTATTTATAAATTGTTCATAATAGCTGACAAATGAACAGTTTACACATGTATACAAAACTTAACCTCTCATTAATCTATGTAGTAGTGAGGTTGAAATATTATTGTGCCACAGGTCACTCAGGGTGAACCTAGGTTGGTATTTTTCGGTGCAAGAGTTCTCCTTGAGCAAGACTTGGTTAGACACAATAAACAGACTGGATCAAAAGTTAAAAACTTACTAAAAAGTTAATGAAGAAAGGTTGGATATCTCTGCAGGGATACTTTCCATTATGTAATGGAACACTTTATAACAATTTGAGGCTGTCAGTGGCAAAAACAAGCACTTTAGCAGACATACATGGACGGACAAAATTGCCCCAAAGTGTTACAACGCAGATATTTAGGGGCTGCATTCTCACTCACGACTCGATCAATTTCAACAATTTTTGTTAGACCCAAACTGATGGGAAAATAGGGTCCAAGTTGGAAAATCCTTAAGTTATCCTTTAACTACTATTAAGTGGATTCAAATGTTTGTTATGCAACGGATCAAGAACGCATTACTGTATTTCTCAGAAGGACACATGCTTTAGCTTTAGGCAATTCCAATGACACACAAGCGTTAAGATGGTAGGTGTGCTGGGAAGGTTTTCCTGCCGTCATTTACACACTCAGACCTGCGTGTCTCTGGCCAAGTACAACATGACAAGTATACTAAAATGTACACACACACACACACACACACACACACACAATTTGCTGACTACATATTTTTAGTCATGCTGCTCTTGTGTCCTATACCTCGAGAATCAATAGGAAATAACGTTAACTTCATACGGTTAACAATTTTTTGAGATTTAATTTAGGTATGAGCAGCAGAAGGGACGTGTAGTTTGTTCAACACACGCGGGGCCACCACCGTGTCTGACCAGCTACACGGAGCCCAGCCTCACGGAGACCGGCCACACGGAGCCCGGCCACACGGAGACCAGCCTCACGGAGCCCGGCCACACGGAGCCCAGCCTGCTGGATGATCGCTATCCAGTTCAAATCATGTGTTTTTCATTCCATACCAAGATAAACGGAGAACAAGTCACCGGGACGTACTGACCATATCGGGGCACGGTTGTCTTCGTGGAACATATTATACCAACACCTACATCAGTGTTACTTCTAAATGTGCTCAGTCGACCGCTGAAGCCTAAGCTTACCCTGTTCCGCAAGCGACGTCCAACACAGTATGCACCCCCTCTCTCTTCAGCAACGACACCACCCAATTCTTATATTCTTGCGTCCTACTCTGCGTGTCTCCGATGTACAATTGCCAGACTTTAGCAGCCTTGCCGTCGGCATATTGATCGGGAAGACCCTCGGCTCCAACGCCGAGAGAGCGAGTCCTAAAAACACTGTCGACCGACATTGTGATGATGAGGCAGCGAACCGGTGGGTCTACTCTGGATGCTGACAGCCTGGAGGATCGGACGTCGCTTGACGGCTCCGGATTTATCTACTCTTTCGGTATCACCGTTTAACGCCAACATGTATCATTCACAGCCTAGACTAACTTCAACCCAATGAAACTCACCTATATTCGTACGCCTACTTTTCCATTGGAGTAGTAGAGGAATGACGCGCCCTTCGTCACCAAATGTCCGCATGGTGTCCAGTCAGCCACGTGGGCTGCGTTCCAAAAGTCAACGTATCACGATTCTCATCGAGCTTCACCGTAAACGTCGAGATGTTCGTGATCTCCAGTATTAATTATTATTGCGTATGTGTAATGACTACCTCGTGATGCTGAAGCATCACGTATGTGTTATTATATAATTTTAGCATTTTAATTTAATTTATTATATAATTTGTATTTTTATTAATTTATTATTGCGTATGTGTAATGACATTACACATACGCAATAATAATTAATGTGAATCATTCTTATATGCCTAGTATTGTGCCTTTTTCTTTTCTTTTTTTAGGGAGAAAAAAGAGATTAGTAGGCCTATCACGTCATAATGTTTTATCTTGTCTTATCTTACAATGTGAAAACTTTATTATGAGAACCAAATGTTTTCCAGATATTTTCACGTTATACAACAACAATAACAATACTAAGTTATCTTGTTTTAACGTGATAATGGCTATAGGCCTAATGTGACAATCATGTTTGAATGAGGAAAGACGCTATTGCTGCCAAGGTAGAAAAAAAGATCTGTATCACTTATAATATTAAATCTTTATTGTTATAACAAGATTTTATGTTTTAACTACATATTTTCACATTATGACGTGAAACATTTCACGTTATAACGTGAAATTATATTTGCACAAGATACAATATTTTCACGTTATAACATGAAACTTATCATGTTATAACAAGAAAAGTTTCTTGTTATAAGGTGATACGTTTGTATATAACAATATACACATTTTACTTTATCTTTATCTTGTTTTAAGGTGATCATTTATCTTGTTATAATGTGAAATGTTAGAACAAGATAATGTAGCCTATATTGTGTGTCTTGTGTGTAGCCACACAAGATGGTGGCGTATGTGATGGCTGCCGTGTTGCGAGCTCTTGTACGCCGATGAGGTTTTTTGTTATTTATTCTTTTAATTGTGACTATCTTTGCACAAGAAGTTAGCAGTAAGTTCACTTACGACAGTTGTACACTTCTGGAGATTAGAACGACAGTCGCTCGCCGCCTACCGGAGTCATGGCTGGATTATCTCCGTCCATCTTAGGCGCGATCACACGCAGGCGTCGTCGATGGAGAGGGAAGCGAGCCGGCATGCTGGTCAGGCTGAGACGTCGTGCCAATCGACCTCCACTACCCACCATTCTGCTGGCTAATGTACAGTCTCTGGACAATAAGTTTATGCGAGCTACAAGCTCGTATTCAATTCCACCGGGAAACAAAGGACAACTGCATCATCTGCCTGACGGAGACATGGATGTCGGAGGGGGTTGCCGACTCAGCATCGAGCCGACAGGATTTTCCGTCCACCGCGCGGACAGAACAAAGACTCTCTCTGGTAAAGATCGCGGAGGGGGGGTATGTCTCATGATAAACAGATCTTGGTGCAACCAGAGTCATGTGCAGGCCCTCAAGTCTTTCTGTTCCCCGGACCTGGAGTACCTGATGCTTATGTGCCGACCATTCTGGCTACCGCGGGAGTTTACAGCAGTAACCGTGACTGCTGTGTACATTCCCCCTCAAGCCAACACGGACATAGACCTGAAGGAACTTTATGGGGCTATCAGCGAACAGGAGTCGGCTCACCCTGAGGCTGCTTTCATTGTGGCGGGGGACTTCAATAAGGCGAATTTGAAGAAAGTTCTCCCGAAGTTCTACCAACACATCACAAGCAACACACGGGGCGAGCGGATCCTCGACCACTGCTACACCCCCTTCCGGGACGGCTACAAGTCCCTCCTCCGCCCACCGTTCGGCAAATCGGATCACCGCTCGATCCAACTACTCCCCGCCTACAGGCAGAGACTGAAGCAGCAACCAATCGCTGTGAAGGAGGTCCAATGCTGGTCGGACCAATCGGAGTCTATGCTGCAGGATTGTTTTGATGACGCGGATTGGAACATGTTCCGGGTCGCGTCGGACAATAACATCAGCGAGTACGCGTCCTCAGTCACCGGGTTCATCAAGAAATGCATAGACGACGTTGTTCCTACGAAGTCGCTTCGGATTTATCCCAACCAGAAACTGTGGATTAATGGCGATGTTCGCGCTGCACTCCGCACGCGTAACGCCGCCTTTGACTCCGGGAATATGGTGGAATATACGAGAGCCCGCTACGACCTCCGCAAGACCATCGGCTCTGCCAAGCGGGAGTATAAGAACAGGGTGGAGGAAAAATTCAAGAGCAACGACATGAGGGGTGTGTGGAAGGGGCTGCAGACAATCACGGACTTCAGAGGGAGAACCAGCGGTGTAGAGAACTCCTCTACCTCCCTCCCAGGCGAGCTAAATACATTCTTTGCTCGGTTCGACGTGAACGGCAGCCCGCCGAAGTCAGCGCTGCCTGAGGAGAGCAGCCTGCTGAACATCTCAGAGGCTGACGTGCGCAGAGCCTTCAAGCGGGTGGACATCCGGAAGGCGGCGGGCCCAGACCACATTCCGGGGCGCGTCCTCAGAGCATGCGCAGAGCAGTTAGCAGGAGTCTTCGCAGACATCTTCAACCTGTCCCTGTCCCAGGCTGTTGTTCCCGAGGTCTTCAAGATGTCCATCATCGTGCCTGTCCCTAAACACCCCAAGGTAACCTGCCCGAATGACTGGAGACCCGTAGCCCTCACCTCGATTGTCAGTAAATGCTTCGAGATGCTGGTCAAGGACTTCATTTGTTCCATGTTGCCTGCCACGCTGGACCCATGGCAATTTGCGTACCGTCAAAACAGATCCACGGACGACGCCATTGCCATGGCACTTCACACCGCCCTCTCTCACCTGGAGGGGAAGAACTGTTGTGTGCGAATGCTGTTTGTGGACTTCAGCTCAGCGTTCAACACGATAGTTCCTGCCAAGCTCGACACCAAGCTCAGGAGTCTAGGCCTGCACCCGACCATGTGCAGCTGGATACTGGACTTCCTGTCGGGCCGCCGCCAGGTGGTGAGGATGGGCAGCACCACCTCAGAGCCACTGACCCTCAACACTGGAGCCCCTCAGGGATGCGTGTTGAGCCCTCTCCTCTACTCCCTGTACACCCACGACTGCATGGCTATGCACAGCTCCAACGTCTTCATCAAGTTTGCTGACGACACGACAGTGTTGGGTCTGATCGCCGACGACGACAAGACAGCCTACAGGGAGGATGTTGGATCACTGGCACAGTGGTGCCAAGAGAACAACCTCGCCCTCAACGTCAAGAAGACCAAGGAGCTGATCGTGGACTACAGGAAGCGGAGAGGAGAACACGCCCCCATCTCCATCGACGGTGCTGCAGTAGAGAGGGTCAGCAGCTTCAAGTTCCTCGGTGTGCACATCTCCGAGGACCTCACATGGACCATGCACACCACACACGTGGTGAAAAAGGCCCAACAACGGCTGTATTTCCTCAGGCGACTGAGGAAATTCAACATGTGCCCCCGCATCCTCAGAACATTCTACTCCTGTACCATCGATGACAGGATGCATCACCGTCTGGTACGGGAACTGCACCGCACTGGAGCGTAGAACACTACAGAGGGTGGTGCGGACGGCCCAGTACATCGTTGGAGGTGAGCTTCCCTCCCTCCTGGATATATACACCAGGCGGTGCGTGGCCAAGGCCAAACAGATTATTAAAGACAATAACCACCCCAGCCACGAACTGTACACACTTCTACCGTCAGGCAGGTGATACCGCAGTATCAAGTGCCGCACGAGCAGACTCAGAGACAGCTTCCACAGTCAGGCCATCAGGCTGCTGAACAAGTTCGGCATCAATGTCTAAGTGCTAGTGCTAAGTGTTACTGCTAGTGCTGGTCCTGGTGATAAGTGCTAGTGTTACTGCTGGAGCTAGTGCTGGTAGTAGTGCTAAGTGCTGGTGCTAGTGCTGGTGTTAGTGCTAGTCCTGGTGCCAACTGCTGGTGCTAGTGTTGTGTCGACTGTCTGGGAAGGTATTCTGTGACATTCTGTGAATGTCAGCATATAACAATGTATATGTTATACATCACCTGGATATTTTTGTTGTATATTCCATTTCATTTTATTTTATTCTTATTTTACACAGAATTTATATTTATAGTTCTATTTCTATTTTGCATAGTTATATTTCTATTTTGCCAGTCCTACTTCTATTTTGTAGTTCTATTTCTATTTTGCATTCTTTTATAATTACTGTCGGCTGTCGGGCGTTTTGCACAAAAGGTTTTTCACTCACTGCTTACACTCACGTGTAAGTTGTGAAGTGACAATAAAATACTTGAAACTTGAAACTTATTGGCTATAATGAATGAGGAAATGGTGTGTGGAGAATGGATAAACTGAGGAATATTACAAATTAATTCTCTCTTCTGTACAGCCCCATGCATTTTTAAATCTTAGTGTATGTACGGTATAGTGTACGCTACTTATTGCAATATCATCCACCATGCTCAATAACAGCAGAATCTCACCATGTCTCAACCCAAGCATGAAGTAGAACTTAACTAAAGAGATAGGGTGAGGAAAATGTAAATGTAAATGTAAATGTGCCATATTCCTCAGTTTATCTGTTCTCTGCACACGTTTCCTCATTTAAACATGAGTTTCATGTTATAGCCAATGATATATGGTGGCGAGCGCCACGGAGGGAGTGAATGGAATGAACACCACAACTCGGACAACGAGAGTACTTTTTATGTTGTCCTGTGCCCCATACACCGCACTACCCCAGGTACAATGTTTATGCTCAGCCACATCCACACTCACTCAAATGAACGATGCCGACCCGGGGTCACTCCCAACAACACCCCTTTCCCCAACGGTGGCGCAACATGACAAATTACAAACACATATAAGCAACAGCTAAATACACACAACACACACTACAAATTATACGATGATCAGAACACACAAACATTATTTAATAACCTAAAACCGAACGACACATGAACATCTGGACTCTCACAAACCTTTGCGCCTCATGCATAATCAGCGCGGCTCAGCCAACCCCTGGCTGCTACAATACATTAGTTTGTTATATGCAGCCTTATGCCCCATTAGGGGCGAAGAGGATGAGTGAGTGAATGATCTTGTTATAACTTGAAACGTTTAATGTGATAATAAGATAATCTATCATGTTAAAACAAGACTAATTAGTATATTGTTATAACAGGAAAAGTTTCTTGTTATAACGTGATAAGTTTGTATCATGGAAATATTATTTCACGTTATAACGTGAAATGTTTCACATTATAACGTGAACATATCTTGTTAAAACTTGTAAATCACCTTGTTATAATAATAATGTTTTCACATTAAGCTTTCACAGGAAACGGTGTGCTTCCACTAGACGTCTGGTGGAAGCCCCTGTCCGTGAGGTCTTTAACTCTCACCTCCGGAAGAACTTCTCGTGCATCCCGGAGGAGGTTGGGGACATGGAACCTGTGTGGGCCATGTTCAGAGCCTCCAGGTGTGGATGAGATTCGCCCTGAGATGCTGAAGGCTCTGGACATTGTTAGGCTTTCGCGGCTGACATGCCTATTCAATGTCTCATGGAGGTCAGGGACAGGACGTGTGGAATGGCAGACCAGGGTGTGCTCCAATTATCGGGGGATCACACTGCTCAGCCTCCCCAGGAAAGTTTATTCCAGGGTGCTGGAAAGGAGGCTCCGGCCAATTGTCGAACCTCAGCTTCAGGAGGAACAATGTGGATTCCGTCCTGTCCATGGAACAGTGGACCAGCTCTTTCACCTTGCACGGTTGATGGGGGGGGCATGGAAGTTTGCCATCCAGTCTACATGTGCTTTGTGGACTTGGAGAAGGCTTATGACTGTCCCCCTGGGAAATCCTGTGGGGGGTACTGCGGGAGTATGGGGTATCGGGGCCGTTGTTACGTGCCATACAGTCCTTGTACAAACAAAGTGAGAGCTGTGTCCGTATTCCATGGTTGTCCCTTGTCACTGATTCTGTTTGTGATTTTCATGGACAGAATCTTAAGGCGCAGCCGAGGTGAGGAGAGTGTCCGGTTTGGGGACCTGCTGTACCTGTTGTACCAGTCCGTTGTGGTGAAGAGGGAGCTGAGCCGGAAGGCGAAACTCTTGATTTACCGGTCAATCTACGTTCCAACCCTCACCTATGGTCACAAGCTTTGGGTAGTGACCGAAAGGAGTCAGCTGATGTGGCTCGCGCATCTGATTAGGATGCCTCCCGGGTGCCTCCCCTTAGAGGTTTTCCGGGAACGTCCGACTGGGAGGAGACCCCGTGGCAGACCCAGAACACGCTGGAGGGATTATATATCTCATCTGGCCTGGGAATGCCTCAGGGTCTCCCAGGAGGAATTAGAGAGTGTTGCTGGGGAGAAGGAAGCCTGGGGGGCCCTGCTTAGCTGGCTGCCACCACGACCTGGCGCTGGATAAGTGGAAGAGAATGGATGGATGGATGGAAACGGTGTGTGGAGGATGGATACACTGAGGAATATGGCACATTTACAGGATTTTATTAAGTTCTACTTCATGCTTGGGTTGAGACATGGCGAGATTGTTATAGTATTATAGTGCACGGTGAATGATATTGAAATAAGTATATGTGTAGACTTGAATGTCTACTCATATAGGTCTGTAAGTCTAATGTAATTGTAATATAATAGTCCAAACATCCAATAATCCAATAATAGTCCAATAATCCATTAGTCCAATAGTCCAAAAATCCAATAAAAGTAAATAAAATACAAATAAAATAATAATTAAATTGTGTAAATCTAGTGTGATTGTAAGTCCAAAAGTAGTACAATAATACAATAGTCCAATAGTCCAGAAAAAGAAATAATCGTCCAAAGAAAAGTAATCCAATAGTGTAAATACAATGATCCAACAATATACAGATGATTCAATAGTGTAAGTTTAGTGTAATTATAAGTCCAATAATAGTCCATCAGTCCAATGGTCCAATGGACCAAAAAGTCAGATAGCAGTCCAATAGCCCGAAAAAGTCCACTAATTTAGCAATGAGCAGTTCAGTAGGCGCACTGCATGTGGGTAGAAACCTGCTTGTCCTGGTTCAAATGTGGTGGAACCGATGACCGGACCGCAGGGAGAGAACAGTTGGTGCCCAGGGTGATTCTGGTCCTGTATGATGGAGCTGGCCTTACACCGACACCTGGACTGATCTCCTCGATGGATGGAAGTGCACACCTGATGATCTTTTCCGCTTTCCTGACGACCCGACAGTATATATGGCTTTCCTGCCCTGAGCAGTGGTATTGCCATACCACACAGTGACACCACTGGTGCCACGGTAGAAGTACATAGCCATTGTTTGCTTATGCCGCATTTCCTGAGGCACCATAGGGGTAGAGGCGCTGGTGTGCCTTCTTGAGCATGGCCCCCGTGTTGTGGGTCCACAATAGGTCGTCGGAGATCTGTAGTCCCAGGAAACAGAAGCAGCTGACGATTTCCACAGGTGTCCCGTCTAAGTTGATGGGGGAGTGGGGCCCTCAGTTGTTCCTGAAGTCCATGATGAGCTCTTTGGTCTTGCTGACATTCAGTACAAGGTTATTGTTGTTGCACCATTGTGTCAGCTGGACTACCTCGTCTCTGTACTCTGTTTCGTCGTTGTTGCTTATCAGGCCGATAACTATGGTGTCATCTGCGAACTTGATGATCCAGTTGCTGCAGTGTATGGCTGAACAGTCGTGTGTTAAAAGAGAGTACAGCTGCAGACTGAGGCAGCAGCCTTGTGGTGCTCCCTCATGTTGAGGACCAGAGTGGATGAGGTGTTGCTACCAATCGTCACCACTTGAGGCTTGCCTGTCAGGAAGTCCATAATCTAGTTGCAGATGGGGGTGCCCAGGCCTAGGTCCCTTAGTTTCAGGATCAGCTTGGAGGGAACTATGGTGTTGAACGCAGAGCTGAAGTCGAATAAGCAATAGTCTGACGTAGGTGTCCCTCCTGTCTAGGTGTTTGAGGGCAATGTGTAGTGTCAGGGAGATGGTGTCGTCCACATATGTGTTTGGTCTGTATGCAAACTAGAGTGGGTCTGAGAAGTAGGGATAATGCTGTTTATATGTGTCATGACCAACTTCTCCAGGCACCTCATGGCTATAGGCTAAGCTACTGGACAATAGTGATTTAAGCCTGTTACCATGGTCTTCTTAGGTAACGGCACAATGGTTGTCTTTTTGAAGCACACTGGGATGACAGACTGCTGCAGTGATGTCCGTGAACACAGGAGCCAGCTGGTCCACGCAGGTCTTGAAGACACGGGGTGGAACTCCGTCTGGGCCAGCTTTTCCGGCTTTCACCCTCCTGAAGGTTCTTTGGACCTCAGACTTAGTTAGTTGCAGTACGTAGTCCTTAGGATGGTTGGTAGTCCTTGTAGTCGGTGATGGCCCACAGTCCTTGCAACATGCGACTGGTGTCTGAGCCCCCGTACTGTGATTCCAGTTTATTTTTTAAATCCGTTTTAGCAGTTTTGATGAGCTTCCTGAGGTCGTACTTGGCCTTCTTATAGAGATTAGAGTCACCTGATTTAAAAGCGGTACTCCTTTCCCTTAGCTTAATTCTGATGTTCTGTGTTCATCCATGGTTTTCTGTTTGTAAATGGAAACAGTCTTGGTGGGAATGCATTCCCATTCCACCAGCCTAATAATGTAACCAGTGACATGTTCTGCATGCACATTCAGGTCTGTGGTCTTGAATAGTCAACTTTATTTATATAGCACATTTAAACAACCAAATACACTCCAGTCCGTAATTTCCAGCATGCCCCGCAGCCATTGTCTGTAGTCCTCTGTCCAGCATCGTACCGTTCTCACTGTTGTGGACGTGGTTTTCAAGTAGGAGCACAGCAATTAACATTGTTGTGGTCTGACCTGCCGAAAGTCGGTCATGCAATGGTGTAGTCCTTCCATTTCTTGTCGGACAGGAGATATGTTGATAGTATTTTGGCATTATCTTAGTAGTAGTTGAAGTCACCCGCGATGATGGGGACTGCCTCGGGGTATCGATTCAGAAGTTTGCTAACCTCACAATACAGTTCGCTCAATGCAGTGTTAGCATCGGCTTGTGGTTGAATGTACACTGCAGAGACTTCCCTTGGCAGATAAAAAGGTCAACACTACAGCCAGTAATTCCAGGTTAGGTGAGCAGTGTTGTGAAAGGACCTGGACATCCGTACACCAGTTGTTGTTGATCAAACAGCAGAGGACCCCACCATGGTTCCTCCCTGTGGACTCAGCTGATCTATCGGTCTGGAACAAGAGAGTATCCCCGTGGTTTCGTCTCTCTAATTGCCAGAGATTGAATGGCCAGGAAAATGCTAGTCTTTATCTCCTTGTAACCCCCACCTGCGGGGTCGTTTACTCCTGCTCCCCAGAGCCTGATGACTCTGATCGGGGGATGGGCACCCCTGCCCCCACTTCTTCTTCTTCTTCTTCTTCAGCCTGGACAGCAGGACGAATCGGGGTAGGCTTCCTCCTAAAGTCAATTATCTTTGTTTTAGATATATTTATGTTCAAGAAGGAGCATTTGCACCAGGCACTAAATTCAATTCATCCACCACTGGACCATGGTCAGTTTTCATTCGCCACCTTGATGATATGCCTGCCCTCATAATGACACTGACACTCATTTGTATATAAAACAAATAAAAGTGGTGAGAGGACGAACCATTTGGGGGAACCGGTGAAAGGGTATCAGATAAAACAACATTGACTTGCACCATCCAGGTAATCCAGGACCATATTAGAGTGCCATCCTCAACACCCCTGCCTGCCCTATAAGCAAATTGGAGTGGATCTAGTTTCATCTGAGTTTCACCCAAAATCACCTCTTTTATAATCCTCTCGAAGGTTTTCATGACAAGAGAGGTAAGTGCCACAGGCCTATAGTCATTTAGTGATTTTGGTGCTCTGGTCTTGGGGACAGGCACAATCACTTGAAGAGACTTTGTGAAGATAAAAGAAAATATATCAGACAGTGGTCCTGCACAGTTCTTAAGAAGTCGACCTCCATTATTATCTGGACCGGGACTTTTCCTCTCCTTCACCCCCCTGAAGAGTTTAAATACCTTGTCCATATCAACATGTATGTCATTCTGTTCTGGGCGAGCATTCCTACAGTTCTTTGCTAAAATCATTAGTGTTAAAACGATTATGAAAAATGTTCAGGTCATTAGCAAGTCCAGAGTCAGCCTTGCCAGCAAGGGAGATGGGAGACTTCTTAGCTTGCATGCCTATCATGGACTTCACACCCTCTCATGCTGGGCGTGAGTTACCAGTGCTCAGCAGGGATTCTACTTCTAATTAAGTTTAGCAAGTTTAAGTTTCATCTTAACTTGCTTCTGCAACTCCCTGCAACGAGTATCATCCCCCTGGTTAAATCCTCTGAATAATTGTAGTCTTAACAGATTTGGACACCCATGGTTTGTTATTTGGAAAAATATGAATGATTTCTTGGGAATTATTAACTCTTCACAAAAATGTATGTATGCCAAGACAGTCTCAGTAAGTTCATCCAGATCAGAGCAAACTGATAATAAAATCCCAATCTATGCAACTGTCACAATCCTGGACAAATTCCTCTGACCAGACGGGAACCAATCTTCGCTCAGGTTTTGTTTGCTTCACAGACAAATAAACAACATTGTGGCCGTTTCTCAATTCCAAGAATGCAAAGTTGGACTTGTGTACTTGGGGAGAAGGTTCTTGCTAGTCGTCCTTGGAAGAATGAACTCGCAAGGTGAGGAGCACACTGAACGCTCCAGACAGTTTGAGACGATGCATTCTTCCTGGGACGTTTCTCAATACCAAGAGTGCAAAAGACGGACTTGTGTACTTGGGGAGAACGCTCACTTTCAGATGATGCGTTTTCTTCTGGGTATTGCGCAATACGTGTCGTGAGCCAAACATTTTGTGTACATCACGAGCCAACGGTATAATATAACGGTATAATCAATCTTGTTTTTCTGATGAATTGGTTATTAACTGCTTTGTCTTTTGTGTATTTATACAATTACACTTATAAAATGGCAATGACAATGGAAAAACGCATCTATTAATCACCAACTATTTTAATCATAAAGAAATATGCCAAATGTGATGGCTGTCTCCAAGTAAAGTCAAAAGAGTGATCCAACTATGCCTTACTTGCATATTACCACTTTATGTACTGTTTATTAATTATCTACCAAACAGACTGAAACTCAATTATTTATTGCAAGAACTCTCTTTATTCATGCAAGAAAATCAAATAGAACAGACAATGATCATGAACTGAAATATTACATGTAGTTATATATAAATGTTACAATTTATCCACGCAATGAGCCCCCTGGCTTGCTCAGGTGTCCCTTGATGTAAGTGTAAAATGTTACATTACTCAGAATGTAATGACAGAATAATGGTACATAGCGAGACGAACATGAAAAATATTGGCTTCTCCCTTGCACCTTTCCGCTCCTCGCTTGAATGTCGAAATGCATGATGGGATATCTGGGCTGTCAAGTTCACACAAATCACCATCCGATGCATCCTCGATAAAATGGGCCGAGCAAGAAGACTTCCGGTACATTGGTCTGTACTATATACTATATACTTTGAATTGGGACAGTACTTGGGCAGCGACTGATAACATTTCTCAAGTCCACAAGAACACTGTAGAGAAAAGAACGCATATTGAGAAACGGCTGGAGTATCTGCCATTAAAGAACTGCCAGCGGATTGACGTCACCAATGTGACACTGTTTGGATGCAATTGCAATATTCGCCATAGGTGTCGACAAAGCATCACCACTTCATTTATATATCGAGAGGCCAGGGTTGGCGGAATCATTTCTGAGGTGCAGGGTCAAAATGTAAATGGAATTCCTGTAAATGGTATTTGTCAGCCTCTCTATTAAACACATTGAGCCTATAAGTACTGTTCTGTCTACTCAACTTTGAAACTTTTTGCAGTTTCGTTGTTTCGCTGTATTGATTTAAAAAAGGGGATCATCTTCATTTCAAGATCCATGTTATCAATCTGAAAGTAATTAAGGTTACATTAATGTGTAATATGTTGTCACCTGAATCATAGCATTAAATAGGAAAAAAGACTTTGCCACTGCATGGTCATGCATTGTTGCATGAGGCTGTATAAAATAGACTTGTTTAGTAGTAGGCAGAGTTCCCTACACATTCAATGTTTTACACCAACGATACAACGATCGCCTGCCAGGAACGTCCCAACATCAACATGAAAGTGAAATGTATAGCAGCATAGCGCTGCTGTGGTTGTGTATCAAAAAACAAGACTGTCATATATTGAATGTTCAACAGATATTCATGCTTTGAATTAGCGAGGTGACATGGTGAACTAAAGATGTGATCACCACTATGCCGCTAGCACACGGAAGGAGAGGGGGTTCCAAGTATTGCAATATATAGGCATTCGCAGCGATACGATTATTCGCAATTTGGGAAAAAGAGGGAAGTGGGGAAGGTGAAGGGGGGGGCAGTGGCCCTCTGGCCCCAGTGGTTCAACAAGTAGACATAGAACACACCCCACTCCATATCAGGCTTGATATTACAAGACTCGACAAGACTGAGCTTCTCTTCATACCGGGGAAAGACTAACCTCAGATGGACCTACTTGTCACCATCGAGGACATCGAAGTCTCCCCTGCACCCACTGCAAGGAACCTTGGCGTGGTACTGGATGACCAGCTGTCCCGCAACGCCAACATTACCTCTGTGGCCCGATCTTGTAGAATTGCGCTCTACAACATCCGCAAGATCCGGCCCTTCCTCACACGTGAAGCAGCGCAGATCCTGGTCCAAGCGCTCGTTATCACTCGTCTCAACTACTGCGACTCTCCTGGCTGGACTCCCCGCCTCAACAATCAAGCCCTTACAACGCATCCAGAACGCAGCAGCTCGCCTTGTTTTCAACCTACCAAAATTCTCCCATGTAACCCCTCTCTTCCGCGCCCTCCACTGGCTCCCGGTAATCGCTCGCGTTCAATTCAAGACACTGGTACTGACTTTCATGGCTGTCACCGGAACCGCCCCTACCTACCTCCAAACTTTAGTCAGACCCTACGCCTAAGCCCGAGCACTCCGCTTGGCAACTTCTGCCAAACGACTGGTACCACCTTCACTAAAAACAGCCAAACATTGCACTTCCAAGTCCCAACTCTTCACGGTATTGGCTCCGCAGTGGTGGAATGAGCTCCCGGCTCATGTCAGGACGGCCGAGTCGCTCGCCAGCTTCCGCAAGAGACTCAAGACCCACCTGTTCAGAGTTCACCTGGACTCTACATAACCCCCCCTGATAATCCCTCCTCTGATAATCCTAGCACGAACCTGCGTGTTTGTACGTCTTGACATTTATTAATGGCACTTAGCATTGTTGTTCGTTCTCAGATGTTGTAGCATTGCACGCCTGCCCAGCTACTTATGCAGGCAACTTAGCAATTATGAAACCCGTTCTATTCGTCTCGTAAATATGAATGCTGGAAAACAGCTCTATTCTTATCTTCAGGTACCACAGTGATATATTGCTGCCTCTCCTTCAACAAATGTTGTACTCTTTGGAAGTCGCTTTGGATAAAAGCATCTGCCAAATGCCCAAAATGTAAATGTAATGTAAATGTAAATATTAGCGTAGCAAAGGAGTGTAATGGAAAATTCCTATGTAGCTTTGGTTATCCATTTTACACTGTGTTTTTACTTTGTTGTGGGATATAGCCTCTTCTTTAACTTGATTTGGCACGCAGCTGTTGGTCATAAAGATAAGTTTCAAGTTTTCAAGTATTTTATTGTCACTTCACAGTTTACACAAGTATAAGCAGTGAGTGAAAATCTGATGTGCAAAACGCCCGACAGCCGACCGCAGTTATAAAAGAATACAAATAGAAATAGAAATAGAATAGAAAACTATATTAACAAGTTACAAAAAAACAAAACAAAAGAAAACTATAAAATAAAATAAAGTATACAAAAAAATATTAAGGGGAGCAATACACATATAAATCAATGTAATAAAATATACATTGTTATATTTTAACATTCACAGAATGTCACAGAATACTTCCTCAGACAGTCACACTAGAACACACTAGAACAACACTAGCACCAGCAATTAGCACCAGGACTAGCACTAGCAGTAACACTAGCACTAGCAGTAACACTAGCACTAGCACTAGCAGTAACACTCGCACTAGCATGAGCACTAGCAGTAGCACCAGCACCAACACTTAGCACTACTACCAGCACTTGCACCAGCAGTAACACTAGCACTTAGCACCAGGACTAGCACTAGCAGTAGCATTAGCAGTAACACTTAGCACTAGCACACCAGGGCTAGCACTAGCACTAGCAGTAACACTTAGCACTAGCACTTGTTCAGCAGCCTGATGGCCTGACTGTGGAAGCTGTCTCTGAGTCTGCTCGTGCGGCACTTGATACTGCGGTATCGCCTGCCTGATGGTAGAAGTGTGTACAGTTCGTGGCTGGGGTGGATATTGTCTTTAATAATCAGTTTCGCCTTGGCCACGCACCGCCTGGTGTATATATCCAGGAGGGAGGGAAGCTCACCTCCAACGATGTACTGGGCCGTCCGCACCACCCTCTGTAGTGTTCTACGCTCGAGGGCGGTGCAATTCCCATACCAGACGGTGATGCATCCAGTGAGAACACTCTCGATGGTACTGGAGTAGAATGTTCTGAGGATGCGGGGGCACATGTTGAATGTCGCCTGAGGAAATACAGGCGTTGTTGGGCCTTTTTCACCACGTGTGTGGTGTGCGTGGTCCATGTGAGGTCCTCGGAGATGTGCACGCCGAGGAACTTGAAGCTGCTGACCCTCTCTACTGCAACCCCGTCTATGAAGATGGGGGCTCTCCTCTCCGCTTCCTGTAGTCCACGATCAGCTCCTTGGTCTTCTTGACGTTGAGGGCGAGGTTGTTCTCTTGGCACCACTGTGCCAGTGATCCAACATCCTCCCTGTAGGCTGTCCCGTTGTCGTCGGCGATCAGACCCAACACTGTCGTGTCGTCAGCAAACTTGATGATGACGTTGGAGCTGTGCATAGCCATGCAGTCATGGGTGTACAGGGAGTAGAAGAGAGGGCTCAACACGCATCCCTGAGGGGCTCCCGTGTTGAGGGTCAGTGGCTCTGAGGTGGTGCTGCCCATCCTCACCACCTGGCGGTGGCCCAACAGGAAGTCCAGTATCCAGCTGCACATGGTCGGGTGCAGGCCTAGACTCCTGAGCTTTGTGTCGAGCTTGGCAGGAACTATCATGTTGAACGCTGAGCTGAAGTCCACAAACAGCATTCGCACACAACAGTTCTTCCCCGCCATGTGAGAAAGGGCGGTGTGAAGTGCCATGGCAATCGCGTCGTCGGTGGATCTGTTTTGACGGTACGCAAATTGCGAAGATTCCTGCCAACTGGTCTGCGCATGCTCTGAGGACGCGCCCCGGGATGTGGTCGGGGCCTGTCCTCCACTCTGTTCTTATACTCCCGCTTGGCAGAGCCGATGGTCTTGCGGAGGTCGTAGCGGGCTCTCGTATATTCGTGATCCGATTTGCCGAACGGTGGGCGGAGGAGGGCCTTGTAGCCGTCCCGGAAGAGGGTGTAGCAGTGGTCGAGGATCCGCTCGCCCCGTGTGTTGCTTGTTATGTGTTGGTAGAAATTCGGGAGAACTTTCTTCAAGTTCGCCTTATTGAAGTCCCCCGCCACAATGGAAGCAGCCTCAGGGTGTGCCGACTCCTGTTCGCTGATAGACCCATAAAGTTCCTTCAACGCTATGTCTGTGTTGGCTTGAGGGGGAATGTACACAGCAGTCACGGTTACTGCTGTAAACTCCCGTGGTAGCCAGAATGGTCGGCACATAAGCATCAGGTACTCCAGGTCCGGGGAACAGAAAGACTTGAGGGTCTGCACATGACTCTGGTTGCACCAAGATCTGTTTATCATGAGACATACCCCCCCTCCACGATCTTTACCAGAGAGTCTTTGTTCTGTCCGCGTGGTGGACGGAAAATCCTGTCGGCTCGATGGCTGAGTCGGCAACCCCCGCTGACATCCATGTCTCCGTAAGGCAGATTATGCAGTTGTCCTTAGTTTCCCGGTGGAATTGAATACGAGCCTGTAGCTTGCATAACTTATTGTCCAGAGACTGTACATTAGCCAGTAGAATGGTGGGTAGTGAAGGTCGATTGGCTCGACGTCTCAGCCTGACTAGCATGCCGGCTCGATTCCCTCACCGTCGGCGACGCTTTCATGTGATCGCGCCTAAGATGAACGGAGATAGTCCAGCCACGACTCCGGGCGGTACGTCCGAGTCGAAAGACTTGAAAAACACCGGTAGGCGGCGAGCGACTGTCATTCTAATCTCCAGAAGTGTGCAACTGTCGTAAGTGAACTTACTGCTAACTTCCTGTGCAAGGACAGTCTCAATTAAAAGAACAAATAACAAAAAACTGCGTCGTTGCCATTTTTTGGGGGCATACGTGAGCAGGGGTACTGACCCCCTTGATCCCCATGATCCATTTCCCCGAGTTGGTTTTATTGCCCCACTAAGGTTAACATTTCTTTCCTTGAGTAATGACATTTCCTTCCAATGAAGGGATGAAATGTAGGGTGTTGGAAGATTCCCCCACAAACACCCATTGACGTCAACTTTAAAAATCACACCACACCACCACAACGCATGATTGACACACTAGGCTGCATCTCAACAAAGAAATAACTTGGGAAAGGAGAATAGATGACTGGAGAGGAGAAGATAAGACCAGAGGAGAGGAGGAGATATGTGGAGAGCAGAGGAGAAGAGATGACCGGAGAGCAGAGAAGAGGAGAAATCTGGAGAGGAGAGCCAAGGAGAGGAGAGAAGAAATTACTGGAGAGATTAGGGGAGAGGAGGAGAGAGAAGAAAAGACAACTGGATAGCAGAGGCAAGGAGGAGAGACCTGGAGAGGAGATGAGAAGACAGCAGAGGAAAGGAGAGAAGTGATGACTGGAGAGAAGGGGAGAATATAGGATCAGAGGGGAGGAGGAGAGAGGGCTAGAGAGGAGGGAAGAATATAGAATCAGTGGAGAGGAGAGCCCCCCCTGCAGATTTGGCACCCCCCAATCTTGACTCCATGGCTCTGGCCTTGCCCGCACCCCTGGGGCCATCCCCTCCTTGAAATTGCTGTTGCCTTGAAAGCGATGTCTCCATAGGAAAACAATGGAGTGGGTTTCTCACGGTGTCCAAACGCGTCTCAAATGAACACATTGATAAGATAATGGGCATGACTAGGCAAAAAAAGTGAATGGCAACCAAATTGCAACAGCTTCTTCCAGCAGCCTTCAGGCAGCTGATTCTGGTAGTCGCGTGTGGTATGTGTTGCTGTGATTGGAGCGTTCGTTTCAAGTGTTGCTGTGAGCATCTGTTTTAAGTAACCCCTGGTGTGTTGATGTCATTAGAATGTCTGTCACAAGTAATCTCTGTGTGTGCCCTGTTGTCACTGTAAGGGAAACCTTAGAAACTAATATGATTAAGGCGCCTGGAAGACAACATGAAAGGGGGCTAAGTGTTTCTCCTTTGTCTAGCCAGGAATATCATGCTGTGAAAATTGTGCTTAAAACTGTCAGGTGAAGGTTGGTCTGGACTCACTCTGATAGAGGGGAGTCTAATGGATGCATCCATTAAAACTCTTAATTTGTTACAAGTACTTTGTCTGTTTTAGACTCTTTCTCCATAGACGCAATTATTATCATATAATTGCCACGACACACGCCAAATGTATCATCTTTTGTTTTAATGTATCTAAACCATACCAAAATTACAGGCACCTACCTATAGACTACATGATGTGACAAAATACCAAATGGGATATGGTTACATATACAAACCTCCCAGATGATACCCCGTAGAACTTTTTAATGGAAATAAGGGGCATGATTTTGGCATATGTTTGCAGCCTGGCGAAATTATACCCCACACTTTTCTTTGGAGGGCAAAGTGCGATAAAACACATAATTCAGGAAAGATACATCTTGAACAGTGACAAATATTTTCCCTTTTGTCTTCAAACGATTGCCCCGTTGACTTCCATTCTAGCCTAGCTAGATCTTCACAGGAAGAATCTGACAAACTCAAGACTGTACCAATTCACAAAATATTGGCAATCTACAGTGGATAGGCCATCTACAGTGCATCTACAGTACTTATCCTTTAACACAATTTTTCTAATATTTTCACAAACTGCTTTCAAACAAAACATGAAATGACAAAACAAAAATGTATAAATACTGTGGTGGTTGGAGAAATAAGAAGCAAATTGTCTTTCACAGTCTTTTTATTGCCTAGCAAAACCGTGAGAGACAGACTTACTTAGCATGAAATTTAACGCTGGGGTCATCAAACCAAACAGCAATGTCAACCATGGCTGTTTCAGTACTACGTTCCCCAAAACACTTACAACATTAATATATGACTACTAACAATTTAACAACACTGAACAATCATGCATAACACATTTAGAACTTAATAATAATTCCTAATTCTCAAAGTCTGAACACAATGCATGCTGGGAAACAGGGAGGCACAATGCTAACTGTGTAGTCCCGTCGCTACAATACATTTTAAGCAAATTCATGTGCAATGTATTTAATTCTGAAAAAGATGACAAACTAAATCCCCCAAAAATGGATAGAGAAAATATGTATGTAGGATGCGTACACAGAAATATACATGCAAAAAAAGCTAGTGGACAAAAAAACCCTGTAGCAATGTGTTATAGGAGCAGTGTAGCCCTTTTAAGGGAAGGGAAGGCAGAATGTTGGTGTAGCAAGTGTGTGGTGAAGAGAGCGTGAGTGCATGTAGAACGGCAGAGGATAGAGGATATTAGGAGCGTCAAACGGAAATGTACAGAGTTTTGCAATTAAAGACTACAGCGTCTCAAGATAGCGTCCCGTGTGTGTTATTTTCCTCCCGACTGCTGTGGTAGTGGGTGATTAGTCCCGAAGTATGAAGTTTGGCCCTGGAGGACTAGAGACTTCCCTGTGCTCTCTGACCACGGTCTGGGTCTGAACAGGAAAGACGAACATTGGCAACCACAAAGGGACAGCTCACGTTCGACAAAATGGCAGTGGTGAGCATAAAATACACAGTGAAATAAGAAAAATCCCCGGTCTTCACAGTGGGATTAGAGCCGCCTGGTGAAGGAAATGGAGACTGAATATGGCCCTTCTACGGAGCATGGGGTTGCAGTGGCTATTGAACTGAGACAGCGTGTTCATGTTTTAAGAGATTACGGGAAAATGTCGGACAGGACACGATAGGTGAGGTTTTCACCTGTTGAGGTTTTCACCAATGCTGTAGGGGATGCCGAAATTGTACAGAAGCTCTTAGAAAAGCAACCCCACACACTAGCCCAAGCCAATGACATAGCTCGTCACCATGAAACTGCCAAGTGGACAGCATCATATGTCACCAGCCTCATGCACTCAGGGGCTCGCAACATGACCGAATGGTGGTCCCGTGCTGCTGTGATCAGGGACGGAAGAGAAAGCAGTGACTGCTATTTCCAGCAGCCAGATGGAAGCCTAAGCCTTCTGACCCCAGCCCACAAAAAGTTTTTCCTGACCCCGACTACACCCCATTTAAACAGAGAGACCACAAGGACATCAAATGGGAGGAGGTTCGCTGTCATAACTGCTCAGGCCTGGGTCACATCAGGAGAAATTGCCCCTCACCAAAGAAAATTATCAGAGCCCAAGCTCCGGCAGGCTCCCCTGAGACCCCAGAGCCCGCTGTGCTTCACCTTAGAGATGAGCATTCATATGCTTCTGCACTGTTCCCCAGCAACTGCAGGAGCTGTATGTCCAGAGTTCTACTGAACTTAAATCAGAAGAGCAGCTCCAGCTACCACAGCTGCTATGCACCTATGACAGTGTGTTCTCTACTGGTCCCAATGACCTTGCCTGCACCAGCCTGGTGCAACATGACATTTTAACCCAGCCAGGCATCCCAGTCAAGCAACCACCACACCGGATGGCTTTGGAGAAACAACAGAGTGCTGACCAACAGATACAGAAAAGCTTGGAGGGGGGCTGGCCCACCGCAGCCACAGGAGCTGGGCGTTGCCTATAGTGATGTTGCGTAAAAAGGCCGGGACATACTGCCTCTGCATAGACTATAAATGTTGCATCTGCTCTTCCTGGTACGAAGAGCTGATTGCCCCATATTGGACCATATGCACACTGACCAAAAGCTATATTTGTGATATTTTTCTGTTACATGTTGAGTTGTATAGGGCAGTGGTTCTCAAAGTGGGGTCCCCGGACCCCTGGGGGTCCACGAAATAATTTTCTATTATAATTTGCTATAAATTGTACAATTGTGGTGTATCATAGGGGTTGCATAGTCGGCGTAATGACCACAAGTCGACTCCTGCCAAACACGGACGTGCGCATCAAGTGTATGAAAGTACTGCAGATGAAACCCGCGGGTGACCCGCAAAAAGGATATGCGGGTTTGGGGCGGGCTGCGGGTCTTGTGCCGTCGGGGGGGGCAGGTCTTGTAAATCAGACCCATTCAGAACAAATGTTCAGTTAAATGTTTGTTACAATAAAAAAGGATGCTCTCTTATAATGTTGTGCCGGCGTGGATTGCACATGCTTTGAGTTTATTTTTTTGGACACCTTCTGTCTGCGTGTGTGTGTGTGTGTGTGACTTCATTGATAGAATGGTCGACTTGAAAAAATGAGTAGTCGTGCAGCCCTAATGTATCATTAAAAAGTGCATATCTACAGACGGGGACCATTACTCCACCCATGTTAGCTTTGGGCCAACAGAAACTCTGATATGATTGTGACACATCACGTCAATCAAATGCAATTTGAATAAAATGACCCCCTGTTTAAAAGTATAAGTGGTATTAACACGATTCAAATTGTAATGTGTTTGTTTATTATTATGAAACAGGTCTGAAGTATTTAGGTTGAAAAGTGTTTCAAACAAATAGCTCCAATGGCATCTAAGAGTACAATTTTATGAGGGGGTCCTTGGAAAACTGTCTCCCCTGTAAGGGGTCCCTGGCCCCAAAATGTTTGAGAACCCCTGGGTGGTTTCGAATGCGCCTGATTGCCAATTTAGAGTTCACAATAAGTTACAGCCTGTATGATGGTGTTATTATTGCCTTTTCAAGTTCTGTTGTTTCACTGTAATATGTGCACACTAAAAGGATTGCTATGTTATTGCATCTGCACTGAGAAGCTGCACCTTCTACTATTGCCCCTCTTGGAATGGACTTCAGCCAACACATACACTATATGGCCAAAAGTCAGTGGACACCTGACCATCACACCTATATGAGCTTGTTGGACATCCCATTCTAAAACCATGGACATTAATATGGAGTTGGACCCCCCTTTGCGGCTATGACAGCTGCCACTCTTCTGGGAAGGCTTTCCACAAGATTTTGGAGTGTGTCTGTGGGAATTTGTGCCCATTCAGCCAAAAGAGCATTTGTGAGGTCAGGCACTGATGTTGGACAAGAAGGCCTGGCTCGCAATCGGCGTTCTAATTCCTCCCAAAGGTGTTCAATGGGGTTGAGGTCAGGGCTCTGTGCAGGCCAATCGAGTTCCTCCACACCAAACTCCTCTCACCATGTCTTTATGGACCTTGCTTTGTGCACAGGGGCACAGTCATGCTGGAACAGCAAAGGGCCTTCCCCAAACTGTTGCCACAAAGTTGGAAGCGCCCAATTGGCTAAGATGTCTTCATATCCTGTAGCATTAAGCAAACCCTTCACTGGAACTAAGGGGCCGAGCCCAAACCCTGAGAAACAGCCCCAGACCATTATCCCTCCTCCACCAAACTTTACAGTAGGCACTATGCATTCCGGAAGGTAAGGTTCTCCTGGCATCCGCCAAACCCAGATTCACCCATCAGACTGCCAGATAGTGAAGTGTGATTCATCACTCCAAAGAACACGTTTCCACTGCTCCACTGCTCCAGTCCAATGATGTGAGGTTTGTGTGCAGCTGATCGGCCATGGAAATCCATTCCATGAAGAGGCAGTTTGGTACTCTGTTGACTGATAGATTTTTACACGCTACGCGCTTCAGCACTCGTCGGCAAAGTCACTGATCTCTTTACGAACCATGAATTGTCAACGTTTGTCTGTGGCGATTTCATGGCTATGTGATTGATTTTAAGCACTGACTTTTGACCATATAGTGTATATATATGCCAAATATATACTGTATCAAGCTCATCCACGACAGCAGCATCAATCTCAGGAATTCGCCGCTCCGTCCCTTGTTTAACCTGCCGACGCTAAACCACGCCCCCGCTTCATACCACACGCCCCCCTAAAAATATTTAATTTATAAACTGTTTCAACTGGAAACTGGACAAGCCAAAAAATGAAAGGAAAAACTGGTATCCAGTCCAGCTAATGGCATTTTATTAAATATAATAAATATGGAGTTGTGTAAGGTGTGTGTGTGACCAAAGCCATTTGAAAGTGCTGACCAATTTGACAAGCTAGAGGAAGTATGTTACAATGCTTGCATGAATGAATACGAATGGTATTTCAGGGTGGCTTCATAATGAATCAATTTGAGTTCTGTTTCAGGGTGGATTCTGTGCAATTACTACAACAACCTCAACAGAACATCAACAGTTTAGCCCTTTATATGGTATGCCACGTTTTAGAAGACTGGGATTTGAAACAACTGTTAGAAAGAAAAATGTTGATGGCACATTCGTCATTGTTGATTACGTCTCCAGTGAAATCTATAAGTGAGTCTGAATGCCCAAATCCATGTGAATTTAAGTCAAAACCGAAAGTGTTTACAGCTGCTCCGATCAGCTGTGATGAATATGAGAATATGAATTTATTTGTCCAATTATTTGACCATCTATTGCACTACTGTTCATTTTGTACACCCAACCTAAGCAAAATGTAATCATAATAATAATTCCCCATTCTACAAGACTATATATGGATTAGAGCTATGGCAACTTTGGTGTACCAATAGCTAAATATAAAGCATACAGTACAAAACATGTTTAATTTTGTTTAAAACAAAGCAAAAATAAAAATGTTAAATTGACACATAACCCGGATTAAATACACAACTACCAGCATCACTTGAAGTAACAAGTACATGGTTTTCTCTACATTTATTACAGATACAACAAGAGTCTTCATAAATAGTTGCATAAAATGTTAAAGCTGCAACATTGCACATAATAAGAAACATAACATGAGTGCATTTACAGTAATCTCCCCGCTGCAAACTGCCTCTCCCCTTTGCATTCACCCGCTTCTCTGATTGGCTATCCCTGCTGCTAAGACTCTGATACACAATCACAATCTTACATTTTTAGGTTTCCCGCCATGACGGCCAAAATTGGGATCCATTTTGAGTTTGGAGGGGGAGGGGGGACTCAGTCTATATACAAAGTAAGGCTTAAACATCTGTATATGTGCACAACACAACTTTTGTTCTAGGAAAAGCCCAAAGATAAATCCTTTAAGTCGAGTGTTTTTCGTCTGAGGTTTTACGTGCAACATGGTTGTCATGTTTATTGTAAATAAGGTACATCCAAGAAGCACTGACAGCAAAGAGACTGGCTGCGTGAGCGGCATACTAGGTCATGTGAGGATGCTCTGGAAGTCCACAACAATCTTCAACTGACAAACATTAATCAACAACTTTTTTTTTTAAACACAATTGAAAATCTATGGACAGTATTTTTCATTTCTATACATAGTTTCTATAACAAAAGGGATGCTTTTTGTAAAAGTCAGATTGAGTGTGAAAGAGGAACAAAAGCAAAAAGACAACGCCTCTCTCCCTCCCCTCAGCGGTCGGGGGTTAAAGGGCGTGTTCGCTGGTAACGGCCAGCTTGTTCGCGTTGCTTTCCTGTGAAAGCTCTGCTATGCTGTGCAGTAGCATCAAGGCTCAATCTTGCGGCTATTTTGATCAAATTCCGATCTCTTGCAAAATAAATTACTTATTTATTTTTTTCTATTCGCTTTACTATAAAATTAGTTCGATTTGAAAACAGCAAGCAGCAGTAGACAAGGACATCCATCCATTGGTTGGGTTGGCCAAGAACTCTTTTCTCCAGGGCTTTGATTGGCTTCGGTGAACAATCGGTCATAGTTTTTATTGGGGAACAGGACTTTTAATTGGTGAACATGTGAAAGAGGAAGAGATCGACGTGCAGGCTCCCTTCTCTTGGGCAGGTGAGGGGTCCGATTCCACACCAATTGTTGGCAGCTTGCAGCTACAGATCATGTGGATGAAGAACTGTTGGAACCCTCTCCAATCACAAGTCTAATTTCTTCTCTCACCGGGGCCACAGTCCATTCATCTGCTCTGATCACAGGTGGCAAGGGGCCAAGGGCCAATGTGGAGTCGGGCATCTGCGACTGCATCCAGCCGCCTGGACCCTGGGGGATCAGACCCGAGGCTGGAGGCGGCTGTGGATGAAGCTCTGCATGCCACCGATGGGTCGCGCGTCCGTCTGGTGTTTCCTGCGGTCGATAAAGGAGATTAGGCGGGAGGTATCCAGGAAGCCATCCGCCACGCCGCCTTGCAGCCAGGGCTCCTGGAGACACAGCCTAGCCGGGGGCCTCCTGCTGGGGTCCGTCCTCAGCAGCAAGCACACAAAGTCCCGGGCGGCCTGGCCCACACCCTGGAAGTAGTCCCGGGGGAAGCTGAAGTCCAGCCGGCAGATGTTCAGGCAAGTCTCTTCCGCGCTCTCATCCAGGAAGGGAGAGGCACCACTCAGCAGCACGTAGGTCACCACCCCCAGGCTCCACAGGTCCGAAGACGGAGACACCGGCTCTCCCAGGACCAGCTCGGGGGAGGCGAACTCGGGGCTGCCCAGCAGAGGGTGCACGTAAAGGCCGCTGCTGAGCTGGACTGCGTCGCCAAAGTCTGTGAGCTTTACAGAGGGCTGGCCATCAGAGGTCTGGGCCACCAGCAGGTTTTCAGGCTGGGGACGAGTGAGGAGAGAGAGGGGATCAGTTTCATTATCTTCATCACATTTTGGAGATTAAATGTGCATGTCAGAGAAAAAACAATAACGCTAGCTTCACATGAAACGATATTTCTCATCTCTGAGTATTTCACTCGCAACTCTTCTTGACAACAAAGTATTTGGTTTAATGGAACATGATCATTGGAGGATTGGCCACGGCTGAAGCCAGCCATGGTGGGAGAGTTCATTTAATTGTTAATTGTCAATACACACACAGAGTCTGAGTTGATTAATAGTACACCTTTTAAAATGTGAAAATTACTAGTCGTCAAGGGAAACACAAAACGTGAACATACAAGGCTGCTATATATAACAGTAAGAAATAGCAATACACAAAAACATACTTTTACGTCAAGATGTACGATACGGCTGTTGTGTAGGTAATGTAAAGCTTCTAGAACGTCCCGAAGGTAGCAGGCGACTTTGTCCTCCGTCAGATTCCCCCAGCTCACCATGTAGTCCAGCAGTCGGCCTTGATCGGCCCTGAAGAGCCCAAAGATAAAATAAGATAAAACTTTATTAATTAATAAACAACAGAGAAATAAACAATAGAATAATAAAAATAAGAAAAGGAAAAACACTCACTCATCATTCACTGTTATGATGAGTAACATGTGAAGGTGAACGTGTGATGATAACAGTGAATGTGTTGCAAGCCAATGTGTTGCAGCACATTTATTTAATTTTCGGCCAAAAGAACAGCCCTCACTTAGGGTTGTAAAGGCCTGGCCTCCCGTTTCATACGAGAGGCCATACGTACATACATATTAGGGGTGTGCATCTCTCCAAAACAGACGATCCGATACGTATCTAGATACATGGGGTACGATACGATTCAGGGACGATACATTTTTAAAATGGAAAAATTCGGTTCGATTCGATTCAGTAGGATTTGATGGGATATGATACAATCTGATGGAGTTCCTTGTTTAAAGTAGACAATCATTTTACATTATGAATTAACATAAGTCAATCCTATAAACCTTCAAATAGATTTATCAAAGACCAGGGAACAAGTATTTTGTCACTTTTGACATGTGAATTCAGAAATATGTCATGTTGATTAGTGTAACATTGCATTTTAAGAACTATTCAATTTCACTGTTGGCACAAATTAGAGCCAAAGTTCTGGAGAGGAATCGTATCGGACATTTTTTGTCTTTCCCTCACAAACAGAGCGCTATCTAACGTTACTATGACACAAAGGTGTATTTTTGTTTAGGACATTGGTGGGGACATCACAGATATTGCGCCAATGATGCGCAATTACGCTACCGTGAGGCTCAGAGTCAGCGTCTCTGTGGGGGGGGGGGGGGGGATGGATATCGCTGGATATTGGTGGGGACATGTCCCCAGCGTCCCCACTAAATTCTACGCCCATGATATGACAAGTCTCGCGAGAGTTTTGTGTGTGTGTGAGTGAGAGAGAGAGAGAAGAGAGAGAGAGAGAGAGAGAGAGAGAGAAAGAGCGCGCTCCAGCAGGGTTTCTGCAGGTTTCACCAAGTCAAATTTAAGACCTTTTTAAGACCATTATGAATTAAATTTAAGACCTATATCACGACATAATAAAACAACAACATACAAAGAAAATGCAGTCACAAAAATACTTGCAAAGTAAATTAATATAATCAATGGCTAATGGCTGTCGTTTGCCGGAGACCGTTCTCGCTTTTGGCATGGGACTCCAGCGCCCGTACACCCAACGTCCCAAGTTTAAGAGTTTTCTTGCATAAGAAGCAGTAGGCTTCAAATACATTGTTAGCGACTGGCTTTAACCAAGCCCTGAATTCATTTTTTTCGAGCCAACTATCGCTAAATTTGCATTTCCCCATGGCTGCGGAAAAGGAAAGAGACACACGGCAATAACACGAAAGCTGATTGGCTGCAATTAGTTGCATGTTGGGCTGCCGGGTTTTGTAGTCGTAATACAGCGAATTATATTTGGACTAGCGGAAGGCCGAACTACAACATGGAAAAGAAAAAAAAAACATTCTAAAGCGCTGCGGGAGCATTTCAGGTAGCGTTACATCAATGTGTAGGAAAATTAAGACCTGTTTGCAATTATTTAAAAGACCTAGAACAAATAAATGTCAGCTGTGAGAGGTGTCGGTATTAGGCTACAATGTGTCATTTTGTAACATTTTTGGTTGGTGGTGTGTCGCAGGAATTCTTTAATGTAAAAAATGTGCCTTGGCTCAAAAAAGGTTGAAAACACTGTTCTAGTCATCATACAGTCACTTGTGATGATGTGACAATTTTAGTCACATGACGCATTTTGCAAAACTGCTTGTAATGGCTAATCACACTCTCACACACCTCGTGGTATAATAGGGCACCTTTAAGGACCTATTTGTTTAGAGTAAAATGTAGGGACAACTCACATCTCCAGGACCAGGGCGTAGCTGCTGGGGGTCTCGTAGGTGTCGATGAGGCCCACCAGGTGAGGATGCTGCAGCCTCTGCAGCAGGGTGAGCTCCTGGGTGACCTGATCCCTCTTCATCAGCTTCTTGTTCACCAGCTTCACTGCCACCGAGCGTTTGGTGGCCCGGTGGTCGCAGTGCTTCACCACAGAGAAGCGACCCCTGGTGGCCGAAGGTGGGAATTCGGTGAGATCATGAACACCAAAGTTAAGAGGATGAAAATATTTCATTCTAGGAGTGGGAGCTCTTTGCTTTTCTGAGTTGTAATATAAATGTTTATATTAATAAATTATAAAAGCTTAGTATACATGTCGTTATTCAACTTTTATTCCATACAATTATTTTCAAAATGTTTAGTTTACAGTAGGGGTTGCACGACTTCTGATTTTTTCAAGTCGACTTTTCTATCAATAAAGTCGACGTAACGTCGACGCATCGTTGATGACGTCATCACATACACACGCACGCAAAAAACACAGAATGGGCTGTCCAAAAAAAGAAGAAGCACGGCTGCGCAAACAGCCACTCGAAATCACTTAATTTTCCCCCCACCGGCCACCGCATTTGCGCCAAGTCCCGCCAAATATCTTAAAGTGTAAAAAAAATATATATATATTATTAAAGTGTGAAATCACGTGGTCAACGACGTGTCGACGTCTCCCGGTAGGCGTCGACTTGTGGTAGTGACGTCGACGCGTCGACTTTTCTGTGCAAGCCCTAGTTTACAGCATTCGTAAACACACCTCAGGTGTGCAGCCTCACCCAACCCCAGACTTAAAATGTTACAAAGCAAAGCGACTATGTGGTATATTTGGGTATTTTGGGTGCATGTTTGTCACGAGGGTGAGATCGGAGGTATGTACCTGCCTAACTCCGTCACCTCACTGTAGAAAGACTCAAAGTTTTCCTTCCAGCTGACCCGGACACCGTCACTGGATACTGCTGCAACACACCAACATCTCACACCAATGAAAACCAACACACACCATCACATTTCTTGGCATCACTCTTCACCTCTCGTCGGGAGGGGGGAAGGGTGATGGACGTGTTTGTGTGGCTGTGTGTGTGTATGTGTGTGCGTATGTGTATGTGTGTGTGTGTGTGTGTGTGTGGGGGGGGGGGGGTGTGTATAGAGTGTGTTTGTGTTTATGGGGGGGTGCTCCTACCAAGCACTCGGAGGCTGGCAGAGGAGATCACAGTCCCCAGGTCATTGGTGGCCACACAGGTGTAGGAGCCATCGTCCTCTGAGGCGGCACCAATGATCCGCAGGGTCGCCTCACCCGTGTCGCTATGACAACAACATCCAAAGTCAGTTAACATTCATCAAGTCACTGTAAACACTCTGAACCAGACCGCACCACTGGATACATCAATCAAACGATGACTATGCCATCAGGGAATCCTCCAAGTATCGCAACTACAACAAAGGAAATCCTGAGTATTGTCTTTTTTTACATTTAGACTGGAGCTATCTTGAAATCTATAATCTTGCATAATGTACCTTTAACCATGTTACTGTTCCTTTTAGACAAGTTACATGATGTTGATTTCCAATGCAATGAGTGGTCACCAATACAGGCACATGGAGTCCTTAATCGAAACATTTTCAGCTATGGGAAATAGAGCATGAATATTGCATGCTATACATACCTGTATGCTATGCTACCGGTGTGCTATACATACCTGTATGCTATGCTACCGGTGTGCTATACATACCTGTATGCTATGCTACCGGTGTGCTATACATACCTGTATGCTATGCTACCGGTGTGCTATATATACCTGTATGCTATGCTACCGGTGTGCTATACATACCTGTATGCTATGCTACCTGTGTGCTATATATACCTGTATGCTATGCTACCTGTGTGCTATACATACCTGTATGCTATGCTACCGGTGTGCAATACATACCTGTATGCTATGCTACCTGTGTGCTATATATACCTGTATGCTATGCTACCTGTGTGCTATATATACCTGTATGCTATGCTACCGGTGTGCTATACATACCTGTATGCTATGCTATCGGTGTGCTATACATACCTGTATGCTATGCTACAGCGTCCGTTGTTGCTGAGGATGCTGTGATTGGGTCCCTTCCAGGTGACGGATGCTCGGGGTCTTCCACAGACTTTACACCTGAGGGTGATGCTCTCTCCACTGTCACATGTCATGTCAGCCAGGGGCACCAGGAACTCTGGGGGCACTGAGAAGATGGCAGGGTCAAAGGTCAACTGTTAATGGCCTTAACTAATAGGTACTCCCAAATCTTTGTTTCGTATTGTAAAGGTACTGTAGGTAAGATTTAAGAGCTCTAATTTGAGTGCTATTAGTGTGTGAAAACTTATTTTTAGATTTGTATTTAGATTATACAGTACATTACTTTTATGCAAAATGCAAAGGGAAATCTGTCAGTGTAATCAGGAGTAAATCCAAACTCACCACCGTAGATGTAGTTAGGATTTAGTAGCTGTGAAGAAAAATGCAATAAATAAGAAAGTCAACAACAACAGAAATGGCCAATCAGATACCGGTGATATGTTGTACAGCCAATCTGATGAGCCACTGACCTTTACAGAAACCTTATTGGCCAGGCCATCTTTGGACTTCCTGTAACCATTTTCCAGCTTGACCTCCTTCTTCCCCTCCCTTTCCTTCTTCTCAGACTTCTTACGGATGCGCAGGGACGTGTGCCAGGAAGAAGACTTCCTGCTTGGAGGAAGACGGTTCAAGACAGGATGGATATAAAACACCCATCAGAAATTACCAGAGCCAAAAGTGAAGTCCTATAGTTCCTTACTTTCTCTGACAAGCAATAAGAATGCATTTTATGACCTGAAACCGGCCAATATATGCATTTCTGACTTCTAAATAAATGAATCTATGAAAATGAAAATCCAACTATGGAGTGTGGTTTGTGGCTGGTTTAAGCCGCCTCACCTGGCCCTGAGTTTGAGACTCGGGTTGGATGAGGCTGCACACCTGAGTGAACTAGCACGCTAGTGCTCTCTCCTGAGTGTGTGTGGTGATGGCTGGTTTGCACTGATTAGTAAATGCACCTCAGGTGTGCAGCCTCACCCAAGCCCAGACTTTAACTTGGGCCAGGTAAGGCTGCTTAAACAAGCCACCAAACACACTCACTCCACACCAAACAAATGATTTCAGGTTTTTTCAGCACTAATTGCTGCATATATTTAGTCTTACTTGACGGTGCCGTCGGGTCCATCGGTGATGAGGGCCGACGTGTGTCCCAGCACGTAGCTGGGGATCCAGCCCTCGGCGGCGGGGCCCTGCTCGGTGGCCGCGCGGAACACCAGGAACATGTTCTGCTGGTTGCTGGCCAGGATCTGCACCACCTCTCCCTGGAGCACGCTGATCTCATCCTCCTTCACTGCCCCATAGTCCTGGGTCACCAGCATGGTGGACACGCTACTGCTGCTGCTGCTTTCACTCTGGCGGCGGCAGGGAGAAACAGCACATTTTACTGGCTTGTTCATAAATAAACACACTTCACTGGATCTCAACGGTGTTTAAAGGTAGTTCAGATGAAACATTTCCATTTTGTACAATAAAACCTAATGACAGCCACAGTTTAGATTTAATCTATCAGTGTTGCTTTAGTGGCCTGTCTTCAGCTGGATATTTAAGAAATTATCCAGCCAATCTCTTTTAAGGTTGAAGACCAACTTTAAGAATCGTTTCATCAATTTTTCATCCAGTTTATGTGCATCTTTGCAACACATTTGATTTACTCTTGAATTTCACTCAGAAAACATTAAAACTAGTATTACCTTCCCGCCAAAATGTGTATTAAGGGAACAGAATTTTCTCCCATGACATAAAATACAAAACAAGAGAGAAGGAAAAAAGAGGGAAAAGGGAAATAACAAGCCAGAGAAGACGTGTTTTCATAGGATGTGCAAGAGGTTTTCTCCTCCATCACCTCATCAGCCTGTTGGATGGAGAGAAGCAGATCCCAAGAGGTGATTTCCCCATTCACAGTCTTTGTTCTGAGGTCACAGGCAAGGATGCACACAGAAAAGGAGGAGGAGATAGGAAAGGAAAGACCTCTGGCCAAGAAGGTGTGCCAGGAGAAGAGCACCAATTGTCGGGAGGTTAGTCGCAGTAGAGTTGGAAACGAGTACATGAAGGAGCCGGGCCAAGAGAAAGCCAGGTGTTAGTATGAGTTTGTTAAAAGCTGGAAGAAAACCTTGACAGGCAAACTGACTTTTCTGAGGAAGAGCTGGAGGAACATCTAGAGTTCCCTCCAAGAGAAGTGCTGAAACCAGGACCAGACTTGCCACCAGAGAGTGTTTAAAAGCTGGAGAACAGATGGTATTGGAGAGCAGTAGAGTTGTAGGAGAAAAGATTGGATTAGTAAGAAGGGGCCTCAGCAGAACAGGAGACAGCAAGAACATGGACCACCCGCCCACCCACCCTGCGACACTCCCACCCCGGGGTTAGTCAGGCTGGATACCAGGCTGTGCTGAAGCCTCTTACCCCGTTACTCTGGGTGGACTGGATGGACTGCTCGCTGGTGGACGAGCACGTGCTCATACGGTCCGCCTCCTTGCTGTGCGTGGAGTGTCTGTGGCTCTGGGACTGGCTCACAGACCCGCTCTGGGTCTGGGTCTGGGTCTGGGTCTGGTTCTGGTTCTGCTGCCGGGCAGGCAGCTCCCCTACCTCCCCGGGGAAGGTGAAGGAGCCAGGTCGGCTGGCTGGGGAGCCCGGCATGGAGCTCCAGAACCCAGACCCAGACTTCTGCCCGGGGCTTGGGGGGGGCAGGGGGAGTGCATCCTTGCCAAAGGCAGGGGTGGCCATGGGAGAGGCCATAGGGGAGATGGTTCCTGGGCGAGGTTTGGACGTTGGGGTGGAGGGTAGGGGTCCAACCGTGGCACGGGGAGTGGGGACCACGGCGTTGGAGGGCATAGGGACCACGGCGTTGGAGGGTGTAGGGGTCTGGGCTGGGTCATCCGGGGACTGCAGGGGGTGCTTGCCCTGGGGACTACCCCCCGGGGGGAGGGTGGGAGGAGGGGCGGGGCAGGGGGAGGAACCTAGATCACACAATTGAGCAAAACTCACAACCTCAGTACACAAATAAATGTTGCCTATGGAGAGTCAGGTCAGTTACAACATAGAGATACACAGTGGGCCTATCTACCTGAAGCCTTGTTGGGGCCATCTGACTCCACCCCAGGGTGGTGACGTAGGGGCTGGGGGAGGCGCGAGGGCTGGGGGATCCTGGAGGGTCGTCGGGAGGGAGACCCAGAGCCGTCTTGGGGTGTGCCGCTACCTCCACTCCCAGGGGCCCCGCCTCCGCCTCCGCCTCCTCCCCCACTGCTGCTGCTCCCACCTGGGGCCCCTGTACTGGGGAGACATGGCCCGCCGGTCACCCCTACGTGGTTCCTCTGGTACTCCATGGGAGAGGGCAGAGCTGTGACAGGAAAAGAATCATTGAAGCAGTTTTTTGATTAACAGTTTCATGAACCAGATTTGGACTATGCAGTTTATAGATACGCTGCTGCGTCGACACGCAACTTCAGCCTCGAGACTCAGAGTACCATGCCACCCTAAGGTTCATTACTGGCGATGGCTACAACCATCGATGCATCGCGTGTGACAGGGTTGGTTGGTCTTCTCTGGCCGAGAGACGTATTAACCATTGATATCTGTCTATCTATAAGGCACTTGTAGGTAAACATACATTACATTCGTGCTACATTGGAGCTCTGGCTCACATTTAACTTGCTCCAATGCTTCAGGTACCTTGTGCCAGGACTTGACCTGGGAAGGTCAGCTTTTAGTATTAGTGCAGCGGAATCATAATGTCACCTCAAAATGAAAAACCAAGACACTTCGGATATGATAGGAACATACAGTTGTGGTCAAAAGTTTACATACACTTGTAAAGAACATGTATGTCATGGCAGTCCAGAGTAACCCTAACACTTATTTTTCTGTGATTGAGTGATTGGAGCACATACTTCTTTGTCACAAAAGAGATTCATGAAGTTTGGTTCTTTTATGAATTTATTATGGGTCTACTGAAAATGTGACCAAATCTGCTGGGTCACAAATATACATACAGCAATGCTAATATTTTGCTAATATTTAATATTATAATGCTAATAATGTCCCTTGGCCATTTTCACCTCAATTAGGTGCTTTTGGTAGCCATCCACAAGCTTCTGGTTGAATCTTTGACCACTCCTCTTGACAGAATCGGTGCAGTTCAGCTAAATCTGTTGGCTTTCTGACATGGACTTGTTTCTTCAGCACTGTCCACATGTTCTCGATGGGGTTTAAGTCAGGACTTTGGGAAGGCCATTCTAAAAACCTTAATTCTAGCCTGATTTAGCCATTCCTTTACCACTTTTGATGTGTGTTTGGGGTTGTCCTGTTGGAACACCCAACTGCGCCCAAAACCCAAACTTCTGGCTGATGATTTTAGGTTCTCCTGAAGAATTTGGAGGTAATCCTCCTTCTTCATTATTCCATTTACTTTCTGTAAAGCACCAGTTCCATTGGCAGCAAAACAGGCCCAGAGCATAATACTACCACCACCATGCTTGACGGTAGGCATGGTGTTCTTGGGGTTAAAGGCCTCACCTTCTCTCCTCCAAACATATTTCTGGTTATTGTGGTCAAAGAGCTCTATTTTTGTTTCAGCTGACCACAGAACTTTCCTCCAGAAGGCCTTTTCTTTGTCCATGTGATCAGCAGCAAACTTCAGTCGAGCCTTAAGGTGCCGCTTCTGGAGCAAGGGCTTCCTTCTTGCACGGCAGCCTCTCAGCCCATGGCGATGTAAAACACACTTGACTGTGGACACTGACACCTGTGTTCCAGCAGCTTCTAATTCATTGCAGACCTGCTTTTTGGTGGTTCTCGGTTGACTTGACCATCCTGACCAATTTTCTCTCAGCAGCAGGTGATAGCTTGTGTTTTCTTCCTGATCGTGGCAGTGACACAACTGTTCCATGCACTTTATACTTACGAACAATTGTTTGCACAGTTGATCTCGGGACCTGTAGCTGCTTTGAAATTGCTCCAAGTGACTTTCCTGACTTGTTCAAGTCAATGATCCGCTTTTTCAGATCCGTGCTGACCTCCTTTGACTTTCCCATTGTAGCGTTGAGGCTGAGTCTAATGATTGTATCAAATGAGTCATATTTAAATGTGCTCAGAGAAGTCACCAGCTGTAGTCAATCATAATCACTCACAAGAAGTTAAGACGCCACAAAGCTAATTTGATTGACACAACTTTCTACATCACCTAAATTGATAATTCATGTTGCTGTATGTATATTTTTGACCCAGCAGATTTGGTCACATTTTCAGTAGACCCATAACAAGTTCATAAAAGAACCAAACTTCATGAATGTTATTTGTGACAAAGAAGTATGTGCTCCAATCACTATCACAGAAAAATAAGAGTTGTAGAAATTATTGGAAACTCTGGACTGCCATGACATACATGTTCTTTACAAGTGTATGGCATCATTGTAAATTAGGGTCATTCTCCGATTCCTCAGAAAATGTAAATAAATTGCGTGTGTGTGTGTGTCTTACTGCTGAGGAAGTTGTGCTGGCTCTCCAGCATCTGGCTGATCTGCAGGACCCAGACCTGGCAAACTCCGGGGTGGGGGGAGTGGAGCTCTAGGGCCTCAGTGCTGCCGTCTCCCCCCCGGGACGTCAGGGTGAACCTGCAGGGATCCCCCTCCTCGCTCTCCTCCAGACCCAGACAGCTTACCTACACAATGCAACACATGCTTAGATGTATTGGATACTTGAAAAAGGAATTTTTGTAATTAAGTTAAGTTATATTTATATTGTCATCAAATCACCCGAAAGGCATTGGCGCCTTAAGATACAAAGTTGACTGGAATGGTTATCAATTGTTACTGCGGGGAGAACTGCCATTAAACCAGTGAAACCCTATCAAGTCACACTAGCATAGCCACGTAGCAGGGCACCTCTAGAACAAGTTAACCTCTGCTAGGCTAGGCTACGCTAGGCATGTGATACCTTGATGCTGCTCTTGTACAGGAAGCCGGGCAGGGAGAAGCCCCTCTTCTTCTCCAGCGGCTCGCTGAAGAGGACGAGCTGCTCGAACAGGAACACCCTCCTCTCCTCCACGCGTCGCAGCGCAGCGCCCTCGGTCCCCAGCACCATGAAGGTGTCCTGGAGTAGCAGCCGGCCCTGCGCCACCATCTTACCCTGGGAGGGAAGTGGGTGTGGGGGAACGACAGGAGAAATAAAAAATTGAGAAAAAAAATGGCAGTTCGGTGGCATGGTCACCTCACGTCATGGATTCAAGAGAGCATTGTTCTATTGATGGTGGATATCATCGAGGAGGTTCCTTACGTCGAACCCTTGGAGGCGTCCAACATTCATCACGTCGTTGCAGCGTTTTGGCACGATGCACATGACCTCCACCGCCTTCTGTTGAGGTCAGCAAGCAAAACAAGAGCTTGTTGAGTCACAGTTTGGACTGATGGTTTAATAATAGAGGATATCTGATCATGAGGTTACCTCCAACTCTCCGGACTCCATGCCAGCCTTTTTGGAAGATTTGAGGAAATCCTGTGAATAGAGGAAATTATTGTACTGATTGTATAACTAAATTTTATTGGCATTCTATTCAATTTCATTATATTCATACATTTTTACATATAAAGAATAAACTGTATAAAGTTCTCTCTGACAAGATCCAAGATTCAAGATGTTTAATTGTCACATGCACATACAGGATATGCAGTGAAATTAAACAGTGGCAATGCCCAGCAGAATGTGCAAAGAACAACAACATGAATTGGAGGGATCAGAATATCCACAATATTTACAGTATTTACAGCAAAAGAGCAGCAGGAATGAGAAATATAAACAAATAGGCATATAAACAGCAAGGCAATGTAAAAAGTAAGGTTCTGATCAATCGTTTCTGATAAATCAACAATATCATAGACCAGCAGGCAACAACTGCACAACAAATAAGCAAAGCCTGTGTTCTGGTGCCCCCTGTTGAGGGCCAGCACATACTTCAACATGTGTTACCATACAAATTATAACCTATACAATGGATGATATAATATTTAGGATTATTTACTATTCAGTACTGCAGTCAACAGTCTACAGTCTGTGTGTGCCTTCACATTTCTGTTAAATATGGTTTTACAACTTAATTTTATTTGCCCATCTGAGTGTTAAGAATTTGAATTAGACAATTTCAGTGTTGTTGAAGGGGCCGTTGCCCAATTTTTTCCAATGGCTAAAAATGAACAAAACTGCTTGTAAATGGGTTCTGTGGATCAAACTGAATTTAATTCCTCTGAATGGTGTTTTGCTGGGACTTACGGATGAATACAAAACTTCTCCTGCTACTCTCCCCTCCCCTCCTGGCAAAAATCACGCTGGCCAATCAACTTTAAATTTGGCCCTGTGAGTTTCAGTTGTTTCCATTACTATACCACTCTTTTCAGACTCATGTAGTTTCAGCGTCTCATCCAAGGAATAAGCAATCCATGTACATACAGCATCAAAGTTTACAAATGGGTTCATTGGCGATGTTTATACAGTATATGTAGTACTGCCATTATTAACCTTGTGTGATTTTCGGGAGTATTTGCAAAACTGGACCACAGTCTCGTAAAGACTAACTAAAACGTCTGCCATTTATACTCTTTTATTACAAGCATTACATCATATGATTAAAAGCATGTTGTTTTTGTCATTACTTCGTTGGGCTCCCAATTAGAGCTGACCTTTTTTTTTTTACAACACAGTAGTTAGTTATGTGATGACAGTCTCTTCAGCAACTTGATATTCAGTACAACCGAGCATGGAGCAACGAGACGGCATGATGTTACCCACATAGCCCACAGGTCGAATAGGAAACTCTGAACAAAAGCAGAACTTAGAACTTAGAAATATCTGCCTCTTGAATCAGCATGGCTCTCATCCAGATGTAAACAAGTTCCCATTGGCCAACTAGCCTTGCGCTGCTGGCACAACGCACCATGGAGGTTGTAAAAAAAAGGACTATATTATACAACTTGTACTTTATTCTGAGCCTTTTGTTTGGTTTTATGGTACATCCAGACACATGTTCCGAAAAGTCAAATGGCATTTCCACAGTCCAGCAACTGAGCACTGACCTTCAGCAGCAGCTGGTACTTCATGATCCTCAGCACGGGCTTGGATAGCAGGTCCGAGATGGGCAGCCGGTGGCCCAGCCGCTGCTTGAGCTCCTGTGCGGCAGACGGAGGAGAGAGGGTGGGGCGGGAAAGAGATAGCCATGCCATTCAGTGTCATCTTCATTAGACAACATTCAATGCACACTAGGACAAAGACGGGTGTAGAACATTTACATTTAGGGCATTTGGCAGAAGCTTTTATCCAAAGCGACTTACAAAGAGTACATTAGTTGAAAGTTTATAAGGAAGGGGTCCTAGTACTGAGCTGCCTGCCAGAGTTGCTTCGGGATTAATAAAATAGCACTACCAACTCTACACAAGAATAGCTAAGAAATACAGCACTAATTCTGTTTCTCCACTCCCCAACAGCAGAATACTATGCAGCCTTCTTTCAAAACAAGTGTTCTTACAAAAGAAATGTATTGTGAATGTGAATATGAAATGCTAATTAGGGGTCTGTTCCATTTATGTGTGCCAGCGAAGCAGTGTAAACATTAAACGAGTCACATTGACCATGTAGGTCAGGGGTCGGAACCTATGGCTCGCGAGCCATATATGGCTCTTTCGATGACGGCATATGGCTCCCAGACAATTTTGACGTGAGCGGCAGCGCTCCCAAAACACTCGTCTGTTTCAAACTACCGTAACTCCTCGAGCGTTTGTGCGATCGAGGAAATTCCAACGGTTTCCAACCATATAGGGGTATTACGGTAAACTCGACGGGGTTGCGCAGAAGAGTTGCGCAAAAAAGTTGTAGGATGAGTTGAGAAGCCGGAGGAGACAGAGAGGATCCAGGCTTGTTTTACATCGTGTTTACATCGGGTTTTAGTATTATTTAGAATGTTTTACAAATGTATGTCTTTGTGAGCCATGAGGGGGCGTGGTTAGCGCTGTCGCGCAGTGACAGGGGGAGCGGAGCGGCAGGAATGCCTGGAATGTGACGCAGCTGTAGCGAATGAGTGCAATTAACGCTATAATGACACATGCGTAGTAGAGGCTGGGCAGGCGACAGAAGACCGGAGGGACTTCAACCGCCAAACCCCCTCTGGAATCCCACCGTACAGCGGACTACGGGCGACTATATTAAGTTATATGTTGATCAACGCGTTATTTAAGTTGAGACTGTAAATAAACAGCGTTATTATTACCACATCCACGGATCCTCTCCATTCCTTCTGTGAACCCAGGAAAAGCCACAGCATTGGCATTGTGACAACACAGGACTTTTACAGTCTTACTTAAAAAATGCACGCATAAAGTTGCATTAAACTTTATTAAATACTATATGGCTCTCAAGGAAATACATTTAGAAATATTTGGTTCCCGAAAAGGTTCCCGACCCCTGATGTAGGTGCTCTGTAGCCCGTAAATAAAAGCACATCAGGTGATAATGATTTTGACAACTGCATTTACCTCGCTATGACACATTTCTTAAAAAGGGTCAATATAAATAATATCAGAGAGAAAGAGAGATTAACATAATTGAAGCATCAAGACAGTATTTATCCATGAATCCATGTATGTGTAACATGGCTGACTGCAGGCATGCACATGATCGTACCTCAAAGTATGTGTCGATGAACTCCAAGACAATCTGCTCCGATTTAGGCTTGTTCTGGCAATACACCACGTACATGTTGAGCCGACGCTCCTGTAGCGCGCGCACACACACACACACACACACACACACACACACACACACACACACACACACACACACACACACACACACACACACACACACACACACACACACACACACACACACACACAGAGTAAATAACTGGAAACTGTTACTTTTTTAGAATGTTGAAGGGAATTGGCAGGGACCTCATAATGGGATATTACAATGATTTGAGTGCATTCAGGGTTTCCCACAAAAAATGTTGTGACTAACTCACCAGTCTAGGGAACTGAGAGATTATCAAGCCTAGTTAGCCTAGCATGTAACGTCTAAAAGCCTGACCCTGCATGTATGTTTAACGTGGAAGTGACCATCCCTGTTCTCTGTACGTAGCTGATATTACCTCGGGGAGGAGGACAGAGATTTACCAGGGCAGGGTGTTGGTTGGCTGGACCATGGGTTCCTTAGGCTGGGTCTGAATCCGATGATCAGCAGCCAGCTCTGATCTTTCATCGTTCATTTAATTTAGTTGAGGTGGCGTTGGTGTGTCCATAAAAACATAGATGTGGCAAGCCGTGATCGAAAAGTCTTTATGTTGAGGCTTTCTCCTTCTCAAACTCGTGCTCCCACCACCAGAACGCACCCACAGCTGAAATCACCTTCTGATTAGCAAATTCCACCCCCCCTCAATCAGTAGCAGTCTTTCCCTGCATTCAAACTATCACACCTATCCTGCCATCACCTAGACACATGTGTAGATAAATGTCATATCCTAACATATCCCAACAGAGTGCTTCAGAGAAAGAGGTGAGCAATAGCTGGAACCTAAAATTGTAGGGTACGGTGATTTTAGAATGCCCCAGGGATGACATTTCTTCGTCTATGGATTTCCAACAGACCATTCACCCTCTGGTAAGCAGATTTGTTTTTGTGGGGCCCGGATGGTATGCTTGCCATTGCTTCGCTAAAAAGTCTAGCCATAAAAACCCAAAACAGTGGGTAACATGTAGCAAAGGACCTCAGGCAGGAATCAAACCCGGGTTGCATCGCCTACATGGATAGCGCACTAGCAGGTTGAGCCACCGAAAATCTGAATGCATGACATAATGAACCTTCCATGTCATAGGAATGAGATTAAGGCGTTAAATCAGGGCAGAACAAGAGGCAGTTAATTCCACTAGACTCACAGTGACTTTCCCTTGATGATTTAGATCACTTTATTGCATATAATTGCACTTCATTTGTGTGCTGAGACAGTCGGCAATTTTGCAGAGGCACTGAGCCTGGAATATAGACAGCTCTGGGAAACCCCTTGTATTAGGATACTCGATTAGGATTTTTTGTGGGATTGTTTTTTGTTTTCGGGGTCCATGTTCTACATGTCAGACGGTGTCCAGCATTGTTTTTTATGTAAATGTGGCTGAACAGAACATGGTTGATGCTTATCAACTATAGGCAAATACACTATAGCAAACTCTGTAGAACAGTACCATTGATATGTTTGCACAAAGATTACGTTGATGTTTCTCAAGTATTGCAGGAGAAAAGAATCCTGATACCCACATTTAATTTTGTCACCCACCCCCCCCCACTAAAAATGTTTTAACATGTAAGGCTGATTGTTGGCTGGTGTTGATTTAGGACCCTGGTGACCTGGAGGAAGAGGAAGGAAGTAAAGGTTCAGTCTCTGTTACCTGTTTGATGAAAAGCGGTCCCAGTCTGTCAGGATCCTGCAGACACTTCTCCAGCTCAGCCAGGAAGTAACTGGTGGAGATAAGAGAGTGTTCATACACCAGTACTGAGGGAGACTGTTCATACACCAGTACTGAGAGACAGTGTTCATACACCAGTACTGAGAGAGACAGTGTTCATACACCAGTTCTGAGAAAGATAGTGTTCATACACCAGCACATTTACATTTAGGGCATTTGGCAGACGCTTTTATCCAAAGCGACTCAGAATGTGTCGCTGTCTCCTTCAAAGATTTGTTGAAGGAGACAGCAATATATAAGAATAGAGCAGGTTTCAAGCATTCATAGTTGCAAGGTTAATAGAACGAGTTTCATAATTGCTAGGTTGCCTGCACAATAGCTGGGATAAGAGCAGAAGTGCCATTGTGAGTGCATTACCAACATCTAAGAACATACAATATGCTAAAGAATGGTAATTTTAATGCCAAACATGAAAGCCCTCAGGTAGAGAGTATTTCTGTTGATGCTGTCCTCATTGTAGTTCATGACTTGTTCTGTTGCCACGCTCTATCAATATGACTGTTGAGTGTAATGCCAGGTGAAATAAAGCCTTGTATTGCAAGAACACCTGTTGTTTTCATATGTTATGAATCAATGTTGATGCATTTTCCCATAACTGCAGAATGTTGATATTGCAATGTTCATGAACAGTGTGACGTTTTGTCACTTTGGTGCACCTGTAGCCTGTGTGTGTGACCTACTCTTTGTGCCAGTCGTAGATCTGCTGCACGTTGCCAAACACCATCTTGTCCTTGCCCTTCATGTCAGTTGGGATGCCCTCCTCCCTCATCCTGCTTATATACCCCTGGACAGACACACACACACACACACACACACACACACACACACACACACACACACACACACACACACACACACACACACACACACACACACACACACACACACACACACACACACACACACACAGTCAAGCAAGCGGCGCCACTTTGTGCCTTTAAACCATTTTAAACTATTTGAATATTCTGCTTATACCGTAGTCATTTGCCAACACAAAAAAAGCAGCTGATAACTCAGCTGTGCTTGCTGCAGTTGGTGATGAGTAAGCTTTGCCAACTGAGCTCTTTAATGTTGCTATGGTTACAAGTTGGGTAGCAGATTAATTTAGAAGAGATCCAGCCAACGTACACCTGCCGGCCAATCAGAAAAGTATTCACCCAGATCATGGTATAAGAACACATATACAATAGATATACACTAAATACCAAGATAAATGAACAAACAACTCACGTCCACCAGCAGACTGAGGTCTTTGACGTACTCCCGCTCTGTCTCCACCAAATCCACCAGAATGTAACTAATGACAAAATTGAGAGCATGAAACATGTTTTCTACAACATCACACAGAAACAACTACCATAAGTAAAACTGGGCATTACTAGACATCATTTCAGATCCAGCTATGTTACAGCAGAACTTCTGGGAGATCACACAGAGCCTGGGCTAGAAACCAAAAAATGCAATGGAATGATTGTAGATATCGTTTGAGAGTCTGACTTGTGAGACTACTACCAATGACTGCTGTCGTTGCACTGTAATCTGATCTTGTCTGAACTATCTTCGTGTTTTATTGTGGTTATTTTATTAGTGTTGCGCTGTGTTGTGGTTCTTTTATTATTGTCTGTCTCCATTTATATTTCGTGGCCCTGGCTGCCAACAATTTCCGTTTTAGGGACAGTTAATAACTTGAACTACTAGACATCTAACTATAATGGAAGGAGTCTCCATATTTATGCATGGATATAATTAGATTTTTTGGCAAACGCTCATCCCATCAACTTCACACTTGGCAGGTTTATGGAAACAAGGAAGTGCAGTGGTTGGTTCAAGAAAGCTGCAAGCCGCAACAGAGGCCCAGGTTTCGAATGGGCATGTTTCTAACTGGGCACATGACTTGTAAACATAAGACACAAGGAAGACAGTGATTGGCCCTCACCGTCTCTTGCGGAGGCTGCCGGTCCTGCGCTCGTCCACCTCATCGACAGGGGAGGAGGAGGAGAGCAGGGAGTTATCAGAGGGATTGAGGGACGGGGAGCTGCTGTCACCCTGGTCCACCGACAGAGAGCTGGGCCGGTCCTCTAGAGCCTGGACACGCAGGGCCAAGACAAAGAGACAGAAGAGGATGAGGAGGAAGAGGAGGAGGACAGTAAGCACAAAACTAAAGACACTCTTTGCTACATTGCTTCAGTAGTTTACCCAAGGCTTTTGTATAGTCTGAATGTGCTTTTTTGTGGAAACTGCATGAGCCAAATGTTACCCTAACCACAGAGAGAGAGAAATATATGTAGAAATGTATGCTGCATATTTAGCTAGATATACACATATCAGGTATATCTAGGAAAGGACAGGAAATGTTGAAGTGAAAATGGGTCATACAAGACTGTGTTCAGGTCGATATTCATGAACAGGGCAATATCAAAGACATATATTCTAGGAAAGGTCAAAAGTCAAAGGTGCTTATGATAGTTGGGGTTCCTACCATCTTGCTCTTGACCAGCTCCTCGATGGCGCTCACCAGCTCTGCTGCACTCGGGGTCTCTGAACTGGACGGGCGGACAGAGAGGCGAGAGGATGTCTGCACACGAGAGAGAGAGAGAGAGAGATAGAGAGAGAGGGAAATACGTGTAAGAAGTAGACATCTGCATGACATGGACCAAACTGTGTTTGTGAGTATGTTTGACTACACGTCTACTCTGAATGGATGTGAAGACAAACCAAGAAAGGGTCAGATTAGTTATTGAAGGTTACATTTAAGACTAAATGTGCCTAGTTTTGAGTCCATTTGAATTGTCGAATATGAATATGACCACTGAATGTAATATAATGGTACTTAATGCGCTTTAACAATAATATAATTACCACAAGGACCAAAAGTATAATAATGTCCATTTTGAATAAAAACTGCACTATTCTCAACCATTTGTACACCCTTGTGTACTTCTCACAAGGCCTAATAATAAATACAGAGTGCAATATTTGTGCTATTTGTGCTTAAATTGTTGTCTTACCTTGCTAAACAATGAAGAGTTATGTTGACACATTCATTAAAGCAGGATTATTTTGGATGAGGTAGCCAAGCCTACAAGACTTGTATTTTACAATGCTTTTCCTCTCTTTCTTTCCTTATAAGTTTAATTCATCTAGTTTTCTCTTACCTTGCACTGATGAAGTGATTTATAATGACCAATTTAAAGTGAGCAATCTTAAGCTTTAAAAGAATAAGATGAGAAGAATATAGATCATATACAGACATGAACTGACATGAGCATTGTATTCAACATTGTTCCCCAAACCCCGGGGAGACTCCCTCAGACAAGTTGGAATAAAAATGAGAAGTCATGAAATATGTCAACTACAAAAGGTACAAAATAAATAAACATGAGGGTAGAGGAGGAAGAGAGCCACAAAATGTGTCCCAAAAATGTGATAAAATAAACCAATAAACTGAGAACCAAACAAACTGTTCTCTAGAGGTGAGGAGGGATGAGGAGGAAAGAGGAAGAGATGTGAACAAAAAGAGAGAGAGAGAAAAAACAAAAAGCTGTAATTACTGTAGTCTCTCACCCTTGCTGTGCTGTGCTTCAACACCTTTTCCCCCCAATAAGGCTGTCTGGGTGTGGGGGGAGGGGGGGGGGAGAGAGGGGGGGAGCTAATGCGCCCCCTTGTGGCTGGGACCAGCGTTTTGATGCCATTTACTCGCATGGGGTAATGAGGTTAACAGAGGGGAGTGGGGAGGTTGGGAAGGGGGGGGGTAGTGGGGTAGGATAGGGCGGGTGAGGACAAGGGGTATGCAACGGGACGCACGGATGAAAAAGGGAGGGAGCTTGTGGTGTGATGTCATCATCTTGAATGGAGGAAGTGGAGGTTCAACTGACCTCTGGCAGTGTGTATGTGTATGTGTGTGTGTGTGTGTGTGTGTTGTGTGTGTGTGTGTGTGTGTGTGTGTGTGTGTACACTCATTTGGTGTGGGATCCCTAAATATCCGTCTCAAATGCTGTCCTACAGTACACTCTTCTATTTCCGTCTAAATCTGCCGCATATCGACCAAACATTTTTCCATCTCTTTTGTTTTTCTAGTTTTTTTTTGGACATGAGAATATTAATTATAGCCAGATGCTAAGGCTAAGCAAGCAAAAAATGCAAATCTCAAAATGAGTCAGGAAAAAATAAAATTAATTGTATTCAAAGGTTTAGCTGTATGTGGTAATGAGGAAAGGAATTTTCTTTCAAGACTGAGAAAGCAGTACGCTAGAAAAATGGGTTACACAAGTCTATAGTATAAAATCTGTGAATAATACAATCTAATCTCCATCTCCAGTGCCCCATCAATCAACTGCAATGAGAGTTGAACAACGGCCTTAAAAAAAACAATAAGCTAAAAATCAGCGATGGAAGCTGACAAGTGCCAAAAAAGGGGCATGGTGAGCTTAAGGATTAAAGAGTAAGACAAACAAAGTCAGAGTTTGAGACTGAGTGCAGGCGGCAGGGGGTTCAGGAGAGAGCAAGGGCGAGGGCATTTCAGATGGACAGGTATGGAAACTGTGACAAAGCAAAGACGGGACACAAATCAAGGTAATGCTATAGCATGGCAGAACAGAAAAAAACAATACAACCAGAAAACAACAACAGAAAATAAACAACAAAAAACAAAACAATAACATTAACAAAAAGAAGAGAAACAGAAATTAGTGTCAGAGGAGCCTTGTTTTGTCTTTAAAGAAGAGGCGAGGGGTTAGGGGGTAAAGGTAAGGAGACTTAGTTAAGTCTTTAATGTCCTCCTACTTAAGTGCAACACATTCAACTCAATGGGCCGTGCAGCATTCATATAAAGACTCTCCCATTATATGGCTTTAACTGATCATTTAAAGGAGAAAATAAATAGAAAAAGAGGAATAACAAAACTGTAAAAGAAAGTAGTTAAAACAAAGATCTGTTTGTTAGGGGAAGGAAAATGATAACTTAACAAACAAGTTCATATAACTAGGATGGCTACAAACATTTAACAACTTTGTTTCACTTGCTTCTTCTTTAAAAATAACTCAAGTACCAAAATGTGTTTTTTTACTTATAATTATTTATTATTACGATTGGCCCGACAGGCTCGTTGGGAGAGTTTTTCACCAAAACTAAATGAAAGCTACACTGACCAGCATGCATCACCACATGTCTCTATCTGGGTTCCAGATGAGCAGGGACACCCCACCTTGTCGTCCTGGGCGTCTGGCTGCAACAGGCTATGCTGCTGGATGGCCATGGGTGGGGGCAGTGGGACCGAGTCGGCTCCCTCCTCCCCTTCCTCCTCCCCGCAGCTCTGCATGCCAGACGAGCTGGACTTGGACAGGGTGCCACTGGACAAACCCTCGTTGCGCACCCTCTGGGACGGACACACACACATACACACACACACACACACACACACACACACAAAGACACACGTGAGATGTGGGTTTGTTTGGCTCAGTGGGGATTCAGTGTGTGTATTCTAAATGTAAATGTATTCTGGCCATCGCATTTTATCACACAAGATGGATGGAGCCATCTCAAAAACAGGGAATTTCCCCCCCCCCCCTCACCTCCTCCACGGTCTCGTCCTGGGGCGTGGCGACGCTGTCGTCCGAGTCCTTCTGGGAGCCCAGCATGCCGACCTCCCCGCTCTTCCTCACCTCACGGTTCTTCTTGTGTTTGTGCGCCAGCTTCTTCACGTGGCCGTCCGCCTTGCCGCTGCTCAGCCGCCGCACTGGGCTGGTCAGCCACTTGCGCAGCGTGTTGCCTGGTTAAAATGTGATAATAATAAATGTATGTTGCCAGGAAATATGTATTATTATATTTTGTTATTTTATACCACCTTGTGTTATAATAGGGCCTCTTTAATATTTGACTCTTCCAAACCTGGCCCAGGAAACTCAGTACTATACTATCCAGGGCCTGGTAAACATTTTAAATAACTTTTTATATGAATTTATACAATGTGTACCTGGTGCTCTGTGTTTGGGTCCGGGGGAGGTGTGGGCATGCAGGCCGTGGCCCGGCTGTAGCATGGCTGAGGAGGCCGGGAGGATGGAGTCGTTACTGCACACCGACAAGGTGTCTAAGAGAGAGATGTTAGAGTTGAACACATCTGAGATTTCAGTGTAAAGTCTGTGATGTTTTTCCATTTCCATTTGGCAGACGCTTTTATCCAAAGTGAATTACAAAGTGTACATTTGTTGAAAGAGACAGCAATATATCACTGTGGGTACATAAAGATAAGAATAGAGCAGGTTTCAAGCTTTCATAATGGGCAAGGCTAATAGACAGGTTTCATAATTGCTAGGTTGCCTACATAATAGATGGGATAAGAGCAAAAGTGCCATTTCGACTATCGTCTTGATGTCAGCCGGGAGCTCATTCCACCACTGCGGGACTTGACAGAGCAATGTTTGCCTGTTCTTAGTGAAGGTAGTTCCAGTCATCTAGCAATTTGTTGAGCGGAGTGCCCAAGCTGGGGCGTGGGGTCTGACTAATGTTTGGAGTAGGTAGGGGCAGTTCTGCTGACAGCCTTGTAGGCCAGTACCAGTGTCTTGAATCTAATGCAAGCGATTACCGGGAGCCAGTGGAGGTCACGGATGAGGGTGATTACATGGGAGAATTTTGGTAAGTTGAACACCAGGCCTGTTGCTGTAAGGATGCATTGTAAGGTTTTTGATTGTGGAGGCAGGGAGTCCAGCCAGGATAGAGTTGCAGTAGTCGAGGCAAGTGATGACGAGCGCTTGGACCAAGAATCCGTGCTGCTTGCACATGGTGAGGAAGGGCCGGATCCTGCGGATCCTTGGAGAGAGCCATTCTACAAGATCGGGCCACAGAGCTGGTCCGAATACCACACCAAGGTTTCTTGCAGTCGGTGAAGGGAGAACGTTCGATGCCCTCAATGGTGAAGAGTAGGTCCATTTGAGGGCATGTCTTTCCCCGGCATGAAGAGAAGCTCAGTCTTGTCTAGGTTAAGCTTCAGGTGATTGGCAGTTAGAGATGAGTGTTTGGGCGATTTGGGTGTCAGAGGGGGGGAAGGAAAGGAACAGTTGGGTGTCATCTGCGGTATATAACTATATGGCATTTCATTTGAATGTTCCTGTCAAAATAAGATGAAAAATGAAATCCTTACCATAATCATTAACGATATACTAAGATGTTAAAAATACGGTGACTGCAAAAATGCCACAGCGGTATCCTTATTCTCGGCTAGTTTCTCTGCATTATATTATGATATTATTATATTATTATATTATTATATTATTATATTATTCCCTTTCTTTCCAAACTGTGATAAACGCCACGACAGATTTTCAGCAGACTCAGATATATCCGCTCGGCCAATCACAGCGCGCCATTCCCGTGACTTAACTAGCCTAGTGACAGCTGTCAAGTCCTGTCAGAGACAACACACACACACACACACACACACACACACACACACACACACACACACACACACACACACACACACACACACACACACACACACACACACACACACACACACACACACACACACACACACACACACACATATCCTAAGAGATTTTAAGCGAAATTATTCATTGAATGAAATAATGAATAACTTTGATGGAACAGAGGAGCCGTTTCTACAGTGGGAAAAAAACATAAACCATCAAAAGATCATCATAGACGGGAGAATGTGAAGAAAATGTGACATTCCTGGCGGTGGTCGCTAGACCTTATTAAGACGCAGAAGCGCCTGGTCCTGTTCAACTTTAGTTGAATGAGCGTAGAAAGACTGGACGTTTTGATCAAGATCACCAGCAATGAGCTGATCAGCGTGACTACAGTCCGTCTTCTTGGTGTGTGTTGCCGGCGATTTCTTGCACACACACACACGCACACACACATACACACACACACACACACACCAAACGGACTGTAGACACACTTATCAGTTCATTGCTGGTGATCTTGGTCAAAACCTCCAGTCTTTCTACGCTCATTGAAGTAAAGTTGAACAGGACCAGGCGCTTCTGCATCTTATAACAGTTAATAAGGTCCAGCGAAGAGGGGGGGGGGGCAGGCGCGCATTGTCGGGTTTTTATCAATCAGATGAATGCATCAAATCGTCGCGCAGTATGTCGATCTATGTAATACATCATTAGAAGGATACCCGGTCTGTTGTTCACAGCAGTTCCGGTCATCTTATTTTGTGACTAAAACTGGACTAAAATGTTCTGAGTTTCCGTCGACGAAAACTAGACTAAAACTAAGAAGGATAAAAATGACTAAATGTGACTAAAACTAATATGCATTTTCGTCTAAAGACTAAGACTAAGACTAAATCTAAAATAGCTGCCAAAATTAACACTGATGACAACCACCCGCCTTGGCTACCTTTGTGGTTGAAGATGCCCTCCATCTCCATGGAGGAGCGGGAGTGCGCGATGCAGAGCATGGCGCAGGGCACCAGGCCCTCGTGGGCCGGTGATCGGTCGGTGGTCCGCACCAGGCACCATTCCGGTCGCTCATGGCAACGTTCCAGCACCTCCACCGTCTGGCCGCGTCGCACTGTCAGTTCATTGCTGTTGCCCGCCATGAAGTCGTGGATGACCACAGTGAGCTCACAGCCACCCGACAGCTGGGGAGACGCGTCAGTCAGTCAGGCACTCCATACATATACACAAGTCAGGGCTTCTATATACATACACACTAGCATGTCCCTTGCTGTGAATACCAATGTGTACAAATGACACATTTTACACATAGAAAATGTATAGTAAAAACAAAAAGAAAAGAGGGCTCTGCATAGTCCCCACATAGTTTATGCCTCATGTATCATCAATAATAATGACAGGCTGAGTATATAGGCCGATATATATAAAAGAAAATAAATCTTTCATCGTTCATAATCTTTTTGCATGCTCTTGAACAATTTAATTGAAACTTTGTACAATGTACAAACGATCTTTTTTAGTTTTATGATCATCTGAAGCTCCTCCATACGTTCAAAGCCGAGTGTTTTCACATATCCTCTTTAAAAAAACAAACAAACTCGATTTATAAACGATTTTGTGATGCAAATGATTTGGACTGTTGGCTCTCATATCGCGATGTGTTCCACATCATACCAGTTGGTAGGTAGGGGGGATCAGTCTTGTATAAAGTACTTGAAAGCGATACTTGAGTAAAAGTACAAGTATCTTACCAGAAAATGACTTTGGTAGAACTTAAAGTCACCTTTTAGAAATGTACTTGAGTAAAAGTCTTAAAGTATCTGATATTTATTGTACTTAAGTATCAAAAGTAATTTTCTGATAATAAATGTACTTAAGTATTGGAAGTAAAAGTAAAAGTAAAAGTAAAAAAAAAAAGTGGCATCAGTTGTTGATTCTACTGACATCCTGGACATCCGGGACTTCTTACGCACGAAACCCACCAGACGCGGACGGACGCTTTCGTGCGCGCGGACTGAACCCACCAGACGCGGACGGACGCTTTCGTGCGCGCGGACTGAACCCACCAGACGCGGACGGACGCTTTCGTGCGCGCGGACTGAACCCACCAGACTCGCAAAGCGCATGCGTACTGCTGCGCTTACTTCCACTCCCATTTTACCAGACGCGGGAATTGATTGATATTGATGCTATGATCACACTTTACTGTGATTAAAACAAATATCTAAACTATATAGAATGTTAATAATAACAATAATAATAATAATAATAATTATTATTATTATTATTATTAGAATCTTGTTTTGGTTGTATGCAAAATGTATGATTTGATTTAACTTAATTTAACTTAATATGATGCAGATATTGTGCATATACATGTCTATGAGATTGCGCACAGGGACGCACGGAAAATTCCGGCCTGAGCGGAAAAAAATCTGTCCGCCCGCGTCCAGTGGGAACCGCAACATCCGTTACCATGGGAGCGGATGTAAAGCGCGTGCGCCCGCAGCAGTATGCGTGCGATTTGCGCGTCTGGTTGGTTTCGCGCGTGATTCGCCAAACCTGCAGTCTTAACAAATTTCGAATTATTTTATTTTGTAGTAACGAGTAACGAAGATGCTTAGGAGAAATGTATCGGAGTAAAAGTATACATTTTATTTCGGAAATGTAGTGGAGTAAAAGTGAAAGTTGCCAGAAATATAAATAACGAAGTAAAGTACAGATACGTGAAAATTCTACTTAAGTACAGTAACAAAGTATTTGTACTTCGTTGGCTATATCAGAATAATTACCACAGATGTATGAACGAGCCTGAAAACGTGGCTGTGAAAATAATTTCCTTCTACTTTAGTCATTATTGATGGTAGTGAATGTAAGACCCAGGTGCCATCTGCACTGGCTTTACAGAGTCAGCTTTATAGTGACTAAGTCAAGCACAACCCTCAAAGCATTGATTGGATGTGATCCAAGTGGTTCTGTCATTTTTGTGTCCGAGTTATTTCCAGGTGCTGTATCTGATAAGGCAATTACTGAACGCAGTGGTTTTTATGATGTACTTAAAACACTGAAAGTTCACAAGTGCAACAATCAAATGGTTGATAGCTACTCCACACATCAATTTACAGCAGCGCCGACACAAAAAGCTACAAAGCTAGCTAATTACTTAAAATTCAATGGTTTGTCACCTATTTCAGTGTACAGGTACATTGCGCAGTGAAATGTTTTTTTCGCTAGGACCTGATTGCTACCGCGCCATCGTGTGATTAGCATAGCTAGGTGATTAGCCCATTGTAGCTAGTAGTTCTTAGGTTAGATCGATAGCTTAGCTCATATGCTTTTCACACTTGAATAAGTTAACCCTGGGTTAACGTTAACCCTGGGTTATAATAACCCTGGGTTAATTTTCTGACGTTTCACACTAGTTTTCTTTAACCCTGGGCTAACAATTGACCCCGGGTTAACGTTTCACACTGTGAGCTTGTAGACCCCGGGTTAACGTTCTCATTTGCATATTTACTGGGTTATCGAAAATGATTGGCCCGGCCCAGCACGTGACCTTTGTTTACATTTTAGCCGGCTTAGCTGTCAAAATGACGCCATCAAGCCGCTGTGATGGCGACAGTAATTAAACACACACACAAAAGAGCGAGAGAGCGACGAGAGAGAATAAAAATTGAACTGGAGAAGAGAAGAGTATATGAGGAGGTTTTTGATTTTATTTTAAGTATAGAGAAATTAATAAATTTTAATTTCAAGATCGCGCATCGCAGATGCGCGTGCGATTAATATGCAAATGAGGTGAGGTTGCAGTCTGTGATTGGATGGATAGTCGTTGATATCACTCTTACCTTCTAACCCCACATTCATTTCACACTAGTGTTCTTGGCACCGCAATTGCGGCGCTAACCCTGCTTCGTAGCAGGGTTTGTTAACCCAGGGTTAAAAGCGGTGCTAACCCACTTTCAAAAATGCAAGTGTGAAACGCTGCTTAACCCCGGGTTAAATGCGGGGTTAACCCTGCATTTAACCCGGGGTTAAGTGTAGTGTGAAAAGCATATTAGATCTTATTTTCATTGTAAACACATCACTAACGTACTCACCCTGCGTTACATGTGCAGTAGGACTCCACGATTTAGTCCTGACAAATTTCAATGTGGAGTTTGTGAGGCGTTTGTGTCTTCCGCATAGATCGCCAACACTTAGCATCAAGTTTTATGTTGTCGTCTGCTCCGTCCGAAATCCGAATGTCATGGATATATCCTTGTGTCAAATAGTTCAGGCCTTTCTGTAGAACTCTCTTAGATAAAGTAGCGGCATTTGGCAAATAACATACAGCGATATTGAGAGAGAATCATCAGCAGGGGGGCGTTGTTCAGTGGACATTTCGGTAACATGCTGCAGAGTGTGTGGGAAAGCTTGGGGGACATAGCAACAGTAACTAGGGGGGGCGGGACTTGCCGCTTGAATAGGGAAAGGTCCATTATTTAGCGTTGGTTAATTAGGCCGATTAAAAGCAGAGTCTAATCTAATTCTTACAGGCATGTGCATTTCACTTCAGTTTTAGTTCAGGGTGTGCTTCCGCGATATCTGCAGAACTTTTTTCAGAGAGAGATGACTAGTAGTCCCACATCACTCATTGAAATTAAATCCAATGGCGAAACCAGAGCGCTGTTCACAATAGACGGACATAAAGCGGACCGTATGGTCAACTAATGTATATGTTGTTGCGCTGGAAAGGATCGGGGGACCCTGAGTGTGTACATATGTGGTGTACGTGCATGTGTGTGTACCTTGTCGCTGTCCAGGGTGTTCTGGGAGGTGCGCGAGGCCAGAGAGATGGTGTCTGGTTGACTGCTGCCCTCCCCCTGACTGTCCAGGTCCTCTCCGTCTCTACGCAGGAACACGAGCACAGCACATCAAGTTGTGGACTTCAAGTGAGCATATCATCGTTTCATTTGGGATATACTGCATGTCATCATGGGATATATGTCATACGTCACATAATGTCATCATCATGCAATAATGATTTCTTTTGCACGGCCTGCCCCATGCGTTGTACATGTGTGTGTGTGTGTGTGTGTGTGTGTGTGTATACTGAGACTATTCTGGCCTACACTACCCTCTCCACTGCGCCATTTCTGTTACCCCCTCCCTGTGTCTGACCACCGTTTTGTTGCTTTCTGCCTCCCCCTAAAATCTCCCACCTCCCTCCCCACTACTCCTCACCTTGTCGCCTCCCGCAGAAACCTGAAAACTCTCTTTCCGCAACGGTCCTCTCCTCACTACCACCCCCCAACGATTCTCCCTCCTGTCAGTAGAGGAAGCCTCCTCCACTCTGACATCCTCTCGCTCCTCCTCCTTTGACTCGCTCGATGACTTTGTCACCTACTTTACAAAGAAGGTGAAGGAAATTACATCCTCTTTCACCCCTGCTGCTATCCTCCCTCCCCCCACACCCACCCCTGTCAGCCTTACCTGCTTCGCCCCTCACCTCCTCTGAAGAACTCAACAGGCTTGTTGCATCCAACAACACCACCACCTGCCCCAATCCCATTCTCCCTTCTCCCAAGACCTTGTGGGCGACAACCTCCCCTTCCTCACCACCCTAATCAATACCTACCTCAATTGAGGACAGTTTCCAACCGCCTTCAAGACTGCCAGAGTCAAGCCACTCAAGAAATCCACCCTTGAACTACAGACCTGTATTTCTCCTTTCATTCCTCTCCAAAACCCTAGAACGTGTGGTCTCTATCCAACTATCATCCTATATCTCTCAAAACAACCTGCTGACACTCAACCAGGCTTCACAGCTGCACACTCCACAGAGACGGCCCTACTTGCGGTAACTGAGTCCCTCTGTGTCACCAGAGGCTCGTCCCGCTTATCTGTGCTCATCCTTCTTGACTTGTCTGCCGTATTCGACACTTGGCATTGCTGGAACTGCATTATTCTGGTTCACTTCCTACCTGACAGATCGCACCTATCAGGTCACATGTTATGGCTCCCTGTCCAGACCCTGCACCCTTGACACCGGAGTCCCCCAAGCCTCAGTACTAGGACCCCTTCTGTTATACACTAGATCTCTGGGCCCTGTAATTACATCCCATGGCTTATCCTATCACTGCTACGCAGACGACACCCAACTGTTCCTTTCCTTCTCCCCCTCTGGCCCGATCTTGTAGAATTGTTCTCAACAACATCCGCAGGATCCGGCCCTTCCTCACACGTTAAGCAGCACAGATCTTGGTCCAATCACTCGTCATCACTCGCCTCGATTACTGCAACTCTCTCCTGGCTCCGCAATCAAACCCTTACAATGCATCCAGAACGCAGCAGCACGCCTGGTGCTCAACTAACCGAAATTCTCCCACTCTTTCGCGACCTCCACTGGCTCCCGGTAATCGCTCACATTAGTCAGACCCTACGCCCCACCCGAGCGCTTGGCTCAATAACTTCCGCTAGACGACTGTTACCACAGCGGGGAAAAAAATCGGTCAAGTCCCAACCCTTTGTTCTGGCACCGCAGTGGTGGAATGAGCTCTTGGATCATGTCAGGATGGCAGTCGGTCACCATCTTCCGCAAGACTCAATACCCACCTGTTCAGGATTCACCTGGACTCTGCATAACCCCCCCTGCTAATCCTAGCATTAACTTGCGTTTTTGTATGTCTTGTCATTATTAATAGTACTTGATATTGCTTAGCATATTGTACATTCTTAGATGTTTGTAATGCACTCAGAATGGCACGTCGGCTCTTATCCCAGCTATTATGAAGGCAACCTAGCAATTACGAAACTCGTTCTATTAGCCTTGCAACTATGAATGCTTGAAACCAGCTCTATTCTTATCTTTATATCCCACAGCAATATATTGCTGTCTCCTACAACAAATGCTCTATTTCTAAGTCAATTTAGATAAAAGTGCCTGCCAAATGCCCTAAATGTAAATATAAATGTATACGTGTGTATGTGTGCGCGTGCATGCATGCCTGTATACGTATGTGTATACCTGTATGTGTGTGTGTGTTATTGTGTGTGTGTGTGTGTGTGTGTGTGTGTGTGTGTGTGTGTGTGTGTGTATATACGCGTGTGTGTATGTATGCGCGCGCGTACCTGCGGCCTTTGTGGTGCTTGGTGGTGGTTGCCTTGGGGATGTGAATGGGCTCCTTGAGGGCCCCCCGCAGGTGGATGGTGTGCTCCTGGATCACTTCCCGGATGTGCTTGATCCAGTCCTGCTTGTTCTCAATGTTGGACGCCTGGCAGGAGGGAGGGGGAGAGGGAGGGGAGGAGAAGAGGCGGGGGGAGGTTGAAAGTTGAGGGTGGGTGGAGGTTGTTCATTATTTAATCTGAAGACGTTAAATCTGTAAACACGTCTCCGAAATCTGAAGTCGCCTCCTCTCTTGATCTCTCTATACAGTTGTGGTCAAAAGTTTACATACACTTGTAAAGAACATGTATGTCATGGCAGTCCAGAGTAACCCTAACACTTATTTTTCTGTGATTGAGTGATTGGAGCACATACTTATTTGTCACAAAAAACATTCATGAAGTTTGGTTCTTTTATGAATTTATTATGGGTCTACTGAAAATGTGACCAAATCTGCTGGGTCACAAATATACATACAGCAATGCTAATATTTGGTTACATGTCCCTTGGCCATTTTCACCTCAATTAGGTGCTTTTGGTAGCCATCCACAAGCTTCTGGTTGAATCTTTGACCACTCCTCTTGACAGAATCGGTGCAGTTCAGCTAAATTTGTTGGCTTTCTGACATGGACTTGTTTCTTCAACACTGTCCACATGTTCTCGATGGGGTTTAAGTCAGGACTTTGGGAAGGCCATTCTAAAACCTTAATTCGAGCCTGATTTAGCCATTCCTTTACCACTTTTGATGTGTGTTTGGGGTGATTGTCCTGTTGGAACACCCAACTGCGCCCAAGACCCAACCTTGGCGATGTAAAACACGCTTGACTGTGGACACTGACACCTGTGTTCCAGCAGCTTCTAATTCATTGCAGACCTGCTTTTTGTTGGTTCTCGGTTGACTCTTGACCATCCTGACCAATTTTCTCTCAGCAGCAGGTGATAGCTTGTGTTTTCTTCCTGATCGTGGCAGTGACACAACTGTTCCATGCACTTTATACTTAGAACAATTGTTTGCACAGTTGATCTCGGGACCTGTAGCTGCTTTGAAATTGCTCCAAGTGATTTTCCTGACTTGTTCAAGTCAATGATCCGCTTTTTCAGATCCTCTTTGACTTTGACTAGCGTTTGTGGCTGAGTCTAATGATTGTATCAATGAGTCATATTTAAATGTGCTCAGAGAAGTCACCAGCTGTAGTCAATCATAATCACTCACAAGAAGTTAAGAGGCCACAAAGCTAATTTGATTGACACAACTTTCTACATCACCTAAATTGATAATTCATGTTGCTGTATGTATATTTTTGACCCAGCAGATTTGGTCACATTTTCAGTAGACCCATAACAAGTTCATAAAAGAACCAAACTTCATGAATGTTATTTGTGACAAAGAAGTATGTGCTCCAATCACACTATCACAGAAAAATAACAGTTGTAGAAATTATTGGAAACTCTGGACTGCCATGACATACATGCCATGACATACATTTACAAGTGTATGTAAACTTTTGACCACAACTGTATACAAATGTAAGAATTGGATGAGGAGGTCCACATTCACAAGTCAAATTTTAGTCAGAATTAAAATGGCTGATCTGCATGCTGCATACTATGTGTGTAGTTATAATAATGGTAAACGAGGCAGAGAGGACGGCAGCTTCAGATTTGAGGGTGAGGGTGGGCTGGGGAGAGGGAGGGGGCGGAGGCGGAGGGTGGGGGAGGGGGAGGGAGGGGTAGTGGGTACTTACCATAGCTCCGTGTTTGAATCCCTGACTTAGCTTTGATTAAAATACAGAATAAGACAGAATGTTTACTTGTTTGGTTTTGGATGATCAAATTATTATTGTTATTATTCCTATTTTACAGGACATTGATTTCATGAGGACAAAGATGGTGCTTGCACAGAGCAGACGTACAACAATGAAAGCAACATTGCAACATTTGTCTTCGCTAATCAAATGTGAGGTGCATTGCACCAAGGACTCCAATGCGTTGCCATGTATAGTGGTGTGTCATGGGGTGTTGGAACCATGTTAGTTATGGCGCTTCTCCACTGCATAGTACCAGCTCGACTCGACTTGACTTGGGCGCTTTTCCACTCTTCAAAATTGGTACCTCCTACTTTTTTATTACCCACTCCGTCGAGGTTCCAAGCAAGCTAAGGTGGTACCAAAAGCTGTGCAAACTGAAGTTGTCAAAATAACATGTTAATGTTGCGTAATCAATTAGAAAGAAAAATTAACGCATATAAATCACGCTCTATGGCGAAGGTACTTAAAATCCAATTTACGTTTGTCAACAGTCCTCTTATTGGTACCAAACTACATTCATAGAATAATCGCTGTATTTGCTGTATGTATGGATCTTTAGTCTCGATAGTCTGCGCTAAAAGCTAATGTTGACTTGCACTGTGGTAGGTTGCTTTTGATAACATTTATTTTAGTTATGACCTAACAAATAAACTAACATCTCCAAAACATGGAAGTATGAAAGAATGCTCCAAAAGGCACACTTACACTTATTATATCCCCCTCATTCGCAAACTGCCATTCACTACACTATTTTACACATGATTAAAAAGTGAAACTCCATTAAAATTGACAAGCATAATCTTACGCTATATGAGGTTGAGGGTCTTTTTCACGTCACGATTCTGATCGAAAATGCAGCATATTCGCCTTGTAACGGTAAATAATTGTAATTGTTTGTAAAAAAAATACAATTGTTTGTCTCCTTGCTGTGACAATCAGCCTGTTAAATAGCGGTGTCGCTGTGGTGTCCTGCTACATGTAGGGGGTACGAAAGGGGGTACTAAATCTATAGTGGAAGAGGAGCAGGTACCAAAGCGAGTCGACCCGGGGCAAGGCAAGGCGAGTCGAGTCGAGCCATCACTATACAGTGGAAAAGCACCATTAGTAATGAAACTGAATAGATTGCAATGCCCAGTGTCTGCCAGTTAGTTTGGTGGTGGACATATGAGATGCTAAGGTGTTTCATTTTGGCAACATAAGTTTAGATAATAAGATAAGATAAAACTTTATTCATCCCGAAGGAAATTATTGTGCCAGAGGTTGCATAGCAATAGAATAATAACAATAGAGAAAAAAACTATAGAATAATAAATAGAAAATAACAAATTTACAAATTAAAAGTGAGTGTAAGCTGAAGATAAATATAAAAATATAGGTAAGATCAGCAAAACAATTTGGTAATGGTATTGAGAAGTAGTAGTAGTGAGAAGTAGTATTACATGAGAGTAGTACATGAGAAATATTGCACATGATGATGAAAGGTAATATTACAAGGTAATAATTGAAGGGTAATAATAATAATGATAATAATAACGTGCTTCTCAAACGGTTGACATGTATTGAGCTCTTCACATAGCCTGAATCAGGTTTGCTGTATAAAAACAGGCCAAACCTTTCGTAAACGAAAAAGGATGGTTTCCTCCTAATCTCTGTAAAGCAGTGGTCATCAACCCGTCGATGGAAAAATTGAGAATTTGAATATTTCAAAAATCCTTACATGGGTTAACGTTTATTTTCAACCAATGCTTTTTTAAACTGCCATAAATACAATTTATTATTGGATATGTTTTGTTTACATATATTATTTATATGAATTAGTTTCATGAATATTGATTTGTTTTGCATTAACACTCCACGGGAAGTACGCTTTTCTTCTTTGTTGCGCAGGGACACATTTAGTTGTTGCAATTTCCTCCATGAAGACACAAGAAGAAGTTTTAACACCACTTCAAAGTTTTAGAGTTTTAAAGTGATATTGCGTTGCCCGGGAAGTTATGTTATATAGTATATAGTTACGTTACACATATATATATATATATAAGGTGGTGAAGAGCTTTATCAAGTGTCAGGTTGGTGGAAGCATGTTACCCACACAGAGACCGAAAGATGCCAACATTCATGAAAAGAGAGAGAGAAAAGAGGAAGAAAAAGCAGCCCCAGATATACACGCTTGTCTGTTGGTGAACATCACTAGAATATAGGTGAGGAAGGAAACAAGTACCAGGGTCTAGACCAGTGGTTCTCAAATGAAGATACATGTAGCCCTAGGGGTACTTCAAAGGATTGTAGGAACTACTTGGGGCATTTTGGCATTACAGTGTAATCCATTTATAGTGATCACGGATATAGTGATCAACCGCTTATATGGATCAAAAAGCCTGGGACAGAATCGTTCCTATACAAACACTGTTTAAATAATTCGCTTACAGCGATCAAGCAGTCCGCTTATAGTGATCATTTTGGGTCCTTTTATACAGAACATATGTGGGAGAAATTAATAAATTATGGTAATTTATAGCGGCTCGCGCGTGCACGTCTTCAACGGAGGCTCGCGCGTGCACGTCTTCAACGGCGGCTCGCGCGTGCACGTCTTCAACGGCGGCTCGCGCGTGCACGTCTTCAACGGCGGCTCGCGCGTGCACGTCTTCAACGGCGGCTCGCGCGTGCACGTCTTCAACGGAGGCTCGCGCGTGCACGTCTTCAACGGAGGCTCGCGCGTGCACATCTTCAACGGCTGGTGAGCGCTGGTGCTGCAGCACATTGCACACCATGTCGGGTAAAAGAAAGTCACTTTCTCTGAACGAAAAACGGAGATTCGTCGAAGCTTATGACAAACTGCCACGAACGACCCAACGAGATGATTTATAGCTACACAGTGCAATGCTGTAATTTAATTTGCTATTTGAATCGCGTTTCAAACAGCTGTAATGTAACGTTAATATACGTACTGTACAGTATTTTTCAGTTAACTTGCTGTAATAAAATCCAGTAAACAGCAAAGCTGTCCGTTTCATTACTTTATACATGTATTAATGTATTATATATACAAATGTCAATTGGATGGTAATCTGCATAAAAAAGAAAGAAAATTTGAAAATTTCTGTTAGAGTAATCAACCGCTTATAGTGATAAATTTGACCCGGATAAACGTGATCACTATAAGCGGATTACACTGTATTGCTTATTACAATTGTTAAATAATTCCATCTTAATACAAATAGGGGGGTGTACCTTAGTTAAAAACTGTTTGAGAACCACTGGTCGACCATTATAGTCTAGCACCTCATGCAAACACACAAGACGATGGCAGCAGAGCATTTTCACACCTATAGTTTGGGTGTTTGGTCCGAACCAGCAGCTAATTTCTTATAATATTACTGGTTAATTTCATGTTTTGTGTTCACACAGTGATATTAAACAGTTTTAATGTAAACATAAATAAATAAATAATAATAATAAAAAAAAAGCCAAGCGCAAGCAAAACTACATTGTAATTGGCCAGAAAAGGTTAGGAGTTGCTGTCTAGTGGATAAACACAGAAACCATATGGAATTGCTGTCATGGAGATCGCTGTTGTAAATAAAAAAGGACAAAAGACAAGAAAAAAGACATAATGAATGGCTATCACAGTGCTTATGAAAGGAAAATGAAAAGGGAAAAGCTTATCGAATGAACAAAACACATTGCACAGCTGGACACAATCTATGTCACCTCTACTTCCCTAGATCTACTGTATATAAGGAGTGCCTCTCCTTACAGGCCGAGTTTGAGGTTTTAGCTACGGATCATACAATGGAAATTGCGACTGAAATCCAGATATTATTACGAGCATGGGGACAAGGCCAGTAGATTGCTAGCCTATCAACTGTGACAGACAGCATCATCTCACCAAATCACCCAAATTCAAACATCTTTAGGCATAACAATCGATCCTAAGAAAATTAACAATGAGTTTAAAGATTTTTCCACAACAATGTATACTTCTGAAAGGACAGCTTCACATTTTGATAGTTTCTTTACCTCACTTGAAATTCCTACCGTTCACCCTGACATTGTCGATGATCTGGAGAGAAACATTGCTGTTGAAGAACTCACCACAGCAGCTAAATCCATACAATGTGGTAAATGTCCGGGACCGGATGGCTATCCTGCGTTTTACAAGAAGTTTCTGCATAAATTGGCCCCCATCTTAATTGACATGTTTAATGAATCATTTGAATCTCTTAAATTGCCCCAGACCCTAACCCAGGCCTCAATATCCCTTATTTAAAAAAAGAATAAGGACCCTCTGTCCTGTGCATAATTTCATCCCATCAGCCTGCTGAATGTGGATTTGAAATAACTGTCTGAACTCTTGGCTTTGCACCTCGAGTCTACACTCCCATCTATCATCTCCCCTGATCACAGGGGTTTCATTAAAAATAGACATTCCTTTTTAACTTTAAGACGGTTATTCAATACAATGTATAATCCATCTACGTCCTCTGCTCCAGAAGCATGACTATAATTGATGCAGACAAGGCTTTTGATGGTGTGGAATGGGGCTATCTTCTTTGTACTGTGGATAAATTCGGCTTTTGCATTGGCTGTAAAGTAACGGGTGGTGGACACAAAGATCTTTTTTTTTTCAGCACGTTCTGCAGACCATGTTCTAACCATCTTCAATCAACTTTCCAGTCAGCACTCAATACCCAAATGCACTTGCAATACCCAAAATGCGCCCACACTGTAGATTTAGTCCTCTTAGATGGATGAAAAATATCTGGAGCGCTGTCAGCGCTTTCCGCCATGCGGATATTGACATGTCATTATGCATTATCTGAACCCATCTCTGGTGATCAGCATGCTTAGCATACTTAGGCAATTAGCACAGTTATGCTATGGCATAGCCAAAGTGAGTTAATTTGGTCTGTTGAGTCAGATTGTGTTTTTACTGCAAACAAACCTGGTGAGGGTTTAAGTGGACCGAAACCACAGATATTGAGAGGTCTCGGCCCACTTGTTTTGGTCTGCACCCGAGTCTGATTGCTGCATTCACACATGCTCAAACTTACTAAATTAGGGAGGGAAACGCACCAGGGTTCAGAACAACACCCCAAATGAACTAGGTGTGAAAACGCCCCAAGAGAAATGCCACAACACGGGGAAGAGGTCGAAACAAAAGAAACGGCAAGAACAAGAGAGAAAGGGAGAGCAGAATGAGAGAGGGAAAAAAGGGAGTCCTACCTTGAGTACAATCTTGTTGTCGGAGGTTGGGGTGCGCCCCACCCAGAGAGCAAACTTACAGGGGTCTCCCTCAACATGCTCCGTTACCCCTAACTCTGACGTCTAGTTAGAGAGGAAGGAGCACAATTATACCATAGGAAATAGACAGGAGCCAAAAATAGTTGATACATTATCACCCTTTTCAAACTGCATATATATTCATAATGATTTTATTGTGATTTATATGCTTAAGGCTGGGCAATATGGACAAAATCTGCGAATTCAATCAATATATAATCTGTATGAAATAACCATATGATAAAGCCTATTTTTGTATACACCTGTGTGTTTGTACATCTGTGTGTTGATCAAGAACAGCTAGAACACTCTGGTAAGTTCAGAAAATGACATCACTTTAATTAAACCCTAAAACCAGGAAAAGACAACACTTATGCCATCACGATATTACAATATCGAAGATGATTTCTAGTCTCCTATCACAATCTCGATATAATACCGATGTATTGCCCAGCCCTATGATGCATTTTTTCTCTAGTAGTTAGAGGAATAGTCTGGATTGTTCATTTGTGTATTCCCAACATTGGGGCATTCAGAAGAGGGCCTTACAAAGAGCTTGCTCTTGTAAATGTATTTGCTCCTCCCATTGGAGTCCTTGACCTCCTTGCTGAAGATCAGCGACATCTCAAACAGGAAGAGGTGGCGCTCGCGGCCCTTGCGGATCAGAGTCTTGGGGTCCCACACCTGGAAGGAGTCCTGCAGGATCAACTCCCCCTGGGACTCTAGGTTCTCATCAAAACCTGGGAGAAGAACTCAGAGGGCATTAGGACCCGGGGGACTCCTGGCTACCTCACCATGGGACTGTGTGGCGTCATGTGCAGCTCACCTTCCAGCATGGAGAGGTGCATGGCGTCATTGGCTCTCTTGGGGACGCTGAGCATCACCTCCAGGCCGTCCTTGATCTCACCCTTGCCTTCCTCACAGCACGTCAACAGCTCCTATACACACACACACACACACAATTAAGACAGCAAACCACAGCGATGGTAAAACCATGGAGGCGGTAATCATGGAGGCTGTAACCGTGGAGGCAGTAACAGTGGAGGTGGCAACCGTGGAGGCGGTAACAGTGGAGGCTGTAACTATGGAGCCCGTAACCATGGTGGCCATAAACATGAAGGTGGTAACCATGGAAACTAACTATGGAGTGCCCTACAGAGAGAAGAACAGAAGGGTGGTGTACCTTTAGCAGGAGCTGGTACTTGGTGATTCTCTGCACAGGCTTGATGAGGTAGGAGGAGATTGAGTTGGCCAATCGGTGCCTCTGCTGAATCTCCTGCATCGTGACCGCAGAGACACACAAAGCTGGAGATTTTACACACAGACAAGATGATCACAATGATGATCCAACAGGGCAGGAGGGTGATACTCACGTCGAAGTAGGGCCCGGCATGCTCCAGAATGAGCTGGGTGGAGTCTGGCTTGTTCTTACAGTAGTTAACATACATCTGGAACTTATCAGCCTGGAGCACACACAGGGTAGACGGCCTTTTAACTCCTTTTCCCATTTCACCATAATGTGTTTTATGAAGTGTAGTTGTCAGTAAGAGGACTAGAACCCTCACCCATGTGACGAAGCAATGGCCCACATCTTCAGGCAGCTGCTCGTACTTCTCCAGCTCTTTGAGGAAGATGCTGGTGAAATGGAACAAGGAAATAATAACTGTTTTTCATCTTTTAAAACAACACTAGACTAAATAGACAAAAAATGTTGTCCTTTCTTTTGGGATACGTTCTTTGTGAGATTTAATACGATTAAGTTGAATTAAAAATCCTGTGCTGGCTACAACTCTACACCAACAATACAGTTAGCTAAGCATTTTTTGGGCAATTTGAACTTCATAACCAGCTACACAGTCCGATAAAACCGTTCACAGTGCTCTGTTATTATTAGCAATCAATTATTAGCAAGCTAATATGAGTAATAATGCTAGTTCTTCCAAACAGAATGTAGGTTGTTTCCACTCACTTGTGGTGGAACTCGTAGAGGTCCTGCATGTTGCCAAAGATGATGTGTTCTTTGTTGATGATGCCTGGAGGAATCTCTTCCACACCACTGGTCATCTCCCACAGGTACGTCTGGGGGATAGGAGACAGAGAGAGGGAGGGAGAAAGTGAGAGAGAGAGGTATGTTTCCATCAACCGGAAATGATGTGCCTTCTCAATTTGCACATTAAAAAAACCTAATGGAAACAGAACATTTTTTATTTCTTTTATGTTAAAAAACGTTTTTATGCTAAAGACACAAGAGGCGATACTATTTTCAAAGTACAACTTACATCCATGCACTCCCTTAGGTCACGCACGTAGGCCTTCTCCGTCTGAATGAGCTCTGCCATGATGAACCTATGCACACGCACACACACACACGCACAAAATTAAACTACCACTGAAATGCCCCATCCATCCATCCATCCCCCAGCACTGCGGTGGCTATCGATTAGGAATGAATCTTAAATTGCTCAGCCTCCTTTAGTTTTCCCCAGTCCATTTACGCTGATGAATAATGAAAGAGTTACGAGCCAGGGAGGAGGAGGAGGCGGAGTCATAAACCAGAGGGAGATTAATCAAAACTGCCACTTATGATTTGTGCCCTTCATATTGGAATACAGCAGTAGAGCCCCTTTTATAAGCACATATCATATAATATCAAGGGATATATAGGTGTGTGGACATTAAGCTGGAGGCGTTTGTGCCTGCACTCTGTCTCCAAGGGGGTTTAAAGAGGTAAGTAATGTTGCACCAGAATAGACTTGACTATTGTTGCTTACAGTCACTTTAAAACGTTGTAAAACGGCTATAAGAACAGTAGCCAAGGGATGGGCTAAAATCACTGAAAGTCTAAAGGGGCGGAAAGCTGCAGTACGTGTAGATGCGGTTCCAGTCATACTATAATGGAGGGTCTGCGTCGGTTCCAGTGGGTATCGGTAATGCACCGTAATGACAACTGTCATAAAACCTTTGCCGGCACGCATTTTCATCTCTTCCAAGCGTTTGCATGAATCCTCGCTAGTTCAATGGCAGTCGGAGCACTAGAGCCTGTGGACATGGGCGGATGACGACATTTCCCCCACAGGGCTCCTCATGGACACAGATGGTGACATTGTAGTGTTTAGAATGGCGGGACCCCCTCCCCCGCCCCCCCCCACACTACAGACTGACTCCTTGGTGTATTGACTGAGAACAGAAGGAAGAGCTGACTAACTCCTTCCTGCGGGCCGACTTGCGCTTCTCCTCATTGAGCTCGTGGGCCGCATCCCTCAGCTTGACCTCTGACCCCGGAGCACTGGGCGGAATGATGTCCAACTGAAGATCTTTGCTCTGAGAGTGAGAGAGTGAGAGAGAGTGAGAGTGAGTGAGCAAGAGAGCGAGCAAAATTGCATTAAACACACTGAAACAGAGACACACACACACGTGACATACGGCCTTGTTGGAGTCGGAGGAGATGCCCAGGGCCTTCTCCAGGCTGCTGCGGTACTTGTCCATGCGCAGCGAGAAGTCCCGGTAGCGCTTGTCCACCGCCGTCACCCACTTCTTGATCTCTACCGCGTGGCTGTGACCCTTGTCACAGAAGCCGTCCGCTAGCTGGATCAGCAGCTTCACACGCTCTTTGGTTTGCTGGTGGACAACACAGACGTGAGGAGAGATGCAAATACCAGTGGCGGAAAGTTTCACTGAAATAAGTTTCACTGAGAATTTGTGCAATGTGAATGTCTGTATTTCATTTATGCAAACAAATAATACATTTTTGTGTCAGAGAGAAAAAGATTAAGAGCGGGAACAAGAGTGAGAACAAGAGAGTGAGAGAAACAGGACAGATAAGGATACAGAGACAGATAAACAGAGATGGAGAGAGAGAACAGAGCTAGGGATAGACAGATAAACAGATGAAGAGGGAGGCATAGAGAGACAGATAAACAGATAAAGAGAGGGCATAGAGAAAGAACGAGAGTGGAGAGAGAGAAGAGAGAAAGAGAGGGATAGAGAGTCATAAACAGAGAGACAGAGAGAGAGAAGCTAACCCTGGCCGTGATGTGGAAGTCCTCATGTTCCTTGAGCAGCTCCTGTGTGTGGTGGATGCTGGAGCCGGTGGAGGTGTGTGTGGACAGGTAGAACTCCCCGGTGTCGTGGATCCACTCCAGAGCCTGAAAGTGAGTATTCCACATAATTTATTTTACATGCACATACAATGCTGTAAGAGTAAGTGTGTGTGTGTGTGTGTGTGTGTGTGTGTGTGTACCTGCTTGGCGCTGCGCTCAAACAGCACATACTGCTGGCACTGATCCAGCCGGCGTTTCCTCATGGTCCAGAAGTGCAGGACGCGGTTCTCTCTCTGCAGCAGCTCATTCAAGATGTCTGACCATAAGGATGCAACAGAAAAACACCCAATGCTCAACTCAAAGAGGTCATCTACTGGTTTGTACCATTGGATTTGGATTCTAGCACAAAGACGGCTGACATGTGAAACAGCAATGGATGACAGGCATGGGAGGCACGCCTTAGTTGCATGCCTTAGGGTGCTTTCACACCTATAGTTCGATTGCTTTGGTCCGCACCAGGCAAAAAAATGTTACAATGTAGCAAACAGACGTTGGTACGGTTCGGTTTCACATATGCATGTTTCTAAACGAACCAAAATAGACCAAACGAAGCTTTAACGTTGAAGCTTTAACGTGAACAGAGAGGGCGAGGTGAAATCCCCGCATCACATTGGCAATACATAGGCTAGTTATGAAATTGCACGTCATACAATTATGCTCATCACAGCATGGCTCATCACAGTTGTCCAAATTGCATTACAGTGTAATCCGCTTATAGTGATCACGGATATAGTGATCAACCGCTTATATGATCAAAAAGCCTGGGACAGAATCGTTCCTATACAAACACTGTTTCAATAATTCGCTTATAGCGATCAAGCAGTCCGCTTATAGTGATCATTTTGGGTCCTTTTATACAGAACATATGTGGGAGAAATTAATAAATTACGGTAATTTATAGCGGCTCGCGCGAAGACGTGCTGCATGCACATCGCGAGCACATCGCGCGCACCTCGCACACCATGTCGGGTAAAAGAAACTTTCTCTGAACGAAACACGGAGACTCGTCGAAGCTTACAGTAGCCTACTGTAGTGTATTTGATTTATAGCTACACAGTGCAATGCTGTAATTTAATTTGCTATTTGAATCGTGTTTCAAACAGCTGTACTGTAACGTTAATGTACGTACTGTACAGTATTTTTCAGTTAACTTGCTGTAATAAAATCCAGTAAATAGCAAAGCTGTCCGTTTCATTACTTTATACATGTATTAATGTATTATATATACAAATGTCAATTGGATGGTAATCAGCATAAAAAATAAAGAAAATTAGAAAATCTCGCTTATAAAAAAACAACCGCTTATAGTGATCAATTTGACCCGGACAAACGTGATCACTATAAGCGGATTACACTGTATTGACATTAGGTTATTCAGTTACACAGACTATCCAAACAAGAAGTAGGCTATTATGACAATGTTTTGGGAATGATCAATGGGGAGAATCAAGTCTAATGAATTTAACAGTCGGCTATTAATGATCGCATTGTCAATCGCATTGTCAATTAGGTAGCCTATGATATTTTACTGAAATGGAGAGTCAATTAATGATTAACAACACCCACAATGCATCAAAACTAGATCGTTGTGGACCCATTTTTTTCGGTTGCTTTCACCAGAGGAAGCGCACCAAATTTAGGGAGTTGGAGCGGATCGAGACCACCTCTTCAGGGAGGTCTCGGACGGCTGATTTAGTGCGCACCAAAGTGCGCCGGTTGCATTCACACCAACGCAAATGTACCGAATCAAGGGACCAAACACGTTTAGTGCGCACTAAATGCTGTATGTGTGAAAGCACCCTTAGTTGCGGCTCTAGTCTACTTTTTTGTCCTAACTTAAATAAAAACTATGCTTGATAAAGGTTGAGTTGTCTGAGCCATCTTTATAGACCTAAAGAAAGCATTTGACATGGTTAATCATAATGTACTGCAGTTTACATTGTCTGCCCATAATATCTGAGGAAACGCAAGGAAATGGATGACATCGTACCTGAGCAAAAGACAACACCTGTGCCAGAATTAATGGACATTAATGGACATTCTTTGGGGTCCTCTCAGAGCCTCCACAAGGGGGGACTGCTCCACAAATTCAGTCCACAAAATGTATCCATGCTGTTTTCTCAGTCAGGGCAGTGGAACACATTGCCAATGAATATCAGAGAGAGCACTGCTTTTAAACATTTGAAATCGTGTTAAAATACAACCAAAACTGCAGCCACTATTAGGCAGAAAGATGATATGTATGTGTTTCATAACAAAATGTATACATATGTATTTTCATTCTGTAATTTTGTAAGGTAATGTAACGTATTGATGTTTTTTAATGAAATGTTTGTGGCGCTTGGTATGTACATCTCTGGAAGATGTAAATTAGCTTATAGCCAACTCTGGAACAGTGGATGTGTTGTATACTGTCCCTGCAAATAAAATAAAGGTCAAATCACACTTCTGCGTCCTGCAGTTATGCGGAGATCCACATCACAAAGACCGTACACAGGACTTTTATGTAATATTTGGGGGTTGGAAATGCTACACTGCCCCATGTGTACATGTTAAGGAGACATGGAGGACAGGCATGGTCTCTCATGCTGGAATGATACTTACTCTTGACCTGTTGCTCTGGTGCCTTCACATGGCTCAGCATCCCTGGCATGTTGACGCTGTTCCTGTGCATGTACTTCAGGAAGACGTCTGCATTGCGCCTGGCCAGTGTGCACGCCTGACGCACACACACACACACACACACACACACACACACCAAAACTTTGTGTGCGTTTGCAGACTGTGGAGTGTGTGTGGTTGAGAGCTGGTCTAATCAGCCTGAGACTGCTTAAACCTGTGTGTGTTTATTTTATATTATCTTGTTGTATCAGAGTGTGTGTATGTTTTGTACCAGTGTGTGCATCCCAGTGTGTTTCTGTATGCATCAGTGTGTGTGTGTACCTTGAGGAAGGCCTCCTTTTGCTCCAGGTGTTTGCTGATCATTGGGGTCACATGTTCAGACTCGCAGTTGGGTCCCAGTTTGTCTGCCCCGCCGCACCAGTCCTCCTCCCGCTTGTACTCCTGCTCCAGGCTTTCCAGCACACTGCACACCTGGACACACACACACACACACCACACACCACACACACACACACACACACACACACACACACACACACACACACACACACACACACACACACACACACACACACACACACACACACACACACCTGCTGTTACACTACAGCCCATTATAAGGATTCCTGCTAACACTATTGTATGAGGCCCATTTCTAAGGTGCTGCACGCACATACAGATAGCAGTCAACGCGGTTGTAGGGTTGAACAATTCGCCTAAAATGTACATTTCTAAAACCATTATGAACGAAGCATGATAGTGCTGCAGAGATTCATCCTTGTTTGGTACAGAACAACTGTCATGATTTTAATAATTTTTTCCAGTGAAAATGAAAATGATGATGCAAAATGTATCATTAAGATAAGATAAGATAAAATGTTATTAATCCCGAAGGAAATTCTGTGTGATAGTAAATCATATCGCAATATCCATCAAAATAGTCACAATATGAATATTGTAAAATGTCATTCAGCCATACTACACTGCATGTGTTTTAGCAGCGTGAATCGTTGGCGGCAGTGGCGCGTGCCCTACCTGCTCGGAGGTCTTGTAGAAGGCCACCGAGGCATTGACCAGCTTGAGGCGGTCCTCCATCTTCAGCATGAGCTGCTGCCAGTGGGAGGCCACGCTCTCTGCGCAGTCCCGGATCAGATCCATGTCGTAGTGGTTGGCCTGAAGCAGAGACTCCGCCTTCTGCTGCACCTGCAGCGCGCTCTGGTGCGTCTTCTGCAAGGCGTGGTGTTGGGGACATGGACATGGGGAAAAGATGCACTTTAAGACAGAAGTGTTTGCGTTTGCATTTGAGCTGTGCCTAGCTCAAATGCTCAAGCATGTTGATAATACTGCCAGGGTGAGGGGTTCCAATCACACAAGGGCCTCCAATGCTGTATGCACTGATATAATTGGAAGATGCATTGCATTAAAAGCAATAAAATGTATTATGCTTTTCCAAATAATGTTCACCGATTGATTTGCGATGGCGGGAGCCACCCTAAAATATATAAATATTAATATCACACACACATCCATCCATTCATCCATTCCCTTCCGCTTGTCCGGGGCTGGGTCGTGGTGGCAGCTGGCTAAACAGGGACCTCCAGGCTTCCTTCTCCTCAGTCACACTCTCTAGTTCCTCCTGGGTGATCCCGAGGCGTTCCCAGGCCAGATGAGATATATAATCCCTCCAGCGGGTTCTGGGTCTGCCCCGGGTTCTCCTCCCAGTCGGACGTGCCCGGGAAACCTCTAAGGGGAGGCGCCTGAGAGGCATCCTAATCAGATGCCTGAACCACTTCAGCTGACTACTTTCGATGCAGAGGAGCAATGGCTCTACTCCGAGCTCCCTCCCGATGTCTCCCCTCACCCTATCTCTAAGGCAGAGCCCAGCCACCCTGCGGATGAAACTCATTTCGGCCGCTTGTATCCCCAATCTTGTTCTTTCGGTCACTACCCAAAGCTGGTGACCATAGGTCAGGGTTGGAACGTAGATGGGAACTGGTAAAACCAGAAGCTTCCGCCTTCAACCAACCACAACAGGACCGGTACAAGCAGGACGTCTGTCCCTCTTCCGCCTCCATTTTGCCCTTGCTTGTGGAACAAGACCCAGAGCTATCTTCGAACTTGTTTGCTTAAGACAGCAACTCACTCCCAGCCCGGAGGGAGCACTCCACCAATTTCCGGCAGAGAACCATGGACTTGGAAGTGCTGACTCTCATCCCGACCGCTTCACACTCGGCTGCAAACCGCCTCAGTGCATGCTGGAGGTCACGGTATGATGTAGAGAACAGAACCACATCATCTGAAAAGAGCAGACGCTCTTCACCTCGGCTGCACCTTGAGATTCTGTCAATGAAAATCACAAACGGTGACAAGGGACAACCTTGGTGGAGTCGAACACCCACTGAGAACGTGCTTGACTTTGTGCCGAGGATACAGATAAAGCTCTCACTTTGGTTGTACAAGGACCGAATGGATCGTAACCCCACCCCCCCCCCAACAACCCTGCAAAGGTAAAGAGCTGGTCCACTGCTCCACTCCCTCTTCCATTCTCCTTCCCTGAGCCAAGCCCTGCTTTCCCTTCCTGAGTCACGGTTTTGTCGAACTTCCTTGAGGCCAACCGAAAGTCGTTCTCCATAGCCTTCCCAAACTCCTCCCACACCCGGGTTTTTGCTTCGGTGACCACTGAAGCCGCAGCCCGTCTGGCCTCCCAGTACCCATCTGCTGTTTCAGGAGACCCCTGGGCCAACCAAGCCTCCTTCAGCCTGACAGCTTCCTTCACCACTGGTGTCCACCAACGGGTCCTTAGACTGCCGCCACGGCAGGCACCAACAACCTTCTGACCACAACTCATAGCAGCAGCCTCTAAAATGGAGGCCCTGAAGTCCGGCAGCCTCCCCCGCCATCTGACCCAACTCACCACCAGGAGGTGATCAGTTGACCACTCTGCTCCTCTCCACCCGAGTGTCCAAAACATGCAGCCGCAGATCTGCTGATACGACTACAAATTCGATTATCGATCTTTGCCTAAGGTAGTCCGGTACCAGGTACACTCATGAACCACCCTATGTTCGAACATGGTGTTCGAGTCCATGACTAGCACAGAAGTTCAACAACAACGCACCACTCTGGTTCAGATCAGGCAGGCCCGTTCATCCCAAATCACGCCCCTCCAGGTTTCTCCATCGTTGCCCACATGCGCGTTGAAGTCCCCCAGAAGAACTATGGACTCCCTGGATGGAACCCTTTCCAGGATGCCATCTAAGAACTCCAAGAAGGCTGGATACTCCGAACTGCTGCTCGGTGCATGAGCACACACAACAGTCAGAGCCTTCCCCCCATCGACTTGCAGTCGCATGGAGGCGACCCTCTCGTTCACCAGGGAGAACTCCAACACAGCAGCACTCAGCCGGGAACTTGTGAGTATCCCCACACCTGCCTGGCGCACCCTGGGCAACTCCGGAAAAGAAGTCGAGCCCCTCTCCAGAAGTTTGGTTCCAGAACCGGTGCTGTGCGTGGAGGTGAGCCCAAGGACATCACACACACACACACACACATGCCATCTTTAATAGTTGAATAGTCGTGTCGGGAAAAGTGTGCATGTGTAACAGTGGGACATTCCATTGGGGGGATGGGGGTGCTGCATGAGTGATGCTACAGCATTGCTTGGCTTCTACAAGTTTAAGCCTATAAAATATACAGTGTTTTTTGTGGGGGGTTGACTAAAGTTGTGTGTGCAATTTGATATGTTGTGTTTTGCACAAGACAGCAGATTTGCAGTCCTTATTGTTTGTTTGGTTAACCGCTTTGTGTAATGGCAGTGGCAGAATAACTATTCCCATAGGCTATTTGTAATCAGAACGGACCTCCCTGTCTTCACAAAAATTAATGGTTAGGTGGGGCATATAGCGGATGTGCTGCACACACTTTACCTCAATAGCATGTTGGAACTGCTCATGCTCTCTCTGGAGCTGCTCTGCTTCCTGCAGGGAGCTGGCGGTGATCAGACCAGCGTTCAGCATGGACTCGCCATTACGGATCCAACCCAGAACCTGGAGGCGGAGAGTGGAGGGAGCGAGAGGGGTGGGAGGGAGGGAGAGGGGGGGTGAAGGAGGGGGAGAGACAGTAAAAGAGAAAGAGAAAGAGACACAGAGCGGGAAAGAGAGAGAAAGAGGAGGGTGAAGGAGGGTGAGAGAGAGTGTGAGGCGGAGAGAGAGGGGGAGGAGCAGAGTTAGAGGGGGAGAGAGGGGGGGAAGTATCATCAACATGTGCAGAGTGGGTGTAGCATCCTTCCTTCTACTGTATGTTTCTCTGAGCAGGTCAGCAGGTCCAGGTTGAAGGTTCATCACCCAAACAGCTAATACACATACCAGGGCAGTGTTCAAGCCATACAAAGGCATGCCTGTGTACTTTAGGGCATGGCCATGACTCAATATTGGCGTTTATAGTCTTTCAGAAATGTTGCATTGTGATTGAATTAACATATCATGATAATTAACAACTAATCAACAATGTTGCCATCTTGAACTCAACTGGGACTTGATGCATTGTGATATCATGATAATGAAAAACTAATAAAGCTGATCTCATGATGATCACATACTTGACCTACTTATTGTAGTGTCCTCGCTATAGGCTTGCAACTAAAAGGCCTAGATCAATGTGTTAAGAACCTTAAAGGAGAACCAAACCCCAACATGCCAACAGTAACCCTACTTGTACATCGTTATGGATTGTAGAGGCCTCCATCTATAGGTTAAACACATGCTATTGCATGCATAATCTGTGATTGGCAACCCGGTACCTGTTCATTAAGCGTTGATGCGACACACCTGTCCATGGCTTATTGCAAGTCATGGATGTATACATGTAGATTTAGCGTATTGGCTGCTGCTGTTCATTGGAGCCTTGTATCAACACAGCCTTCATATTGGTCAGGGGAAGCCGCACCTCCTAATGCATGCATGTCTACGGAAGCAGTTTGGTTAGTTACAAATGCAAGTCATATATTTATGATACAGGATCCTTTATTGAATCGTTATGGTAAAATATTGTAAAACAAATTTTCCCCTGTGAAACAATATTCCCTGCAGCTTCGTTTTAGCATTTCTTTCTTTGGAACACTGAAAAGCAGCACAAAAGTCATTTTATACTATTAGAGTCGGACAGAACTGGTCAGAGCCCCTGAGCAAGATGGCGGTGGCAGAGATGCATCTCCAAAGCCCGGCTGCAGCATCTGTGTATATATTGTGGCAACCCGGGGGTTTAGCACCAGGGACAGCGATCCGACCCGCCGCACGGCCAGGTAGTGGGCGGAGCCTATGGACTCTCCGGCCCCTCCCTCCCGAGCCACAGGGATCGCAGCTGTCTCCACTCGGCTAATCAGGAGGCCAGGTCGAGACAGCTGAAGGCGATGAGACAATCAGGAGGAACCCGGCTATAAAGCCGCGTGGTTCCTCCCAGTGGGGGAGCACGCCGACACGTAGGGTGTCGCTGAGGACCGGACCCTGAGGAGCACGGCTACCCGGGAGGAGGAGTCCTGACCGGAGAGGACTCCTATTTAGGCGTGTTGATAAGTACCGACGTGATCTGTGTGATTGGTTGGGAATAAACGGCCCGCCTCCGGCGCCTAAACCGATTATGTGTCAGTAGTTTCCTATGTGTCCCGCCTCTGACTCGACGTGGGTTGCCACAATATGTATGATGAAATGTGAACTGAAGGGGCATTTACAGGAGCCTTGCAGCCCCAGAATGAACGACACTTGAAGTAACATAAATAAACTTTCCAATGTATATATTGCACTATTATAGTGTTTATTGTTTGAACTTACAATTAGTACTTAGTAGCATCTTATCCTAGCTATCTTGCCATTTACCAGAAAGGGGTTAACCTAGCAATTGTAAGTGCTTGAAACTTGTTCGAATGAAATTGTACTGTACCATCAGTGATATAGTGTTCTCTTTCGACAAATGTGTTTTATCCAAAATGCCTGAAATGTAAATATAAATTGCATTGAATGTTGAACTATGCAAAACAATAAATCGTCAGCTGATTCTATTTCCTTTGACTAAAAATCTCTGATGACTTATCGTGGACCCACAACAAGGGGGCCATGCTCAACAAGGCACACCAGCACCTCACTGTAAATTTGTACATTTTATTTTTATTATTCTATTGTTTATTTCTCTATTGTTATTATTCTATTGCTATGCAACCTCTAGCACAAGAATTTCCTTCGGGATTACCATACATGTTGTAGTGTACCATACAACAACATGTGTGCAACAGCAGAGAGGAGGCTTTGCCCCCTCAGTTGTATATTCTGTGCCCCTGCCCCCCAGTTAAAGTTTTATTATGTAGTTATTTTCAGCATATTTGAACAATACCACGATAATACTGATAACTAGGGATGCACCGATACCAGTATTCGGTATCGGTCCGATACTGTGCTCATGTACTCGTACTCGTTAAACTACTCCGATACAACCGCACCGATACCACTTTGGCAACACAACGTTAACCTTGTAATATTCGTAGCCAAGGAATATTGAAATAAAGAGATGCAACCGAGTTGTCGTTTATGGATGTTTAAGAACCACAAATTAACGGAGCCCCCCCCCATCAGAACCGCAAATTAACGGAGCACCCCCCCTCCATCAAAACCGCGAATTAACGGAGCACCACCCCCATCAGAACCGCGAATTAACGGAGCACCCCCCATCAGAACCGCGAATTAACGGAGCACCCCCCCAATCAGAACCGCAAATTAACGGAGCACCCCCCCCCCCATCAGAACCGCAAATTAACGGAGCACCCCCCCCCCCCCATCAGAACCGCGAATTAACGGAGCACCCCCCCCCCCCATCAGAACCACGAATTGCACCCCCCCCATCAGAACCGCGAATTAACGGAGCACCCCCCCATCAGAACCGCAAATTAACGGAGCACCACCCCCCCCCCCATCAGAACCACGAATTGCACCCCCCCCATCAGAACCGCAAATTAACGGAGCACCCCCCCCCATCAGAACCGCAAATTAACGGAGCACCCATCAGAACCGCAAATTAACGGAGCACCCCCCCATCAGAACCGCGAATTAACGGAGCACCACCCCCATCAGAACCGCAAATTAACGGAGCACCCCCCCCATCAGAACCGCAAATTAACGGAGCACCCCCCCCATCAGAACCGCAAATTAACCCCCCCATCAGAACCGCAAATTAACGGAGCACCCCCCCCCTCATCAGAACCGCGAATTAACGGAGCACCCCCCCATCAGAACCGCGAATTAACGGAGCACCACCCCCATCAGAACCGCAAATTAACGGAGCACCACCCCCATCAGAACCGCAAATTAACGGAGCACCACCCCATCAGAACCGCGAATTAACGGAGCACCCCCCCCATCAGAACCGCGAATTAACGGAGCACCCCCCCATCAGAACCGCGAATTAACGGAGCACCCCCCCCATCAGAACCACGAATTAACGGAGCACCCCCCCATCAGAACCGCAAATTAACGGAGCACCACCCCCCATCAGAACCGCGAATTAACGGAGCACCCCCCATCAGAACCGCGAATTAACGGAGCACCCCCCCCATCAGAACCGCAAATTAACGGAGCACCACCCCCATCAGAACCGCAAATTAACGGAGCACCCCCCCATCAGAACCGCGAATTAACGGAGCACCCCCCATCAGAACCGCAAATTAACGGAGCACCCCCCCCCATCAGAACCGTGAATTAACGGAGCACCACCCCCCCATCAGAACCGCAAATTAACGGAGCACCCCCCCCATCAGAACGCAAATTAACGGAGCACCCCCCCCATCAGAACCGCAAATTAACGGAGCACCCCCCCCGCATCAGAACCGCAAATTAACGGAGCACCCCCCCCCATCAGAACCGCGAATTAACGGAGCACCCCCCCCCATCAGAACCGCGAATTAACGGAGCACCCCCCCACCCATCAGAACCGCGAATTAACGGAGCACCCCCCCCATCAGAACCGAATTAACGGAGCACCCCCCATCAGAACCGAATTAACGGAGCCCCCCCCCCCCCCATCAGAACCGCGAATTAACGGAGCACCCCCCCCATCAGAACCGCAAATTAACGGAGCACCCCCCATCAGAACCGCAAATTAACGGAGCACCACCCCCACCATCAGAACCGTGAATTAACGGAGCACCCTCCCCATCAGAACCGCGAATTAACGGAGCACCCCCCCCATCAGAACCGCAAATTAACGGAGCCCCTCCCCCCCCCCATCAGAACCGCGAATTAACGGAGCCCCCCATCAGAACCGCAAATTAACGGAGCCATCAGAACCGCGAATTAACGGAGCACACCCCCCCCATCAGAACCGCAAATTAACGGACCCCCCCCCATCAGAACCGCAAATTAACGGAGCACCCCCCCCCCATCAGAACCGCGAATTAACGGAGCACCCCCCCCATCAGAACCGCAAATTAACGGAGCACCCCCCCCATCAGAACCGCGAATTAACGGAGCACCACCCCCATCAGAACCGCGAATTAACGGAGCCCCCCCATCAGAACCCGCAAATTAACGGAGCACCCCCCCCCCATCAAAACTGTAAATTAACGGAGCACCCCCCCCCATCAGAACCACGAATTGCACCCCCCCCATCAGAACCGAATTAACGGAGCACCCCCCCCCATCAGAACCAGGAATTAACGGAGCACCCCCCCCATCAGAACCAGGAATTAACGGAGCACCCCCCCCATTAGAACCGCAAATTAACGGAGCACCCCCCCCCATCAGAACCGAAATTAACGGAGCACCCCCCATCAGAACCGCGAATTAACGGAGCACCACCCCATCAGAACCGCGAATTAACGGAGCACCCCCCCATCAGAACCGCGAATTAACGGAGCACCCCCCCATCAGAACCGCGAATTAACGGAGCACCCCCCCATCAGAACCGCAAATTAACGGAGCACCCCCCCCATCAGAACCACGAATTAACGGAGCACCCCCCCATCAGAACCGCGAATTAACGGAGCACCCCCCCATCAGAACCGCAAATTAACGGAGCACCACCCCCATCAGAACCGCAAATTAACGGAGCACCCCCCCCATCAGAACCCAGAATTAACGGAGCACCCCCCCCCACCCAATCAGAACCGCGAATTAACGGAGCACCCCCCCATCAGAACCGCAAATTAACGGAGCACCCCCCCCCATCAGAACCGTGAATTAACGGAGCACCACCCCCATCAGAACCGCAAATTAACGGAGCACCCCCCCCCATCAGAACCGCAAATTAACGGAGCACCCCCCCATCAGAACCGCAAATTAACGGAGCACCCCCACCCCCATCAGAACCGCAAATTAACGGAGCACCCCCCCCCCATCAGAACCGCAAATTAACGGAGCACCCCCCCCCATCAGAACCGCGAATTAACGGAGCACCCCCCCCACCATCAGAACCGCGAATTAACGGAGCACCCCCCCCATCAGAACCGCAAATTAACGGAGCACCCCCCATCAGAACCACGAATTAACGGAGCACCCCCCCCATCAGAACCGCAAATTAACGGAGCACCCCCCCCTCAGAACCGGAAATTAACGGGCACCACCCCCATCAGAACAACGCAAATTAACGGAGCACCCCCCCCCCCATCAGGAAAAACCCGTGAATAACGGAAGGCACCACCCCCATTAGAACCGGCCAAATTACACGGGCGCACCCCCCCCCCCCCATCAGAAAACCGCAAATAACGGAGCACCCCCCCCCATCCAGAACCGCGACGATTAACGGAGCACCCCCCCCCCCCCCCCCCCGGCTATCAGGAAACCGCAAATAAACGGAGCACCCCCCCCCCCATCAGAACCGCAAATTAACGGAGCACCCCCCCCCCCCATCAGAAACGCAAATTAACGGAGCACCCCCCCCGCCCATCAGAACCGCGAATTTAACGGAGCACCCCCCCCCCCCCCCCCATCAGAACGCGAATTAACAGAGCACCCCCCCCCCCCCCCCCAGACAAAAAATAACATGTTTTCAAAGTCATTAGAACTGTAATGGTTTTATTAAGTACTCGTATCGGTATTCGGTATCGGCAAGTACCCAAATGTAAGTACTTGTACTTGTACTCGGTCTGAAAAAAAGTGGTATCGGTGCATCCCTACTGATAACTGATAATTTAGGTTATGATAATCATCATATGAAATGTTCATACCGTTACATCCCTAAAACAGACAGATCTATGTATTCCCTGAACAATGTCAAGGCGTGAGAGAGTGTTTGCTCTCCCTGCTCCTCACCTGCTTGACCTCGGCCTGCAGGTGTCTGAGCTGGACGCTCTGCTCCAGGTGTCTGCGCCGCTTCTCCGCCGCTAGCTCCACCTCCTGCTGCTTCTCGTGGAGGAACTCCAGCAGGTGCTGCACCCGTGTGGCCATGTCCACGTCCCGGTCACACAGCAGCTCCACCCCTGCAGCCCGGGGCCGGGTGGGGGAGGACCAGGGTAGGTTAGGGGGAGGTTTAGCAGGTTCAGAAGTAGGGCTGAGCAATATTTGGATATTATATCGACATTATGATATGAGATTAGATATGGTCTTCGATTTGGATATTGTAATATTGTGATAATATAAAAGTGTTTTTGGTTTCCACGACTGCATTAAAGTAATCTAACTTTCTGTTCTAGCTGTTCTATTATTTGCAAGTTCTTAATAAAATGAAAAAACCTCAGTACTTTTCATTCAAGTATCTAATTCATACAGGAGTATACAAAAATAGGCTTACCATGTGGTTATTCTATATAGAGCGTTTATTTCGTAAATTACACGAAAACATATGTCATGATGTATATCGTTATGGAAATAATAAATGACCTATATCAGGCAAGAATATTTGGACCATAATGGCCCAGCTCTACTGTGCAGAACCCCTGGTTGCATGGCAGCATGAACAGCACACTTCTCCAGTGCACATGTGTTTGTGCATGCACACGCGTGTCCACTCACCGGAGGCCTGCACCTCATTGACGTACTGCAGCAGCTCCTGTCCCTGGTGGATGACGTGGAAGGTGAGGTTGTTGACGGTCAGGGCCTTGTCAGCGTGGTGCTGCAGCTGCTGCTCTGCCAGCGTCAGGTCCTCCGTGTCAAATTCACTCATATGGCCCGTCAGCTCCTCGGCCCACGACTCCAGGTCCGAGATGATCTGGAGGGAGGGGCATCATGACATCAACAGGGCAACACGCAGCACACACTGGAGCCTTCCTCAACAATGCAAGCAAGTAAATAGAAATGAATAGATGAATACAAAGGTAAGTTGTTGTCGTCAGTGGTGAGTTTGCAAGTTTGATGCCGAGTGTCCCCAGCCTACCTGTAGGCCACCATGAGCACATATAACACATACAGACATTGATGAAAAGGATTCCATCAATATTCCGTCAGCAATATTGACTTATTCTCGCAAAACTTCTTTTTGTTTCATGTCGGATACTCCATTTACTCTAGCAAAGCCCGAAAAAACAGTAGGTCACTTCCGCTTATGCTCTCTGGCGGACATCCATGGGACCAATTAGGGGTTGCATAGACTAGTCGACGAATCAACGCGTTGATTTTATTACCACATGTTGACCCCTGCCAAGAGACGTTGACTCGTCATTGGCCACATGATTTCACACACTACAAGTATGGCGGCTGCAGAAAAGACAGCAGGTTTTGCAGCAAACATACATAACGCATCAAGTGGGAGGAAGGAAGTACTTCACAAAAAATGGGTGACCGCGGGTGACCCACAAAAAACGTGATATTTTGTGTTAATTTTTCCCGGGTTCGTTTCTGGGGAGGGGGAAGATGACCATTAATTGAGAAATACACTACATTATTATTCTACATTATTAATATTCAATGGAATGGACAGCTTCATTTAGGCTAAATTGCATTTCCTGGATTAGTTTCGTTTTGAAATATATTATCTTAATTTCACATCTATGACATGGCCCAAAAGTATCACTTTAAATGTAGACTACTTGATCATGGCTAACGAAATGATTTAACAGCTTGAAATGATTGCATCCCACGCATTTTGAACAAAATGAGTGGTTGATCAGTGTGAAGTGATCATTATGAGACGTTTTCAATGGTCATGGTTATTACAAGATATGGTTTTGGGTTTTGGGTCGGGCTGCAGATCTTGTGCTGTCGGGTTGGGTTGCAGAACTGTGCCCATGTCAGATGGCGAGGCGGGTTCGGTATTTCACGTTGGGTGTGGGGGTCTTGAAATTCAGACCCGTGCAGGACTCTGCTGCAAGGTATGCATTCATTTTCAATTCAATGTATGTTACAATGAAAAGGATGCTCTCTTATAGCCATGTGGACCGTACTGCTACAGTGCTGTAACAATGTTGTGACCAAATGGCCCATTTCATGCTGTGGAATCTTTTATTTTGTTGTGCCCAAGTGGATTTCAATTTTCCATTGTGCAGTTAAATTGGAGTTCTATCAAACAATTGAGGTGCATGTTTTGGTTAAACATTTAACTCCTTATAGTCTTGTTTCTGCTGAGTTTCAGGCTATTGCTTTGAGTTGCAGGCCTATGCCAAACAAATGAATTTATTATTATTTATTATTTCTCCCAATATAATTGCTGACACAGAATCAGACATTTTGAATGTTGGAATATATATTTTCCTTACATAATATAATAGGCCTGTTACTATATTTATTTGGACAGCCCTTCTGTCTCTGTGTGTTTTTTGTGTGTATGTGATGACGTCATCGACAACTAATCGATATCATGTCGACTTAATTTAAAGAAAGGTCAACTTAAAAAAAAAAATCAAGCAGTCGTGCAACCCCTAGGACCAATCACTGCTGGGCGATGACAAATACGTCACTGACTGTGCACCACGTTTTAAGTCTTGCACAGGAAAGGTGGCTCGCCACCCAGTCTGTAATATCAAAAAATACTGCAAATGCAAGGGCTTTCATCAGTGGACCATAGGCTCAGTCACATATACATTTACATTTTAGGCATTTGGCAGACGCTTTTATCCAAAGCGACTTTCAAAGAGTGCATTTGTTGAAAGAGACAGCAATATATCACTGTGGTACATAAAGATAGGAATAGAGCTGTTTTCGAGCATTCGAGGTTACGAGACTAATAGAATGAGTTTCATAATTGCTAAGTTGCCTGCACAAGTAGCTGGGATAAGAGCAGATGTGCAATGCTGAGCACGTTACCAACATCTAAAAACATACAATATGCTAAGCAATGCTAAGTACAATTAATAATGCCAAGACGTACAAACATGCAAGTTAGTGCTAGGGTTCGCAGAGGAAGGATTCCTCACCATTGTGTTACCTAGTTTGGCGATAGTGACTTTACAGACATTTATTCGTAGGAAAGTTTTCGAAATTATTACTTTAAAGATATGATCGTCCAACTCCTTTGGCTTCGGAAAACTGCCACTGTGCGTAGCATGATGCTACATGCTCTCACCTCAATGGCGTCCCTCTCGAAGATGCGCAGCTGGAGGAAAAGCTCCAGCTTGATCTTCCTCTCCTGGAACAATTCCTCCATCTGGGCCTGCGCCTCGTCCAGCTGCTGCAGCACGCTCTCGATGTGCGCCATGGAGCTGTTGTGGGGGGTCTTGTTGCTGGAGATGGCTGAGTCCCTGCACATGGGGGGGGGGGGGGGGGGGGGGTTATGAGACTAAATACAAGGGCGGTTACCCAAATACAAGGTTCTTTAGTCCGTCATTGGGAGATGACGGAAACATTGTTTGACCAAAACATTGTATCCGTGTGTTTGAATTTCCACCACGTGAGGACAGACACGTGTGTGTGTGCCATGGTGACACCGATTTGCTTTGGGTTGATGAGGTTGATGAGGCAACGTGACTGATACAATCAGATGTCCAATATGTGTGTGTGTGTGTGTGTGTGTGTGTGTGTGTGTGTGTGTGTGTGTGTGTGTGTGTGTAATCAGATGTCCAATACGTGTGTGTGTGTGTGTGTGTTTGTGTGTAATCAGATGTCCAATATGTGTGTATGTGTGTGTGTGTGTAATCAGATGTCCAATATGTGTGTGCCATCGGTATGTGAGGGTAAGCAACCACCAACACTGACACACGTGCTCAGGGGGGAATCAAAGTTTGCCAAGTTGCAGTTGCCTCCCAGGGATAAACACAATTAGACATGCTGTTATGAAAGCAACATTATGTAAGTACTCACTGTGGAGCCAATACACCAGGGAAAATGCAATAGAGAGAATGGAGGAGAGACAGAGAGAGAGGGATGGAGAGCGAGTGCCAAAGTTTGAGGGCGAAAATCTAAATAACGGTTGTGTTGCGTCATAGGTCATCTCCTCACTGGCACTCATTTCACCTCATTTTCACCTCCTCTGATGCAGATCCATCTACTCAGCCCTCTCGTCCATCCCTTCATGTCTTTCTCGCTAGCTTATCTGTTTCATTTGTTTGTCGCACTGTGATATGAGGATATCACTGGTCCAATCAGCTACAGTTGGGATTGGTCATTGTGATAGCAACCCAGTTACTCAACCAATCTAAAGATGCGTTAGCATTTCCATCACAGGAACCGGGGTCTAAATTAAGTTCTGCAGACTTATTTTCCCCACAAAAGGTCCCCGCTCTGAGCTATGTACTTTGCAAAAGTTCAGAAACTTAAGGTGGGGCTTGCAGCGCGAAATATTTCATCTTTGCAATAGCTCGTAGTTGTTCGATCATTGGCTTAGCTCACAGGATATAACAACGTTTGAAGGTCTTCATGACCTGATCATTCTCGAAAACTTTAAAAACGGTCTGCCGCAAGGTGTCACACATTAGTGAACATAAGGATTTAAAATCTTCCGGCGCAGCTGTACTGGCTGATGAATATGTACATGCCCATAACTGCCTCAGCAAAGCGGCAAAACATCTCCAAGACCACTTTGGACACCCACAGAGGCAGTAGGTCTATCAGATGGTAAGCGAGTGACGCATCCTAGAGATTGTATCCCCGTATGTGGATATACTGTATGTGCTATTCCTTAAAACGAAAAAACAAGCCTCCTTATTCCACTGATTTCCCCAAAGCCGGAACTAATTTATGTGTTTCAACAACTCAAAGACGAGAATACTCGTCAGGTTTTGCACCTTTCATTATGGATGGATTTGTCACTTTGTTGGGAGACGATACGCCCATCCCCATAAAAATATGAAATTTGTTGTTACTCACGCTATGGCGCAAAGCACAAGAGAGACTGCAGTTCAAGAACGTGATTAAGCATTTGATCTAAATGAGACATTCATTGCTCATCTTTCTCCCTGTTGTACCAATGAAAAAGTGTCGAGCCCAGAGTCAAACATTACAAGCCATCCTGAACTGTCTCTAAGTCGCGAGGAAATAACTGTGGAACAAAAATGATTCTCTCTTACTCCTCTATTTGCAGAGGCTTTGTCTGAGAAGGACAGTTCACGCCTCACTGTTATTTTATTTGTGACAGCGTTTTAATGCGGGAATGGAGGCCACTCACTGTGTCTGCTCAAAAAGAGTGGCGTGTCTTGTATCAGCTGGTCGTGCCCGTGTCTTGCCGTGACCAAGTGTTGACTCTTGCTCACGATCACCATCGCTGGTCATTTAGGCGTCAATAAAACTGCTGACCGCATCTTGCACCATTGCTTTTGGCCAGGCCTTGATGTTGCAAAATATCGTAAATTCTGTCACTTGTGTCAAACTACCAGTAAACCAAACCAGTTGATTCCTCCAGTGCCACTGCAGCCAATTCCCGCAGCATCCAAGCATCAAGTAGAAAGGCGAGTGAGTAACGTAAACGATGTCATTGGAACACCAGAGCGACGGAAGAGATTGTGGTTACGCCACGTAAACATGTTAAAACGCTACTATGTGTGCGGGTCGGAGATTTTTTTTTTTTTATAAATAAAGACCTTGCATACAATACAATCTTGTGTCTGCCTAATGACAGCGCTGGCCGATCAAAAGTGGCGCTGTCCATTGCTCTGTGTGCTGATAGTGCTGCGTTCCTTCGCTGGTGGGCTACTAACGTGCTTTCTGTAAGAACTTTTCTGCTGTAGCCGGTGCAGTGCAGCCCGTAACCGTCTATACAGACCACAACCCCTTAGTTTGTTTGGAACGAATGCGCAACTGGAACCAACACTTAATGCGCTGGTCCCTCATTTTGCAAGGCTTCAATATTATCATCGCACACATTCGTGGGCATGACACCATTGTTGCGGATGCGCTCTCGTGCCTAGATTTGTCGTGTAGATGTAAAAAAAAATCTATGCGAGTACGTCAGAGTACATTAGAGGAGTACGTCAGAGTACATTAGAGGAGTACGTTAGAGGAGTACGTCAGAGTACATTAGAGGAGTACGTTAGAGGAGTACGTCAGAGTACATTAGAGGAGTACGTTAGAGGAGTATGTCAGAGTACATTAGAGGAGTACGTCAGAGTACATTAGAGGAGTACGTTAGAGGAGTACGTCAGAGTACATTAGAGGAGTACGTTAGAGTACATTAGAGGAGTACGTCAGAGTACATTAGAGGAGTACGTCAGAGTACATTAGAGGAGTACGTTAGAGGAGTACGTCAGAGTACATTAGAGGAGTACGTCAGAGTACATTAGAGGAGTACGTTAGAGGAGTACGTCAGAGTACATTAGAGGAGTACGTTAGAGGAGTACGTCAGAGTACATTAGAGGAGTACGTTAGAGGAGTACGTCAGAGTACATTAGAGGAGTACGTCAGAGGAGTACGTCAGAGGTGTACGTCAGAGTACATCAGAGGAGTAGACGGGCACGTAGTCTTATACAGGTCACCTGAGCTGCTGAATGAGGTCCTCCCCCTCCTTGATGACGTTGACCGTGACCTGTAGCGTGGTCTGCTGCTGCTGGCCGAACCTCTTGATCAGCTCCTGCACCGCCTCCACAGACTCAGCATACACATCATCCAGTAGCTCCTTCTGAAGCTCCTCCAGCCATGTCCACAGCTGAAGAGACAGAGGGTCACATCAACATCACTTGGCATGGTAGTGTCTGCAGTAGGATGATTGATCGGTTGATTCCCAACAAACATTTTGACAACAAACTCCAAATCTATATTGTAAAATAAATGCAAAACAAACATTTTAACAAACCGGTTGCAACTGCTCAATCAATTTTGTTGTATGTGGAATAAATATAACTTGGTTATGTGTAAGATTTCTAAATAATTTAACAAACTGTTAAATTACTGCCAACGATGTCTGGTCAACATCATGTTTGTTGATTAACTCGATATTGTGCACATTATGTTGGCCTACATATACATACATAAAATAAACGTCAAGCAAACGTTTAAAAAAGTGACGTTCTTGATCTCAAATTTCATTGCCAATGGAATCAGAGAACTTACCTGATAATGTCAAACCTGAAAACCTGAAATCGTGAGTCTTAAGACCCTCCACACTAGATACAAGACAATCTTCAGTATTATACTACGTACAAGATTTTGTTAATGTAATTTGTTGTACACTGTTCACAGTACATTTGTTGTGATGGGTTACCAATTATTTTGGCTCCACAGGAAGTAACTCCTGCCCGGCCTCACCTCCTTGACGTGTGTGTGGAAGGCCACCGACATGTCCAGCAGCACCTTGCGTTGCTCCACGCGCCGCACAAAGTCCTGGATGCGGTCCTCCAGCTGGTGGGCGGCCTGGTAAATCTCCTCCGGGTCACACTCCCCCGTCTGAGCCAGCTGCTCCGCCGCCTCCAGCAGCTTGTCAGCGTTGGTGTAGGTGTTCTACACCGAGGTAGAGAGAGAGAGAGAGAGAGAGAGAGAGAGAGAGAGAGAGAGAGAGAGAAAGAGAGAGAGCGGAGATGAGCCAGATAAACAAAGAGAGAAGGTTAGCGATGGAGAGAGAGAGAAAGACAGAGATTGAGAGAATGATAGAAATAGAGAGAGAGAAGGGGTGAGAGAGACATCAGGCAATGTAAAAGAGAGAAACAACAACAATGATGTACAGTATATAATGTCCTACACAGAGGACCAGAATGTAGCTTCCCAAAGCTCAAAGCTATCATTTTTGTGATGTAATTCCTAGTTCTTCTGAGATACCTAATGAAAAGCCTGCAGTACAATTGATTATTATCATTTAGAATAGTTACCCCCCTACCCACCCCCCACACCTGTGATGAGGTGGGAGGGTGGGGTTGGAGGCTAGGGGGGTTAAGGGAAGCTGGGTTACCTGGGCCACTTCCTCAAAGTCCTCGTGCCGTTTCTGCAGCGCCCGCGCCCGGTGGAGTGACTTCCCCACACCAGTGTGCTTACTGAGGAATGCCTCGCCGTGGTTCTCAATCCAGTCCAGCACCTGGGAGTTGCGCACGTACACACACAAACACACATACACACTCTTAGATTGCAAATAATGCAATTTTTCCCCCCCACAATTCTACAGTATGCATCATCATGGAAGTTCCATGGCAGCAATGTTGCCATGTAATTAGTCTGATCATTATTAGCCTTTTTACACCATTACCTTTTTAATTAAAGATCTGTTCTTTGTTCAATAAACTTCCCTAAAGTACAGTACAGGACTTTAAATGACATACGTAACTCCACATCTTCACCTTGGTTTTGTGTGGCAGGATGATGAATATGCCAATATATGACATCCCCTAGAAGCTACGAAAACTTTACGCAAAACCCATAGACTTCTGCAACAATACTCAAAGCAGTCTTCATTTTAAGAAGTACATTTACAGGAGTAAATTATTCACCCCATAAACAATAAATATACAATTGAATGTTTGAAAACAAAGTCAGAAGTAATCAATGTTTAATTGTGTAATTAAAATACTTGTTAGAGATGCACAGGGCCAATTAATTGTTCCTACAACTATGCACAAACAGAGATATGACCCTTTTATGCATGTGTTTTTATGTGTATGTGCGTGTTCTTAAGCATATGTGCTTGTGTGTGTGCGTGCATCACCTGCTGAACGTCCTGCTGGAACACGCAGAGCTGCAGGCGCTGGTGCAGGCGCACCTTGCGGTGCTGCCAAATGTTCTCCAGCTGCCGCTGGTGGTGCAGCACCTGGTGGATGATGTCCAGCACGCGGTGCACCGCCTTTGAGTAGTTGGCAGATGCCGTCAGGGTGTCAGCGCCGCCGGGGGTCAGAGGTCGCTGCAGCTTGTCCAGCAGGGCCTTTCCATCCTGGCTCACCTGGAGGGTGTTCAGGTAATGACAGTTCTCATACATTTAGCAACTTTTGTCTGATGCCTATTTTTTCCTAAAAGCAAAAACCATCACCCAACAACATTTTTAGGGCTGTTAATCGACTAAAACATTTAATCGCATGATCGTCCATAGTTAATCATGATTAGTCAGAAATTAATCACACATTGCGGGAAAATCATGCAAAGGAATGCACGTGTTGATTTGAAATCAACACATGTAGACTGGCCACTGCAGAGATACATTAAGATCCCTGCTGGATCTGAGTTCACCTCAGAGTAGGTGGTCGTAATGTGTTCGTAGAGGCCCTGGTGGTGGTGGATGGCATCTTCCAGGTCCTGCAGCTCGGAGGGAAGCTCCACCTCCCCGCACGCCTTGCACCACGACTCCACGTTAGTCATGTACTGGGGGACAGGAAACACCACATTATTACATTATGTGGCAGCCAGCCACTGAGGGGCAGAAGGGAAAAGCGTAGACGACAGTCGGGGAAGCCGCAATTCCCCATTTGGCCCCCAGAGGGAGCCGAGGAGGCAGGAATTGCGACAGAGGCAATCAGCCTGATTGAAATTGGCTGCGCCTCATGGAAGGACCTAGGCGGCAGCCAATTAAGGCCCTGCCTACAGACTATAAATATGAGAAGACCTGTGTGGTGTGGACGGTCGAGAGAGTAGAAGGAGGAAGCAGGAAGAGAGAGAGAGAGAGAGAGAGAGAGAGAGAGAGAGAGAGAGAGAGAGAGAGAGAGAGAGAGAGAGAGAGAGAGAGAGAGAGAGAGAGAGATGGAAGAGGACGTGGTTGTGGGAGAGAAAGAGGAGGAAGAGGAGGAGTCGAAGGAGGAAGGGGGAGGACCAAGAAGCTGTGTGCGTAAGTTCGAGAGTGACAGAAGTGGCTGTGTGCACTGACCTTTGGACTGTCTGAGAACCTGTTTTGTGTACCGACCCTTGCCTGCCTGACTACCCTCCCGCCTGCCTTGCCCTGGACCCCCTGAGACCACTTCCCGGTGTGATACCCCTGTTTCTGGACTACGACGACTGTATTGGAATAACGGACTCAACGCGATAAGAACCCTGCACTTCCCCTTCCCCCCTGTACAGTAAATAAAGTATTGGATTACATTGAATATTGGTGTGGGTACGTGGATTATTTATTATCTTCAGTCAGGTGGACACTCCACAATATAGGGGAGTGTGCCACAATTACTACATTATTAAATTACCTCCATATCTAAGGGGCCATATGGGCCATATGCGAAGGAATTATGCAAATTTCTCAGTCGAGGTACACATACTGATCACACCCATTCTCTAGCTTTTGTATAATGAAATGTGTTTGCATTGCTCTTCCTCAAATTAATATGGATGAGATGGACCTGGCTTTATGTCCATGTGTTCTGACACACTCATCGCTGCTTTATTACCATCACCAACATTGTGTCACTGCAGCTCTATATTCCAGAGGATGGAAAAGCAGGCGTTCCCGCGGCAGGGACCCTGCACTTGTGTTAACGACAAATAAATCACTCCGCAACAGCAGGGGCTAATAATCACTTACTGGGAATAACAGCAATTAACAAATGTTAATATTTATCAACATATGGTTATGCAAATATATGCTGATGACCATCTTCTGCGCTTCTAGAAATGTAATGATGCCAAATGGGTATTTTTGGCCCAGAAAGCATGTATATTTATGTGTGTATGTGTGTGCGTAATGAAGTATGAATCTAGGGAATGGGATAAAGAAAGTCGTCAAAATGTTACATTACATGAATACATGAATCGTATTTCATATCGTATAGCATTTCATTTACAAAATGCAATGTACTGAATGTATATACTGTTATGATTTTTATTAATATTACGTGTTCACCGAGTGGACACCTGGCGGCTGGTGATAAAAAAAAAAATGTGGGGGGTGGGGGCGCAACACTACTGTAATGCCTAAACCCTCATGTTACTTTTCCAATACCCCAGATTTTCAAAAAATAACTGAATGAAAATAACTGAAAATAACTGTTGATAAGAGATACTGTGAGATCAAAGCACTTTGCCTATTAATGGATAATGGATTACAATTAGACATTCTCCACAATAATATTTAACACTAAGTCACTTTACTTCTAACTTCATTGTTGCCACAAGCTAGCTGCAGAAGCTGTAATTTGTCCAGCTCTAATGCTTTTGCCATCTCCTGAAAATACTGTGGCGTGCGCCACAGAATGAACACTCGGGCAACGGGTGTATTTTTGTTGTCCTGTGCCCCATACACTGTGCGACTACAGGAAAATATAATATACTATGTAACAGTTTGAGTAATCAGCGCCATCGACACGGGCTTCCACCCATTGACCCATAAACCTTTGCGTACTCCATTGCGTCGAGAATTGTCCAATCACATCAGAACACCCACACAAAAGCATTACAAATTCGCTGCCAATAAAAGTGGGCACGTTCAGGACGAGATTCACAATGAGCCTTTGTAAAATCAAAAGCTGCCAATCAGAGAGCAGCTTTTGGTCACATGCTTGCCAAAAGGTTACTTAATCCAATACATGCTCATTAATCCGGCAGCCCACAAATTCCACAACTAGCCGAAGTATGTATTGTATTCACACAAATGCAGACTACAATGCTGGTGCATTGTACAAGTAAAAGTTTATTTCATAATTATTTTACCATCCTTAAGTTTGCGGATGACACCACCATCCTGGGTCTCATCACCAACAATGAAGATATTGCCTACAGAGAGGACCTGGCAACATGGTGCCAGGGCAACAACCTCTCTCAACGTCTAAGGAGATGATCGTGGACTTCAGGAAGCGACAGGGGGGGTCATGCCCCCATACACATTGATGGAGCTGAAGTAGAGACAATCTCCTGATTCGAGCACCTCGGTGTGTTCATCTTTGATCTCACCAGGAAAGCGGACGCGGTTATAAAAACTGCTCAAAAGAGCCTCTACTTCACGAGGAGACCCAAAAAGTTTGCCATGTCTGCAAAAAGCCTCACAAACTTATACAGGTGCACCATCGAGAGAATCCTCTCTGGCTGCATTACTGCCTGGTTCGACAGCTGCTGCCCTGCTGATCGCAAGGCCCTCCAGTGGGTTTTGCAAAGCACAGAAGAAATCCACAGCCACCCCAGCCATGGACGCTGCTGCCGTCTGGTAGACGTTACCGGAGCATCCAGGCGCGGACTACCAGACTCAAACTGTTTTTCCCACAGGCCATCAGGCTTCTCAACCAGCAACACCAATCTCATTGATCATATTGATCATTTTAAATGTACATTTATAACATTGTTAATATTTAGATGATTCAACTACTCTGGATACATATGCCATATTCCCTATGCTATATTTAAATACTCTGGATACATATGCTCTGATTCTCTATCTTTTGTATATTTATGCTATGACATGCCTTATTGCTGATGCTGCATAACATTCAGTCAACATAACATTAATATCTTTTTTTCCTTTATCATTATTATGCACATTGTGTTTGTGTGTTTTATTATGTATATTGTGCCGCTCAATATACATATAAATAAATGTCTCTACTTGCTACTTTATCTTTTTTATGTACTGTCACCTGCCATGTCACAACAATTTCACTATTCAGAATGGCCCTGTGTTATGAATGAAATTCTTGTGCCACGTTGCATAGCAATACAGTAAAACAATAGAGAAATAAACAGAAATAAAAATGAACTGACAGATTTACAAATGTATAGTCCTAGTAGAATACAAATATAGGTGAAATATAAAATTATATAGGCAAGATAAGGTGTTCAGTCTGCCAAAACAATTTATTATATTATATTAGCTTATAACTAGTAAGACAATTATTAATTATTAAAATACAAAGGTATTCATCTGAATTAATAATAATAACCCTCAAATCAGGGACCAATAACCAGACAGTGAATTAAGTCTCATAAAATGGGACTAAACTGAACTGGGATTATGATTAATAATTAATTATTACAATCAAAGTTACCATTAACAGTGAGCTTAAATTGAGGGATTCTGAGTTCTTTATGCGACAGAGGCTGGCTTCAAAACAATATTCAAGCAAAAACCACAGTTATAATATAAGAATGTTTATTAAATTCAAGTTGGTAAATGGCCTAAAGTATTCGTTAAATATAATAAATATAATATATAATATAATATAATATAATAAATATAATAAGCAATGCACAGTGTAGATGTAGTAGTAGATGTAGATGTAGTGTAGATGGCGCCGTACGTGATGGCTGCCGTGTTGCGAGCTCTCCTAAGCCGATGAGGTTTTTAGTTATTTATTCTTTTAATTGGGACTATCTTTGCACAAGAAATTAGCAGCAAGTTCACTTACGACAGTTGTACACTTCTGGAGATTAGAACGACAGTCGCTCGCCGCCTACCGGAGTTTTTCAAGTCTTTCGACTCGGACGTCCCGCCCGGAGTCGCGGCTGGATTATCTCCGTCCATTTTAGGCACGATCACACGCAGGCGTCGCCGACGGAGAGGGAAGCGAGCCGGCGTGCTAGTCAGGCTGAGACGTCGTGCCAATCGACCTCCACTACCCACCATTCTGCTGGCTAATGTACAGTCTCTGGACAATAAGTTATGCGAGCTACAGGCTCGTATACAATTCCACCGGGAAACAAAGCACAACTGCATAATCTGCCTGACGGAGACATGGATGTCGGAGGGGGTTGCCGACTCAGCCATCGAGCCGACAGGATTTTCCGTCCACCGCGCGGACAGAACAAAGACTCTCTCCGGTAAAGATCGTGGAGGGGGTGTCTGTCTCATGATTAACAGATCCTGGTGCAACCAGAGTTATGTGCAGACCCTCAAGTCTTTCTGTTCCCCGGACCTGGAGTATCTGATGCTTATGTGCCGACCATTCTGGCTACCGCGGGAGTTTACAGCAGTAACCGTGACTGCTGTGTACATTCCCCCTCAAGCCAACACGGACACAGCGCTGAAGGAACGTTATGGGGCTATCAGCGAACAGGAGTCGGCTCACCCGGAGGCTGCTTTCATTGTGGCGGGGGACTTCAATAAGGCGAACCTGAAGAAAGTTCTCCCGAAGTTCTACCAACACATCACAAGCAACACACGGGGCGAGCGGATCCTCGACCACTGCTACACCCCCTTCCGGGACGGCTACAAGTCCCTCCTCCGCCCACCGTTCGGCAAATCAGATCACCGCTCGATCCAACTACTCCCCGCCTACAGGCAGAGACTGAAGCAGCAACCAATCGCTGTGAAGGAGGTCCAATGCTGGTCGGACCAATCAGAGTCTATGCTGCAGGATTGTTTTGATCACGTGGACTGGGATATGTTCAGGGTTGCGTCGGACAATAACATCAGCGAGTACGCGTCCTCAGTCACCGGGTTCATCAAGAAATGCATAGATGACGTTGTTCCTACTAAATCGGTTCGGATTTATCCCAACCAGAAACCATGGATTAATGGCGATGTTCGCGCCGCACTCCGCACGCGTAACGCCGCCTTTGACTCCGGGAATATGGTGGAATATACAAGAGCCCGCTACGACCTTCGCAAGACCATCGGCTCTGCCAAGCGGGAGTATGAGAACAGGGTGGAGGACAAATTCAAGAGCCACGACGTGAGGGGTGTGTGGAAGGGGCTGCAGACAATCACGGACTTCAGAGGGAGAACCAGCGGTGTAGAGAACTCCTCTACCTCCCTCCCAGATGAGCTAAACACCTTCTTCGCCCGGTTCGACGTGAACGGCAGCCCGCCGAAGTCAGCGCTGCCTGAGGAGGCCAGCCTGCTGAACATCTCAGAGGCTGACGTGCGCAGAGCCTTCAAGCGGGTGGACATCCGGAAGGCGGCAGGCCCAGACCACATCCCGGGGCGCGTCCTCAGAGCATGCGCAGACCAGCTGGCAGGAGTCTTCGCAGACATCTTCAACCTGTCCCTGTCCCAGGCTGTTGTTCCCGAGGTCTTCAAGATGTCCATCATCGTGCCTGTCCCTAAACACCCCAAGGTAACCTGCCCGAATGACTGGAGACCCGTAGCCCTCACCTCGATTGTCAGTAAATGCTTTGAGATGCTGGTCAAGGACTTCATTTGTTCCATGTTGCCTGCCACGCTGGACCCATGGCAATTTGCGTACCGTCAAAACAGATCCACCGACGACGCCATTGCCATGGCACTTCACACCGCCCTCTCTCACCTGGAGGGGAAGAACTGTTGTGTGAGAATGCTGTTTGTGGACTTCAACTCAGCGTTCAACACGATAGTTCCTGCCAAGCTCGACACCAAGCTCAGGAGTCTAGGCCTGCACCCAACCATGTGCAGCTGGATACTGGACTTCCTGTCGGGCCGCCGTCAGGTGGTGAGGATGGGCAGCACCACCTCAGAGACGCTGACCCTCAACACTGGAGCCCCTCAGGGATGCGTGTTGAGCCCTCTCCTCTACTCCCTGTACACCCACGACTGCATGGCTATGCACAGCTCCAACGTCTTCATCAAGTTTGCTGACGACACGACAGTGTTGGGTCTGATCGCCGACGACGACGAGACAGCCTACAGGGAGGAGGTTGGATCACTGGCACAGTGGTGCCAAGAAAACAACCTCGCCCTCAACTTCAAGAAGACCAAGTAGCTGATCGTGGACTACAGGAAGCGGAGAGGAGAGCACGCCCCCATCTCCATCGACGGTGCTGCAGTAGAGAGGGTCAGCAGCTTCAAGTTCCTCGGCGTGCACATCTCCGAGGACCTCACATGGACCACGCACACCACACACGTGGTGAAAAAGGCCCAACAACGCCTGTATTTCCTCAGGCGACTTAGGAAATTCAACATGTGCCCCCGCATCCTCAGAACATTCTACTCCAGTACCATCGAGAGTGTCCTTACAGGATGCATCACCGTCTGGTACGGGAACTGCACCGCACTGGAGCGTAAAACACTACAGAGGGTGGTGCGGACGGCCCAGTACATCGTTGGAGGTGAGCTTCCCTCCCTCCTGGATATATACACCAGGTGGTACGTGGCCACGGCCAAAAGGATTATTAAAGACAATAACCACCCCAGCCACGAACTGTACACACTTCTACTGTCAGGCAGGCGATACCGCAGTATCAAGTGCCACACGAGCAGACTCAGAGACAGCTTCCACAGTCAGGCCATCAGGCTGCTGAACAAGTTCGGCATCAATGTCTAAATGCTAGTGCTAAGTGTTACTGCTAGTGCTAGTCCTGGTGATAAGTTGTTACTGCTGGAGCTAGTGCTGGTAGCAGTGCTAAGTGCTAGTGCTGGTGTTACTGCTAGTGCTGGTCCTGGTGCTAGTGCTAGTACTGGTGTTAGTGCTGGTCCTGGTGCCAACTGCTGGTGCTAGTGTTGTGTCGACTGTCTGAGAAGGTATTCTGTGACATTCTGTGAATGTCAGCATATAACAATGTATATTTTAGTACATCGATTTATATGTGTATTGCTCACCTGGATATTTTTGCTGTATATTCCATTTCATTTTAGATTTCATTTACTTATTTTACATAGAAATTCTATTTATAGTTCTATTTCTATTTTGTACAGTTCTATTTCTATTTTGTAGTTTTATTCTATTTTGTATTCCTTTATAATTACTGTCGGCTGTCGGGCGTTTTGCACAAAAAGTTTTTCACTCACTGCTTATACTCACGTGTAAATTGTGAAGTGACAATAAAATACTTGAAACTTCGCGAGTGAGACAAAGAAAAAGCAAAAGGGCGGTGGTTGAGGCCACATAAATGTGGGAGGTAGTTCTAACAAAGGCATCTACCTGATCAGTGAGTAACTCGGCGGGAGGATTTGAATCACAACACCAATATCAAACACTAAAATGAGATGTATGTAAAAGGGAGAGAAAACCAAAAGAGAGGGACATGTACAGATTTAACAATGGACGGGGATTGACTCAAACTTTTGATCAAAACATAAGGGAAGGAGGAATTTTTTTTTGACAATATCGTATCAATAAACAGTTAAACACACAATAATATAACACAGTTCTATGTAACTATGCCCAGATATCTACCGCGCGTGTAGTGATCATGAGGTGGTTCAGTCTTTCCCAAAGAAATGCGTCGAGCGAGTTTGTTGGGGTTGCGTGCTGATGGACCCGTGGTTCGCCTTGCTGGAAATTGTGCGTGTAGCGATCTGGAGATGAGTCTTGCCAAAAGAATGTCAAGTTTGGTGGGGCTGCGTGTTGATGGTCCTGAGGTCTGGAGCCTGGTGGTAAGGCTTTGTGGCACTCGCGGGGGAGAAAAGAGCAGCTGTCGGGATTTAAAGGGGAATCGATCACCCTTTATCTTCTCAAAACAAAAACTGTGTGGTTCGCAGGGTGCCGACCGATGTTTACATGAGTTATTCTAGACTGAGCTAAGGAATCTTCGCACTACAGCGCGGCTGGTAGTGTCAAAAGGGAAACAAGGTACTTCGCCCTCAGACTTAGCTTCTCCGGGCGGAGGCCACCGACCAGGACGCAGGACCAAGACTCGGACGAGGACCGAAAGGGTTCATGACCAGTTGGCTGGGGCTTGCAAGAGAGAGAGGGACCCTCTCCATGTCGATCTTATATAGGCTAGGTGAGCGCAGATACGCCCTAATCCATTAGACCAAATGAGCAGAAGTGACATTGATGGGCGGACTTTTGAGCCATGCCCCTTTTCTCCTGAAGGGAGGGGTGAGTTGTTTACCCCCCCTGCGAGGATAGGCTGGATTGAGATTCATCCATCTCCGCATCGGGCAAAGACTACTAGGGCTGCACGGTATACCGGTACTAGAAAAGTACCGCGCTACTCTGCCGTTAAAAACGGTACTATACCACATCCATTTAGTATCGGTACTTTAGAAATGACATGAGTTGCGTCAATGTGCGGGTTTGACAGCGGCGCAGTGTGTGTGTGTGAAGCTTGAAGGCTGAGCGCTCTGCTTCAACTCCCTGCAGTGGGCGTGTCAACAGCCCTCCCCCTCTCTCACTCGCCTCAGTGCTCAGTCCTGGACACAGTGAACATGGCTGCTGCGAGGACTACAAGCAGTCTTGTCAGCCGTCCACAGCTTGTGGACAAAAGGGACGCACGGAGCGAAATATGGAAATATTTCGCTTACGTTGCTGACAGCCATGGCAAAGCCCGTCTGTAAACGGTGCTTCAAATCTACGCAGGCGAAGGGAGCCAACACATCCAACTTGGCAAAGCATCTCGCTGACAAACATCCCGACATATTAAAAGAGTTCAAATAGCGACAGGTTAGCGAATGTGATGGATAACATAATTACAGTACATGCCCTCAAATAAGTCAAACGAGTGATTTATTTTGTGACAAGCAAACTTGTTTCACCATCGGAGTTTGACGAGGCAATTAAAGGCAATGTGCTCAGTACGATGTACACAGACCCAAGGCAAATAACTGGTGGCAACGCAGTTGTTAAAAAAGCACCAGAGTTTTGATTCCTTCAATACTCTTTGCCCAAGGAGGTACATTGAGTCATGACGGTGTGATATCAGGTTGCAAATATAACGTTAACTATCAAAGTAAACTCAAGTATAGGGGACATCAGAAAAAAAAGCTTTAATAACACTGTCATTGATTTAATTATTTACAATAATTTAAACATAAAGCTCAGCAGCTGCAACAGAATAAACTTTATTTTTGTAAAAACATTTTAAACAGCTATATAGCTCAGCAGCTGTGTTAACATATATTTTCATTGATTTATTTACATTATTATTATTATTATTATTATTTGTAAGTTTCAACAGGTCACATTCCTGTTAACTCTTAGTTCACTTACCAAAAAGTAGCTGCAAAAGCAAAATATGTTTGTTACAATCTAAGTAACCTGAATTCCTGCAAAAGAGTGAATTATCAATAAAATTATTTTAAGTTCCATGTTCTGTCATCCATTATTCCACTACTTTTCCTGATGTTTTAGGTTTTTACCGTTGTATCGTTTCAGTATCGGTATCAAGATATTTAGGCAGGTATCGGTATCGAACTCATCATTTTGGTATCGTAACACTACAGACTACACAGTATTTCATTCGGGAGCAGCTTTGCCAGAATATCTTTAATCTCAGGGAAGACCAAGCTCGGGTGGAGATTATTTAGCCCCTGTGGGGTGAAGTGTGATAGGGCCCTTCTAATCTTTGGGAGAAACCAGAAGTTGCGCTGCTTCCATACCCTTAGAATATGGAGGTATATGGTCCCAACCACCACCTTGGATGGCTGAGGCCCTACATGAAGAACATGTGACAATAAAACACTTTATTTTGCATTATGTTAACGTGTTTAAGTAGACTTGACTTGACTACAATGACATTTCCATGACTTGGATTCACGCTAAAGAACTTGGACTTATTTAATCGTCCCGAGTGAATCGCTGGAAGGGGGAGGTCGCTGGGGTCGGTGGTGCATGTGGGCTGTGAATACCTTTAGAGACTGCTTGCAGCTTTAATTTATTATTATTTTTCGCCAGATCCCCTCGGGATTCAGAGATCTTCAGAGTTCTGAGTTATCATGGATAAATGCAGTTTTATAAAACATTTACAAGTCCAAACAATACTGAATCAGTATCAGTGCGAACATTTAATCAAGGATACCCTCTCAGAGCAACCCCTGGGACATGTGCATGCATCAACAACGCACCTGGTCGCATTTCTGGTGGAAAGTGGCAGACATCTCCAGCAGCGTGCTGCGTTCGTCCAGCGCCGCAGCGAAGGCCTTCCACTCCTGCTCCAGCTGGGCAGAGATCTGCTTGATCTGCTGGGAGGCGTAGTGGCCGGACTCCAGCAGCCGGTTCCCCACAGACATAATGCGATTGATGTTCACATACACGTTCTGGTGGCGCACCGGGACGGGGAGAGAGAGACACAACATGGATGAAAAGTGAGACTGTGGTGTCTACAAAGTCCATATCCATTTATCCATCCTTCTTCTGGTAGTATCTTAATAGGGATTGTGTGCAATTCTCACATTTCATGGTCAAATAATCGGTGGGTGTTATGAGCGAATAATTGATTTAAATTTGCCAACGGGGTCAGAAATTAACAACTTAAAGGTGCCTCATGCAGTAAAATATTCCTGTTAGTGGCACAAAGTCATTGCAGTTGCATTGTACCCTACATTTAATGGGAGGTTCCAAACAATACGTCTGTTGTTGCAGCCAATACAAACCATCAATTGGCGTTACATTTCCATGATCTGAAAATGCGGAAGCATTTTGTTGGATCTCCTCATAAACAGTATATTCATCCTCTCCCCTTGTCTCCCTCCTTACTAGCATTTTTACAACCGCCAGTTTGGGTTTTTCTGTTAAGCCCAAACCATACAATTCTGACTTGTTTGTAGCGTGACACAAACAAGAACTAGAAACGTATTGTTTTAAAGGAGTACAGCAAACAGATTGTAAATGTAAAGTGGCTGTAATTTCAAAGTGCACTCCCGTCTATTTTCGATGCAGAAATTCAGAAACATTACTCTGCGTGTGTCCCAACATGGCCACGTGCTTTGAACTTAACACGGGCAGTGAACCGAAATGGGGTAATATGTCTGGGTAATATGCAATATTACTTATTTTTCACTGTTACTAAAATAAGAAGTTAAATCCTATGTTGTTGCCAGTATCTGTCTGCCATCCACATTGTGAACGATCTACTGTGCTCTTAGTTTTCTTTTAGTGACATTGAAGTGACTTTTCTTTTGTCACAAAGAGACACTGACACCCAGAGGGTACGCTACACCACAGTGTGTGGATGTGTGGTGCTCTGTCTGGGCAGCCGTTGTTAAACTCAAAATGTGTATAATTATAATAGTCAAGCATCTGACGATTACTTCTTTCCATCTTATAGCCTAGGTCAGTGGTTCCCACCCTTTGACTTTAGGTGTACCACTACATTGTCTTGAAGAACCACCTCATATGCAAAAAATAGATAAATACACATGCAGTGGCAGAGTAGAGTAGCAGAGAGTGGCAGCACTCCCTTTAGACACAATTATTACTGCAAGAAGGCCATGGCCAGTGGGGAACAGTGGAAACTAGTACACACAAATTAACACAAAACATAAATGGAAATTATTACAATGGAAAACATGGAATACATGTGATGGACCAAGTGCAATACTGTGTCCACTCTGTACCACTAGTGGAATGCATATCACAGGTTGAAAAACACAGCCCTCCGACGCAACATGCAAAACGACGGCTTTGACAGTTTTAATGTATTTGGTGGACAATGAGAGAGAAGTGCGCCTCAGATGGTGAACGTGTCTCAACCTTGCTGGACAGTAAAATACTAAAACGTGTTTTAGTAGATGTTTGGAGAAAAAGAAACAGACTTGGTCGCTCGGTGTGTGTGTGCGTGCGTGTGCACATGCATGTGTTCAGTTCACTACAGAGAATCTCCCACAGTTTCATATTGGTTACATAAGACCAGCTATGGATGAAACAATACGATTATCTAACACCTGCCAACAAATGCAAGCATGTACACATACACACTAAGTACTACTATTGCTGTTAGGACTTGATTATAGAGCACAGAGCACAACACTTGATGACTCATGTGGGCAGCAGCGCACCAACTGCTGAGTGTGAGTGAGTGTGTGTGTGTGTGTGTGTGTGTGTGTGTGTGTGTGCACATCCCCCCTGTGTGTGCAGCTTACCATGCAATTCATAGCAAAGTGGTTGTGCTGGGTCTGCAGCTCCACAGCGTGGGGGTGACTGTTGCCGATCTCGGTGTAGCCGGCCAGAAACAGACCCTTGTTGTGCATGATCCAGTCAAACATCTGACACACACACACACACACATTAATGAGACAATATTTTTGCTTGTCGACCACACCATACGCAAGAGGAAACGGTGACAAACCAATGGAAGAACATGCACGCACACAAACCCTTGACTATCACCATCATATTGGCAACATCGTAGAGTGTGTTCTGTGTGTGCTGTCGTGGCACAAGCCTGTGTGTGTGTGTGTGTGTGTGTAAGAAGATCAAGTGATAGCATCTTTCCGGGGATGGAGTGGAGGAGACGGATTGCCTCCGTTAACAACAATCTGCAACGACGCCCTCCTGCTTGTGGCCTTGGTGTCCATAGCAACAAGCTGGTAGTACTGCAGTCTGTCAGAGACTGCAGCTTCTCGCCCTCCATCTCTGTCTCCCTGCAGCCCTCCGTTGCTATCAGCTACCGCAGTGTGCTGCTCCACCTCATATCCAAGAATTACTTTGTACGCCTCAGACACTGTCTCCAACAAATATGTTGTGTAATAAATATATACAGTATATGTGTGCTTCTACTCCACTATATTTGTTGATGCAGTATTTGCTTGAACAGAAAACGGAAAAATGCGTCTTCCTATGAATTGCACCTGATCAAGCTTATTTTTAGTTTTATAAACCTGGCGAATAAAACAGGATATATGCAGCAGCAGCAACATTTTAAAATGTTTGTTTTGTATAATAAGAACGCTTTTATGAACATTCATCGACTGCTTAAAATGTGAGTTTCCGACCGCTTTCAGTAAGATACAAACACATATAACAATAATAACCCTGCCAGTCCTGACGCCCACCACCACAACAAGCTGTCCGCCCATCGTCCCCTTACACGTCCCACCTTCTCGGCGTCCTGCTCAAACAGGCGGAGTTGGAAGCACTGGTCCAGCTGCAGCTTGCGGACATGCCAGGCCTGGTGGAGCTGCTGCCGCGTGGTGTGCAGCTTGTCCAAGAGCTGGCTGACCCGGGGCACCAGGCCCTGGGTGTCCACGTTGCTGCTCCCCCCCCCTCCGCCGCCACCCCCGCTACGGTTAGAGTACGCCTCGGTGCTGTGGATGCGCTGCAGCAACCTGGGGGTGGGGTGGGGGGGGTTAGCTCATTAGCTGGAGTGTAGGAGGAGTGTCTAGTCTCGTGGTTAAGGGTGACCTCCCACCAAAAGGTTCTGGGTTCAATCCCCAATGTCTGAACTCTTAACTGCCGGCATTCCTGTGCAACATGCCTGACTCCTCCCTGCTTAACACAATCATTTTGAGATCATTTTGAGAATCATTTTGAGAATCTCTGAGTGTGTGTGTTTGGTGGCTGGTTTAAGCAGCCTCACCTGAGTCAGGCTGGGGGTTGGGTGAGGCTGCACAAGTTAAACCAGCCATCACCACACACACTCGGGGAGCACTAGCATGCTAGAATTTACCACTTGCTCTGTTCACAAAGGACTACAAACTCTCCAATAAACCAGTTTATCATCATCATCATCTTCTTGTATCCTTGGATTGGAGGAGTCTGGAAAAAGCCACTTCACATGGCAAGTAGCAGGAGCTAACAAAAGCATCTGCTGAATGACTAAATCATACTAATAGTACTAAATAGGGAGGTGCTAGGTTCAGACAGACATACCAACGTGTTATATGTGTGTGATTGGTTAAATAAAGATTTAGTTGGAGGTGGTGAATTTAAAAAATGGAGGTGATTAAATTACATGTATAAAGCATTGTTGTGGTTTTGCAGTACCTCTGTCCCTCTGTGTCCAGCTCTTCTATGGGGGCCTTGATCACCTTCTTCTTGAGGGTAGCGTGCTCCTCTATCATCCTGCGGGCCCCCTCTAGATCCTGAGGGAAGTCCTTGCGTGCCACCGTCTCCTGCATCTCCTCCAGACGGGACAGCATCTGGCCCGCATGGCCCGAGAACTCCTCGAAGGCCACACGCACCTGCCACGCAAAACACACACGCACATTATGCTTCCAGTCTGGGTCACTGCTCCACAGATATGTGTCACTGAGTCCGGCAGCATGTTGAGCATGGGTACATGGGTGCATGTACTGCACCAGAATACAATCTGCAGACCATCTAAATCCAAAAGCAGCGTTTATACCAATAGTACCCGGGACTTTTAGTCCCAGGTAAATGATAAATAGATTGCATTTATATAATGCTTTTATCCAAAACGCCTGACATTCACTTATTCATACACACATTGATGCACCAACGGCAGTGTCAACCATGCAAAGTAAAAGTTCTGATAGCGGGGTACTCGCAGAGGCTTGAAAGGTACAGGTATGCTGTCAAACCTTTCTGCTGGATGTCCAACCCCCTAGCCATGACACAATCCGTTTGTCTGAATCAAGCGATACACATCTTTACATTTTCTAAAACAACTCCAAAATTGATCTTTAAAATATTTTTACATAAATACAGGGCAATCAACTTTGTTCTATCTATTTACAGTGCAGAGAATACAGACATTTCAGTATCCTTTGCAGGTCACTCTGAAACATCGCTGACATTTTTTAGATCTAACCCAGTGTTTCTCAAATGGGGGTACGTGTACCCCGAGGGGTATTTGTTGTAAAATGTTATAATATTGGATATGAACAAGCGTCAACAATTCCACCTTAAGAAAATTAATGAATACCCCCTTAATATTATTTAGTCAAAGTAAATAGTAGCATTGTAACTTTAAGGGGTACTTGATGGTACATTATTACAAATAATAAAGGAACCACTGATCTAACCATCATCAGGCCAAAGTGTATATGTTCATGGTCCATCTGATATCTGGAGAGAGCAACAGTGCCAGCTGGTCTTACCTCTATCCACTCCTCATGGTTGTACTCTAGACTTCCGTCAAAATCTGCCGTCAGCTGGGAGGGGTCCACCACCTTGGACAGGCCCTCTAATGACACCATGGTGGTCTGACACAGAGGGAGGAAAAGGGACAGTTAAACATGTTGCTGGGGGAGCCATGCTGTTGTACCCAGTGGAGCCCCGAGTCACCTTAGACCCTGAACACCTACTGGTTTGTAAAGTGGGGGTTGTAGGGCCTCAGCCATTCAAAATTGTTCCCCAGGATCCTTCACTCACTAACCTTTTACACCATGTGTGAAGCCCCAATCATTGGTCTACTACTATGAGGGAGAAATCCGTATTTTGCTTCGTTTTATCATTTTCTAATTTGCTTTCCTCCTCCTATGTGGTATAATTTCTACTTTGACTTGTTTTTGGTGTGAGCTGAAACTTGCGTTGGCTTGCAGCTGCAGATCATAGAGATAGGCAGGGGCACAAACTCTTTCATCACCAACTCATTTTCACACATTTTCTCCCTATCCCAAAAATTGTTTGGGCAATAAACACATTTGTATCTTGGAGTAAGAACAGCTCTTCCCTGTGGGGGGATGAAACTTTGTTAAAAGGCTCTGTTACACTATGCTGGGTGCTAACTGTCTATTAGGGCTCCAGGGGGCTCCTAGGGGCTCACTCTCTCCTGGTACTGCGTCCGGGCCGGTCACCTCCGCATGGTTGCTCCTGATGCGCGCTTTGTAGTGGTAATTCTGAGTTATTAGACTAGAGAAGCTAAATCTGCGGAGGAAGTACCTTGTTTCCTTTTAAACACTACCAGCCATGCTGCAGTATAACGATTCCTTAGCTGAGTCTCAGTCTGGAATAACTATCACGAGAACACCGGTCGACTCCCTGCGAACCACACAGTTTTTGTTTTGAGAGGATAAAGGGCAATCGATTCCCCTTTAATTCCCGACATCAATGGGCCGCTGTTTCTTTCACTGCGAGTGAAATACCACAAAAGACGCTTCCCACCCCCACTGTTGAGCCCCAGACCTCAGGACCATCAGCACACAACCCCGCCGAACTCAACACAGTTCTTTGGGAAAGACTGAACCACCTCCTGATCGCTACACACGCGATCTCCAGCGAGGTAGATATCTGGGCATAGTTAGGTAGAACTGTGTTATATGATTGTGTGTTTAACTGTTTATTGATATTGTCGGACGATATTGTAACACGTTTTGCCTCCTTCCCTTAGGTCTTGATCTAAAGCCTGTGGATCCCCGTCCATTGTTAGATCTGTACATGTCCCTCTCTTTTGGTTTTCTCTCCCTTTTACTAACAAAGTGCATACATCTTGTTTTAGTGTTTGATATTGTTGTTAGAAGTGAGTGATTCAAATCCTCCCACCTAGTCACTCACTGATCACATAGATCCCTTTGTTAGAACTACCTCCCACATTTACGTGGCCTCAACCACCGCCAATTACACACACACACACACACACACACACACACACACACACACACACACACACACACACACACACACGCACACGCACACGCACTTCAGGTTGTGCATTGCTTATTGTATTTAAGGAATATTTAATTTACGCTATTCGCCAATGTGAATTTAATAAACATTCTTATATTGTAACTATTTGTGGCTTTTGCTTGAATATTGTGTTGAAACCAGCCTCTGTCACGTAACGAACTCTGAATCCTTCACCCTTTACTAGCTATTGATATGGTCATTATTGATCATAGTTCCAATTTGACAGCTTAGTATATTTTAGACTTAATCCACTGTCCGGTTATTGGTCCCTGATTTCAGGGTGGCGCCCCGTTATTATTAATTCAGATTAATACCTTTTATTTTAATAATTAATAATTATATTTGATAATTGTTACTTATAAGCTAATAACCGACCGTCGGACCTACAGGGTGGATGGAGTGCGTTGATGCCAACAGTACAGTGTGTGTCATAGCGATGAACGCATACATATAGATTGAAAACATTGAGGAAATGAGAGAGAGAAATGGGGAGAGAGACGGATACAGAACAGAAAAGGCAGATGAGTGTAAGCAATGCAGAGTGTGATTGATGTCCTTGGGGAAAGGACGTGACAATGAGGAAGCATCGTTTGTTGTTCTAGTTGATTGATTTGCGCTGTTGGGATCCATGGTAAACAACGGGGCCGTGGATATACTTCCTCTGCTGTATGAGAAACCTCAAAATGAGACACGCAAGAGAGACTCATCCAAGATGTCTTCACTCATCTGAGCTCACAACAGATAGTTTTCCCTCCCTCTCTCTGACTTAACATTTCAGGCAAGGCTGTGTGTAGTTGGTGGCATTTCAAAACAGTTTTAATGAAAAATAGTTATGAGTTATAAATACATTATATATGATGTTGACATGTACTCTGGAAAAGTCTTGAAGCAGGATATATAATTAAATTCTCCAAAATAAACCCTTCACCGTAGCATATTGTTGAGACTAAAATTGTTTCAGTCCAGCCAATGTTGAGGGTAGGTGGAGTTCCCCTGTGTTTGACAATAGTGACCACCCACCAGGAACATCCAGACATCAAACGAAAGTGACATTTAGAGCAGCATAGCGCTACTGTAGTGGTGTTTTAAAAGAATCACATCTCAATAGCATTCAACAGATGCCATTGAGTGTGTCTAGTAGTGTATACCGAGCAGCAGCACTTCTGTCTATCGAGCCAAACTTTGGTCATTAGTTCTACACAATAGGCAGATTACAAAGTACCCTGCCATAAACAACTAAAGTCCAACTAAAACAATTAAATCGGATTGGTCTCACATTTCAAAATGTCCCCAAAAGATATCACATTCAAATTTAGAAGTGTATTCCGCTAGCTCTACAGTAAAAAAGCAAGTTAAAAACTGCAAACCTAACGCACATAGACCGGATAAAATAAAGGTTCAACTTTCAATATGTGTACATTATCGGAAAAGGTATTCATTTAGATTTAACCGTATTTGATTTGAGTGTTTTGCATCTCTTGCATCCCTTGCATACACACACACACACACATGTACTACGCATGTGCTTTTGAGACTGAAAGAGCAAGTGGTGGTTAATTGTGCCCTGCCTACAACATCCAATCAACCATTCAATACTATATTATTAGAGCTCTGTGGGTGTAAGGCTGGTGAAGTGTGTGTGTGTGTGTGTGTGTGTGTGTGTGTGTGTGTGTGTGTGTGTGTGTGTGTGTGTGTGTGTGTGTGTGTGTGTGTGTGTGTGTGTGTGTGCACGCATGCACGATCGGGACAGATAGTGTTTGTTCCAATATGTGCATGTTCAGACTTGCTTCCCCTATTAACTTTCATTAAAGGTACTATATATAAGAATCAGTGCATTCTGAGCTCCGTGGCTTGAGACAATAACAATCAGAAACTAATGTTAGTTCTAATCAGAATTAAACCTTGTACACATGAAAACATTTTAATGATCCACGCTTACATGTCACTTCGTTCCATTTTCCCGCAAAATCCGACCCAACTCAAATATAAGAGAAATCAGCCCAAAAACTGTTCTACCAACAGAGAGAGTCGGGAAAACTCTCATGTTTTAACTAACATGTTTTAAAAATCCTACATGTAGTCCCTGAATGGATTCATTATTCTTACATACGGCGATTTCACGACTCAGCTGTTTGGTCTGTTTTAATGGAAACCTGGAGTGTTTCCCCCAATAGTACGGTGTGTTTGGGGTGGTGTGAACGATCATTCGAAATGGTGCGGACCAAACAAACAAACTCTGGTCCGCTTGAAAACAGGGGTCTCTGTCCCCTTCCAAGTGAACTACGGTTCGGTTCACGTTAGGTGAAAACGTGATCCGAACCAACTACTGTCCTCTGTTAACAACGGCCCTCATTTCCACAATTAAGTACAACTAGAGGTCCAATTTACGTTCATGTAACCTTGTACAAAATACCACGATAGTAATACACAAGTTATGTGAAGTTAACGTATGATTAAGTGCATACATGCAAAGGGCAACAACTCGCTGTCTCCATAGCCGCTCATACACTTTCTTCTAAAATATGAAAATGGTAGGAACACCAAAGCAGTACCATAACAAAATGTAATGTTGTTGCTGCTCCATTTTGTCCGAAAACCAGGAAGCCGTTTGTCAAGTTTACCTCTGACATTCTGTCCAATAGACGAGACAGGCGTTTGTTTACATGTTTATGTTTGGTTCACCTAACTAAGGCCCTGTCTACATTAACCTGGGTAAATCTACAAACGCATAAATATTTATCCCTTTAGCCCTTCCGTCCACATTAGAACGGCGAATTCCGACACTGAAAACGATGCTTTTCAAAAACGATCGCTGAGGTGGATAAATGTGAAAACTCTGGGTTCATGTTGTAGTGTGATCAGGGTAGACGTTCGGTTGCCATGACACCGCCGCAAAGCTTGCGCTCGAGACCGAGACGCTCATCTAAACAAACATGGCAGGTGAAATGGAAATGATGATTTCTCTGAGCAATTTACTTGTGTATCTTCAGTTACAACTCGGCATACTGTTTAATACATATTTGTTCCTCCAACGCCGAAGGCGAGCGCTGTACTTGCTGTGCTTAAGCGATGAGAAAAAAACGCAAAGACGCAACTTTTTACCTCAGTAAGTAACGATATCAGCTGATCGCGCGCCTTTAATTTAAACAGAGAGGCGTGGCGGGAGTCGCGTAACCATGACAACCACTGTTTATCAAAATCATTTCAGTGTGGAACGTGGATGCAAAACATTCCGTAAACAATATGAAAACAATAGTGTGGACGGAGATCGTTTTCATTGCGAATGTGCATTTTTATATTTACCCGGGTTAATGTAGACAGGGCCTAAGTCCAGTGTGAAAGCTACCGCACCAATGAAAAATGCAACAAAGTATCAACTTCATCCCTGAATTGGACCGAGTCTACCGAACTGTATGTGTGAAAGTGCTCTAATAGAAGCAAACAAAAATTCTTGAACTTGGAACTTCCTTTGGGATCGGAAGTATTATCAGGAGCAAGTTTATAATAATACAATCTGTGAAGATTTCACACAGATATTTTGCTAATTAGCAGCGTTCACTTTGACTCCATGGCAACAGCCATCGTTCATTTGACCAACAACAAGCTGTCACACACATGCATTTGTAAAGAGTTAGGGCCTATTCACACTGTCTTCTAAAAAAAAAATAGGCGGCGCCTTTTTACATTAAACGCTATGGGAAATGACCAAAAGGTGGCCACTTTTAAAAATCGCTAAGCAGTGTGTTGTATTTGACCGAGCGGAGCGATTTCAAAAGTTGAAAATAGTTAAAACCTTTTGAGAAAGGCACATATGACATGTGCCACTTTTTATCTGCTGACCAATCAGACCAAAGAAGAAGTGGGGGTGAGTAGCAGGCACACAGATGGTCACATCAACACAACATTCAAGATTACTGAAATGTACTGCTCTCTACCAGTGAAAGGGTTAGTTTTGCTCATGAGTGAATATGAGGAACTGCGACATGTCAAGTAAAAAGTACCACAATATCAACCACAAAGAAGCCATCGTATAGAACTGACCAATGTTGTTAAAGAAATGTGTTTCACATATCTTTTTTTTTTAATGTTCAGCACATAATGTTCTCTAGACAGTGCTTTTTCTTCATAAAAGGCAGAGTGTGAACAAGCCCTTAGACGTACAATGTAAAGGGGCATCTGCACCACCCGCCATAGTAATGCTACTTTTTCTTGTCCCTTTTTTATTGTACTGATTAGGTACTTATCTGCACTAATTGTTTAGAATTGTTTTAGAATTTATGTTTAGAAGAATATTGCATGAGTGAATGGGGACTAAGCATTCCATTGCACTTGCATATGGCAATAAAGGAATCTTGAAACTAAGCGCAAAATCAACATTCACCTCAAACTCGAACTTGGAGCTGCCGAAGTTGGTCCTGTGCTTCTGCCAGAAGTTGTCGGGCTTGATGATGAGGGCCACGTGGATATAGGACGGGAAGGACTCCTGCAGGATCTTCAGCAGGGGCTTGATGCTGTCCCACTTGGAGCCGCGCATGTCCACAATGACCGTGAAGCCATGTCTCGCCACATCCTCGCTGGGGGGGAGAGGCAGAGAGAGAGGCCAATGCATGTTGTAATTCAGAAACACAGAGCAACAGGGAGGTTAGAGATGGTAATTGGAGTGTGGGGATGGAGAGAGATAAACAGATAGAGAGGGGGGAGGGGGAGGAGAGAGAGAGAGAGAGAGAGAGAGAGCGAGACGGCCACAAAGTCCAAGCGAGAGAGAGAGATGGAGAGAACAGACCAACAGGAATAAAGCCATTCAGAGAAACGAGGAGCAAGTAGGGAGGGGAGCAAAACAAATAATGTGACGCATTTTCCTTTACTGCGTGGAACCTCCACAGCACCGATCACCACCCGCACACAGCCCGTGCACCACCCACGCACACACTGGAGACACACCCGCACACGCACGACAAGCAGTCAATCATACAGTGAACCACAAATAATTCAATGACAGCGACGAGTGTGACGGGTACAACCCTTCCATCACGTCTTTACCTTCCTCTGCTAAACCACAATACATTGGCTTCAAAATGACATTTCCTATGACATCCACAGAAGCTATCACACACAAACACACACACGTGCAAATCCATGCACAAACACACACGCGCGAAAAGCCAGTGTGCTTATTTTTGGTTTTCTCCCCCCAAAATAGAAATGACACCTCTGGTAAAGCTGGCTGCACAGAGACAGCTGACAACTGAAGGCTGAGCATTTGTTGACAACAGAAAGGCGACTGAAAAGGGAAATATATTTGAGAGATGGACACCAAGAGGAAGAGGGGGAGTTGTGGTATGGAGATGGAGAGAAGATAAATCAAAAGACGATAAACAAGGCATCACCGGGGAGGGACAACCCAAAACAAGACTGTGAGGGGAATGAGAGGGATGAAGAGGATGAGAGAAGGAGAGATCATCCCTCCATGACAGGAGGGACGGACGCCAACAACAGATGGAGCGAAGGAAAAAGAATGGGAAAAGGACAGAAAAAGGGAGCAAACAGCATTCTGAAGAGAAGGGAGAGCTGGTACCTGAGAGGTGAGGATCTTCCTGCGCTCAACTACTGGTCCATCACAACATCACCGCAATACCTTTGCTACTGCGACACTTTATTTTGCTGTCACACTCCTGACTTTCTCTCCCTCCCACTGTCGCTCTCTCTCTCTATCGCACTCGCTCTTTTACACCCCACCCACAATTGACCTCGCACATGCGCACCCTCTCCTTGCAATTCTCTCTCTCTCTCTCTCTCTCTCTCTCTCTCTCTCTCTCTCGCCGATACCCGACTCTGCGTTACCTTGTTCCGAGTCAGTGGAGAATCAGCCGCACCCGCGAAAAGGGGACAGGTGCGGCTCATTACGAGAGTAATTAGGATAGGATAAAAAGGACGCCGAGATAACGGACCAACGGAGTAGCTGAGCGAAACTGGAGGTGCGTGCTGTGTGCAGAGGAGGAGAGAAAGAGTTGGCTGTGTGCCCGTGGATTAATGAGACCCCGCTTCGTGAATGACCCCCGCCTGTCTGACGCGCATCCAAACCCCACCCTGGACTGTACGAGAATCTGCCTACGTGTACCGACCCCTGCCTACGGACAACGACGATTCTCGTGGATTACGGACTGGCAAATGCTAACCCCTACCTCTCATTCCCCTGGTAATATAATAAACTGGTTAACTAAACTATATTACCCTGGTGTGGACATTGAAATTATTGTACTCAGTCGAGTGACCCTTCCAATTCCCCGGAAGAGTGTCACATATGGTCGAGAATCCGGGCATCTTCGATCGACTGAGTACAATACAACCATGACGGATCCCAGAGTGTTCCAGGATATGCTCGCACAGATGGTGCAGAACACCCAGCTGCAACAGCAGAACATGCACCAGCAGCAACAGATGATGGACTTATTAATGACCCAGCATGTGGAACAAGCAGCGAATATGAAGCGAGATATAAAAGAGCTACAAGCGGCGAGAGAGGAACAGGGAGCCACCGCTCCGACAAGGCGAGTAAACCCTGCACAATTTTTGATAAAGCAGACCCCCACCGATAGCGTGGAGATGTTTCTCCGCCACTTTGAGATCACCGCACAGCGGGAGAACTGGCCAGAGGCGCAATGGGCGGACTTAATAGCGCCCTTTCTGAGTGGGACGGCGCAAGCCCAAGACCTGACTGAGGGAGCAACAGTCACATACGGGACATTAAAAGAAGACATTTTGCAAAGACATGGATTCACCCTAATCGCCTGGTCCCAACGATACCATGATTGGAACTATGATCCGACAGTCTCTCCCCGAGCCCAGATGCACAAGCTCACTCGCATCACTAACGGGTGGCTGGTGTCGGACCCCAAAACACGGGCCAATTGAACGAGCGGTGATGGACCGGTTCTTGCGAGCCCTTCCCGTCGAAGCAAAGAAACTGGCAGGACAGAGCAACCCTAAATCCGCAGAGGCCCTAGTAGATATACTGGAGGGCTATCAAGCGGCCCAGGGGTTGCTGCGCCATGGCCGACCGACCAAGACGGAAACGGGAATCCGACCCACCGAACGCCAGCGAGGGGACGACGTCGGCCGGCGGCCAGCGGCGGCGGCCCCAGCCGACCCATCCAGACATCGGCCATTCGTGAACCAGGACAGGAGGAGGTGTTATGAGTGCGGTGAGACAGGACACATCGCTTGGAACTGCCCTCACCGGGAGGACGCCCCCATGCCCACTGCCTCAGCCAGCGAAACAGGCCGACCCTGCGGATTATTGACCGTCTGCTGGGCTCAGGAGAGCGGCGGGGCGCCTATGACCCCTGTGAGAGCTAACGGGAAGGACGCTACGGCCCTCCTGGATTCCGGAAGCGCAGTGACACTGGTGAGACCCGATTCCGCACAGGTGCCTCATCTAAAGGGCATGAGTGTGACTTGCATACATGGGGAGACCAGGGAATACCCCACTACCACCTTGAACCTCCAGACTACCAGAGGCAGGTACTCGGGGACGGCAGGGGTGGTGCCTGACATCCCCGTTCAGGTCCTTATCGGCCAGGACGTGGATATATTCCCGAGGCTGTGGCACAGTTGGGGAGGGAAGAGAGAGCCCCACGGGTCCCACAGGAGACCCAAAAAGCCGTCTCTCAAGGCGACCCAGTTATGCGGGTTCCAGGAGGTGGATACAGAGGGGTCTACGGAACCCCTCTCAGAGGGGGCAGCCAGTGCGGCGGCAGACGCGGCCAAGGCAGCCACCTATGAAACGGTGAGGGAGGAGGAAGAGAGACAGTCAGCGGAGGAAGAAGAGGAGTTCGGGGATATATTCCCCCAGCATCCTGATAAACCGCCCCTACACGGCCCTCTCGGCAGCGGGTTTGGCAGGGCGCAGTTGGAAGATCCCAACCTGACCAGCGCGCTCCAGCAAGTGTCGGTGGTGGACGGCAAGTTGATGGACGGGGTAGAACACGTGAGTTTTCCACATTTTGCCGTTAAAAATACCCGGCTGTACCAGGTCATAATGAAAGCCGGAGTCCGGCAGGAATTGTTGTTGGTACCCCGTCCCTTCATTCCCCAGGCCCTACAGTTCGCCCACTCTCAACTGCTGGGTGGCCACCTGGAGGTGGAGAAGACAATGGAGAGGATCCGAGCGAGATTCCACTGGCCGGGAATAAAGAAGGCCATAGAGGACTTCTGTCGCAGCTGCCCCGACTGCCAGCAGGTGATGCCCCGACCTTACCTGAGAAATCCGCTCATCCCTCTACCCATTATTTCGGTGCCCTTCAGCCGGATTGGTATGGACCTGGTGGGGCCCTTACCCAGGAGCAGCCGAGGACACCAATATATCCTGGTCATCCTCGACAATGCCACGAGGTATCCAGAGGCGATACCGTTGCGGACCATGGCCACGAAGGGAATCGCCCGGGAACTAATGATGATGTTCTCCCGAGTCGGAATACCTGAGGAGATTCTCACCGACCAGGGCACGCCCTTCATGTCCCGGATTATGAAGGACTTATGTGGACTAATGAAGGTCACCCGACTCAGAACCTCGGTATATCACCCACAGACCGATGGACTAGTGGAGTGGTTCAACCAGACCCTGAAGCAGATGTTAAAAAAGACTATAGAGGCAGACGGGCGGAATTGGGATCAACTAATACCCTTCCTACTCTTCTCAATTTGAGAGGTGCCCCAGGCGTCCATGGGGTTCTCCCCATTCGAGTTATTATATGGAAGAAGACCGCGAGGAATCCTGGACCTGGTGAAAGAAGCCTGGGAGCACCAACCCTCTCACCACCGAACCATGGTGGAACATGTGGAGGAGCTAAGAGAGAGAATGGCCACACTATGGCCCATGGTTCGAGAGCATATGGCGGAAGCGTAAACCGCCCAAGCCCGGGTTTACAATAGAGGGGCCCAACCCCGAGAGTTCATCCCAGGAGACAGAGTGTTGGTCCTGGTGCCCACCTCGGAGTGTAAGTTACTAGCGAAGTGGAACGGACCCTACGAAATCCTGGAGAAGGTGGGAGAGGTAAATTATAAGGTGAGGCAACCAGGACGAAGACCTCCGACCAAGGTATACCACATAAACTTACTTAAAAAATGGGTGGTACGAGATGTGTTGTTCTCTCTCTCTCCTCCTCCCCCTGTAGGTAACAAGACCACAATACGTTTTTGTAACGATTTTAGACAATTAAATGCAATCTCTAAATTTGACGCATATCCCATGCCCCGAGTAGATGAGCTAATCGAACGCCTGGGAAGGGCACGATTCATTACGACCCTGGACCTGACTAAAGGGTACTGGCAGGTACCTCTGGCTCCGGGAGCCCGAGAAAAGACTGCCTTCACGACCCCGGAGGGCTTATTCCATTATCGCATGTTACCCTTCGGACTACACGGAGCACCGCCCACCTTCCAGAGGTTGATGGACAGGGTGCTCAGACCCCACCTTGAGTATGCAGCAGCATATTTGGATGATATTGTAATACATGGGGAGGAATGGGGGACCCACCTACGAGACGTCGACGCCATATTGGGGGCCCTGCGTGGATCGGGGCTGACGGCCAACCCAAAGAAATGTCGCAGACTACCTGGGGTACACAATCGGACGCGGATGTGTCAAACCCCAGGTAGGAAAGGTCGAGGCGATCCGGGAATGGCCCCGGCCCCGCACCAAAAAGCAGGTACGGGTCTTCATTGGGCTGGCGAGCTACTATCGGCGTTTTGTCCCCCATTTCTCCTCTCTGGCAGCCCCCTTAACGGACCTGACCAGAAGCCGACGGAACCAGTGCTGGTGACCCCAGACTTTACCCAACCGCTAGTGGTGCAGACCGATGCATCGGAAACCGGGGTGGGTGCCGTCCTTTCACAGCTACGCGAAGGGGAAGAACATCCCATCACATTCATCAGCCGAAAACTGTTACCCCGAGAACAGAATTACTCCACCGTGGAAAAAGAATGCTTGGCGATAAAGTGGGCCCTAGAGGAACTGAAATATTATTTATTGGGACGGCACTTCACCCTGGTAACGGATCATGCACCGCTAGTCTGGATGTCTACAAATAAGGAGAACAACGCCAGGGTCACCCGCTGGTTCCTAACCCTCCAACCATATGCTTTTAATGTCGTCCACAGGCCCATGGGAACGCGGATGCGCTGTCTCGGAGAGATGCGCTGAGTTCATGGATCGCCCCTCCCCTCAGGTCGGAGCTGAGGAGGGGGGTGTGTGGCAGCCGGAGGCAAGTGCCCCAGGGAGAGGTGATGAATGGAAGATATTTCAGATGGCGGACAGAGGCCGCTCGCGTCTATCTCGAGGAGAGATGACGTCAGCGGAGAATCAGCCGCACCCGCGAAAAGGGGACAGGTGCAGCTCATTAATAACCTAATTAGGAGAGGATAAAAAGGACGCCAAGATAACGGACAGGAGGAGTAGCTGAGGCGAAACTGGAGGTGCGTGCTGTGTGCAGAGGGAGGAGAGAAAGAGTTGGCTGTGTGCCCGTGGATTAATGAGACCCCGCTTCGTGAATGACCCCCGCCTGTCTGACAACCCGCATCCAAACCCCACCCTGGACTGTACGAGAATCTGCCTACGTGTACCAACCCCTGCCTACGGACAATGACGATTCTCGTGGATTACGGACTGGCAAATACTAACCCCTACCTCTCATTCCCCTGGTAATATAATAAACTGGTTAACTAAACTATATTACCCTGATGTGGACATTGAAATTATTGTACTCAGTCGAGTGACCCTTCCAATTCCCCAGAAGAGTGTCACAATATATTGTGCAATGTGCAGTATTACTGACTCGTGTTTTAATAAAGGTGCTTTTGACATCTTACATGTGGCTTTTGACTTACAATGAAACATGTAACCCTCTTCATAGAAAATATCGGTTTATATATCATATCGCCATTCAGCCTAAAAATATCGGGATATGATATTTTGTCCATATCGTGCAGCCCTAGCATGAGGTTCCAGCTGGGGGGCAGGGGTTATCTCTCCAAAAATAATTTCCTGCATTCTGGTGATGTTTTAAATCGAGGGGCGGCATCAAGCATGCATTTGAAAATATCACTGCACGCAATTGGATAACACTACGACCAATCAGAAGAATACACGGGGTGACGTATCCAGAGCGACGGAAACTAGTTTGTTTTGGAGAATAGTTTGACAGAGAGACGTAAATGTAGCCTAATGGAAATACCACGGAGATACCACTTTGGCAACGCAACGTTAACCTTGTAATATTCTTAGCCAAGGAATATTGAAATAAAGAGATGCAACCGAGTTGTCGTTTATGGATGTTCAATAGCAACTGCGCATGGTACCGAGCATGGGCGTAGAATTTAATGGGGACGCTGGGGACATGTCCCCACCAATTAACGGAGCACCCCCATCAGAACCGCAAATTAACGGAGCACCCCCCCCCACCCCCATCAGAACCGCAAATTAACGGAGCACCCCCCCCCCCCCCCATCAGAACCGCGAATTAACGGAGCACCCCCCCCCCCCCATCACAACCGCAAATTAACGGAGCAACCCCCCCCATCAGAACCGCAAATTAACGGAGCACCCCCCCATCAGAACCGCAAATTAACGGAGCACCCCCCCCCCCCCCATCAGAACCGCAAATTAACGGAGCACCCCCCCACCCATCAGAACCGCGAATTAACGGAGCAGCACCCCCCCCCCAGACAAAACATAACATGTTTTCAAAGTCATTAGAACTGTAATGGTTTTATTAAGTACTCGTATCATTATTCGGTATTGGCAAGTACCCAAATGTAAGTACTTGTACTTGTACTCGGTCTGAAAAAAAGTGGTATCGGTGCATCCCTAGTTTGTACAGATACTCAGTCAACATTTTCGATAGCCATCTTGCAAGGTTTACTGACTGATTCCGTCGCAGCGCTGACGTCATCTGTTTAGCCCGCCTCTGGCCCGCCTATATCAGATCCACCGATGTGATTGGTTGATGTTCGAAACAACAGGCATAGCTAATGAGCATGTTACTCATTACCAGAGTACTCGCTGAGCAAATTCAAATTGTGCTCTTGCGAGAACTCTGCATTTCCAGGGTAGATGTTTTATGCATGTGAATCCCATAATAATGAGACAACGTCTAGTCTAGACAACCTAGTCCTATTTATTTCAGTTTATTTCAGTTTAAGCAACTATCAGCGATAATATTTATATTTTTTGCTTATTTTCCTTGGTTAATACTCATGGAGACATCCCTATATGATATAATTTAATGTACATGTAATGTGGAGAAAGTTTTTCATTGTGGAAATGGCTTTTTCTGTCTCCATCCCCATCATTGTAGCTTTAAGAATACGGTGTAGTATGAGTACATTACAATATTATAGTAGTAATATAATAAGAAATATAATATTTGATTAATGGTAAATAGCACACTGTATGTAGTAGCCTATAGATAGTAGCAGCCTATAGACAGTACTATAATCGTAGTATAATATAGTAAATAATAAATAAATAAAATAAAAATAGTAAATAAAATAGTGAGTCGTGAATAATATAATAGTATAATATAATAAATACAAAAATATTAAATAATGTTGTGTATATTGTGCAATTGCACTCCACTTCTCTATATAATATTGATGCCACCCCTTGCCACCCTCTAGAACCACCCATGGTTTGGCAGTAGGTAGGGGCAGTTCCGCTAACAGCCTTATAGGCCAGTACCAGTGTCTTGAATCTAATGCGAGCGATTACCGGGAGCCAGTGGAGGTCCCGGAAGAGGGGGGGGTTACATGTGAGAATTTTGCTAAGTTGAACACTGGGTGCGCTGCTGCATTCTGAAAGCACCGTAAGGGTTTGATTGCGTAGGCAGGGAGTCCAGCCAGGAGAGTTGCAGCAGTCGAGGCGAGTGATGACGAGTGCTTGGACCAAGATCTGTGCTTCTTCACGTGTGAGGAAGGGCCCGATCCTGCGGATGTTGTAGAGATCGATGCAACAAGATCGGGCCATAGAGGTGATTGCAGCACAGCTGGTCGTCCAGGACCACGCCAAGGTTTGCAGTCAGTGAAAGGGAGACTTCGATAGATACCTCCAATAGATACCTCCAAATTAAAATTAAAACACACACACACACAGACACAGACACAGACACACACACACACACTACCTTGGGATTCCGGCAAGGTAGGCTATGAGTTTGCGCAGGTCTTCCTGTCGTATTCTGTCGTGGTTGCTGCGTGACGGAAATGTTAACACGGGACCTCCTCGCCTGTCTCTGCCACCTGGAGGGGAGAGCAATTAAAAACAGGTTGAATTCATGCGTGTTCACAGTAGGGCTGGGTTATATAAACCTAAACACCAGAAGTCAGATTATATTGGGCACATTTTTTATTATCTAAACTAATATTCATAGTCAATGCAATTGTCATCCCCTCAAAGCATCAAATATACATTTTAACAGTATTACATGGACTTTTCATTGCGCCACGCAACCGTTACCCAATTGGGAGGGGGGGCCTGGTGCAACTGCTCTGGGGCTCACCCTCAACGCCCCTGGCGCAAATGGTTAGAGAGACACATGGAGCAAGCATTGTCTGTATCAGAATCAGATCAGAAACAAGGATTGTGCTTTTGTGAAATTGGTGCATAACATTGAGCATTAAAAAAAAGAGTAATAATATAGAAATTAAAAAAAAATGCAAAAAAAACCCTAAAAATAGATACAAAAAATGTGCAATAAAAAGATGCTATTTAAAGAAAAGATGTGCGTTAATGTAACGCAGTAGTGTCCATGGGGGTTGGGAGCTCACAAACTGTAAACCCTTTTACTCCCCCCGCGAGATCACTTCCTTGGAGTTGAGGAGTTGTTTACAGAGCAGAGAGGATGAGCGGCGAAGGGCAGGGAGAAAAGCTATGACTAATGTGGAGGGGATGGGGTCCAGGGCACAGGTCGTCATGCAGAGTCTTCATGCCAGACAGTGATTTGTTGAGTTCAGAGGGGGACATCAGGGATCAGAGTGGATGAGGCCAGAGTAGTAGGTGGAGCGTGTGGTGTTCTTTGTATTGCTGTATGTATTCTTTGTACGCCAGAGTGTGTACTGTGAGGCCGATTTCCTTGGAAAGCCATTCTAGTTGGCACATCCAGGATTTAATCAGGCGGAGTTCAGCGGTGAACCAGGCAGCAGTGTCGATGAAATACACAGTTCTGGTTTTGAGGGGGGCGAGCTGATCGAGGCAGGAGGATAGTGTATTATTGTAGATGTTGACCAGGTCTGTGGGGGCAGGGCACAAACAGGGGGGTTGAGGGTGGATAATGTTTCAGTGAAGCAGGCTGACAGGGATGAGGTACAGATGGACTTGATAATACGGAGTGATGGTGCACGTGTGTTTGGGTTCTGGGATGGGGATGTTGATGTCCATGATGATGGCTAGGTGGTTGATGGTGATTCCGGTGGAGCAGACTAGGTCAAGGAAGGTGCCCATGATTGTGGGTGGGGAAGTTGATGTGTTGAGTGAGGTTGAAGCATCTGAGCATGTCCAGAAAATCTGTGGCTGTGGAGTTGATGTGGGTGTTGAAATCACCCAGCAGAAGGATGGAGGGTGAGATGGAGAAGAGCTGGGCAAGAAATTCAAATAGGTCGGAGATAAAGGCAGAAGTGATCTGCCATTGATAATGACGCCACCGTCTCCTGGTGAGTGTAGGACACGTGTAGGGCAGGGAGGCATCCCACCAACCCATCAGCAACATCTCGAATACGCCTGAGGATCTTGTCCACAAGGAGCTTGGCAGACTCATGGGTTTGAAGGCTCTGGAGACAATTGTGAACTGTGTACAGTGTACTCAATTGTGAACTGTGTACAATTGAGGCTGTGACTTCATACATCAGCAAAAAATATATAGAAAAAATAAGCAATAAGCAATAAAAAGGATATATTTAAAGAAAAGAAAAGATGTGCATTAATGTAACGCAATAGTGTCCATCAGGGGTGGGAGTCAGTGGGGATCAGTGGGGGTCCCGGGTCTTGTTAATGAGGCCAGTTGGTGTGGGGAAGAAGCTGTTCTTGTGGCGTGAGGTTTTGGTCCTGATGGAATGCAATCTCCTGCCAGAGGGGAGAGACTCAAAAAGTTTATGTCCCGTACCTGTGATGCTGCTACAGACCTTGATTATCCTTCATAATGCATTTTTGTTTTTTTTAATTGATTGACACCAAAAAATTAAAGAAAAGGTAAGAATCGACTCAATAAAAGATCTATAAAACAGTGTCACCAAAGACCTATCCATTTAAAATTTTGCCAGCTTCCTCAGGCAAAAAAGGCCCGAATATATCCGTGTTACAGGCAAAGCTCAACTTGTGGTCAATTATAGTACCCAAGTACTCAACAATGTCTATGTCCTGACCATTAATTTTAGTTGTAACATCCTCTTTCTTAAGTAGGCTCACTATGACTGTATAATCCGCAAACTTAATCAACAATGTGTTGATTATTAATCTCACTGCGGCAAACATCAGTGTACACGATGTATAAAAGATGCGAAAGCACACAGCCCTGGGGAGAACCGGTTGATTTTGAGGTTAGTCCAGAGAAATGTCCGTTCACTCTCACTTTTTGAGATCTGTTGGTGAGGAAGTCTAAAATCCAGCCGACAATGTTGGTGTCCAGCCCAAAACGCTCAACAAGCTTCTGCACCAGCAGGTGAGGCTGTATGGTGTTAAACGCTGATGAGGAGTCCACAAACAACAGTTTAGCATGATTCTTACTACCCTCTAAATGCTTATAAATGAAGTTGAGCAAAGTTGCATCCTGGACCACTCTGTTCGATCCGTATGCAAACTGTAATGTGTCAAGAAGATTATTTGTTTTGTTCAGGAGTGCCTTTTTAATCAACTTCTCGAAGGAATTCATGACTAGTGAGGTCAAGGCCACAGGCCTGTAGTCATTCAGAGTCTTGGGATGGCTATTTTTTAAAATGGGAACTATTGTGGCTTGTTTCCATAAATCAGGAACCTTTTGCTGACAGAATGACATTAAATACAAAATTAAAAATGGGGCCTAATTGATCGGCACAGTGAAACAGCATATGACTACCAATGTTATCAGGGCCAGTTCTAGCTTAACAATATTTAAAAGAGTTTCAAGTTTCAAGTATTTTATTGTCACTTCACAGTTTACACAAGTATAAGCAGTGAGTGAAAATCGTATGTGCAAAACGCCCAACATCCGACTGCAGTTATAAAAGAATACAAATAGAAATAAAAATAGAATAGAAACTATATTAAAGTTACAAAAAATCTAAACAAAAGAAAACTGTATAAGATAAAATAAAGTATACAAAACATATTAAGGGGAGCAATACAAATATAAATCAATGTAATAAAATATACATTGTTATATTTTGACATTCACAGAATGTCACAGAATACTTCCTCAGACAGTCACACTAGAACAACACTAGCACCAGCAATTAGCACCCGGACTAGCACTAGTAGTAATACTAGCACTAGCAGTAGCACCGGCACCAACACTTAGCACTACTACCAGCACTTGTACCAGCAGTAACACTAGCACTTAGCACCAGGACTAGCACTAAGCAGTAGCACTAGCAGTAACACTTAGCACTAGCACTTGTTCAGCAGCCTGATGGCCTGACTGTGGAAGCTGTCTCTGAGTCTGCTCGTGTGGCACTTGATACTGCGGTATCGCCTGCCTGACGGTAGAAGTGTGTACAGTTCGTGGCTGGGGTGGTTATTGTCTTTAATAATCCGTTTGGCCTTGGCCATGCACCGCCTGGTGTATATATCCAGGAGGGAGGGAAGCTCACCTCCACGATGTACTGGGCCGTCCGCACCACCCTCTGTAGTGTTCTACGCTCCAGTGCGGTGCAGTTCCCGTACCAGACAGTGATGCATCCAGTGAGAATACTCTCGATGGTACAAGAGTAGAATGTTCTGAGGATGCGGGGGCACATGTTGAGGAAATACAGGCGTTGTTGGGCCTTTTTCACCACATGTGGTGTGCGTGGTCCATGTGAGGTCCTCGGAGATGTGCACGCTGAGGAACTTGAAGCTGCTGACCCTCTCTACTGCAACCCCGTCGATGGAGATGGGGGCGTGCTCTCCTCTCCGCTTCCTGTAGTCCACGATCAGCTCCTTGGTCTTCTTGACGTTGAGGGCGAGGTTGTTCTCTTGGCACCACTGTGCCAGTGATCCAACCTCCTCCCTGTAGGCTGTCTCGTCGTCGTCGGCGATCAGACCCAACACTGTCGTGTCGTCAGCAAACTTGATGATGAAGTTGGAGCTGTGCATAGCCATGCAGTCGTGGGTGTACAGGGAGTAGAGGAGAGGGCTCAACACGCATCCCTGAGGGGCTCCCGTGTTGAGGGTCAGTGGCTCTGAGGTGGTTCTGCCCATCCTCACCACCTGGCGGCGGCCCGACAGGAAGTCCAGTATCCAGCTGCACATGGTCGGGTGCAGGCCTTGACTCCTGAGCTTGGTGTCGAGCTTGGCAGGAGCAATCGTTTTGAACGCTGAGCTGAAGTCCACAAACAGCATTTTCACACAACAGTTCTTCCCCTCCAGGTGAGAGAGGGCGGTGTGAAGTGCCATGGCAATTGCGTCGTCAGTGGACTGTTTTGACGGTATGCAAATTGTCATGGGTCCAGCGTGGCAGGCAACATGGAACAAATGAAGTCCTTGACCAGCCTCTCGAAGCATTTAATGAAAATCGAGGTGAGGGCTACGGGTCTCCAGTCATTCAGGCAGGTTACCTTGGGGTGTTTAGGGACAGGCACAATGATGGACATCTTGAAGACCTCGGGAACAATAGCCTGGGACAGGGACCGGTTGAAGATGTCTGCGAAGACTCCTGCCAACTGGTCTGCGCATGCTCTGAGGACGCGCCCCGGGATGTGGTCTGGGCCCGCACAATCCTGCAGCATAGACTCCGATTGGTCGGACCAGCATTGGACCTCCTTCACAGCAATTGGTTGCTGCTTCAGTCTCTGCCTGTAAGTGGGGAGTAGTTGGATCGAGCGGTGATCCGATTTGCCGAACGGTGGGCGGAGGAGGGCCTTGTAGCCGTCCCGGAAGGGGGGGTAGCAGTGGTCGAGGATCCGCTCGCCCCGTGTGTTTCTTGTGATGTGTTGGTAGAACTTCGGGAGAACTTTCTTCAAGTTCGCCTTATTGAAGTCCCCCACCACAATGAAAGCAGCCTCAGGGTGTGCTTACCCCCCCCCCCCCCACGATCTTTACCAGAGAGTCTTTGTTCTGTCCGCGCGGTGGACGGAAAATCCTGTCGGCTCGATGGCTGAGTCGGCAACCCCCTCCGACATCCATGTCAGGCAGATGATGCAGTTGTCCTTAGTTTCCCGGTGGAATTGAATACGAGCTTGTAGCTCGCATAACTTATTGTCCAGAGACTGTACATTAGCCAGTAGAATGGTGGGTAGTGGAGGTCCATTGGCACGACGTCTCAGCCTGACTAGCACGCCGGCTCGCTTCCCTCTCCGTCGGCAATGCCTGCGTGTGATTGCGCCTAAGATGGACGGAGATAGTCCAGCTACGACTCCGGGCGGGATGTCCGAGTCGAAAGACTTGAAAAACTCCGGTAGGCGGCGAGCGACTGTCGTTCTAATCTCCAGAAGTGTATAACTGTCGTAAGTGAACTTACTGCTAACTTCCTGTGCAAGGATAGTCGCAATTAAAAGAATAAATAACAAAAAACTGTGTTGATACAATAAGGACAGAAAAGGAGTAAGCCGGGTGACTAGAGGTCAGTAGGTTGTGTTTTAAAACAGAAGTATTGTTGTGAAACATTGTGTGTGTCAAATCTAGAATAAAACATTAACTCCTGAGCCAGAGCCAAATCTGAAGAAAAACCTTCAAGAGCCACCCTTTTCTTTGCTTTGTCATGTAACCCAACCATGGTTCTGACATTTCCCCAGGCTGAGCCTAAACTGTTGTCAATTTGTGCTCAACCTTCTGTTTGTAGTCCAATTTGGCCCTCCTGATTTCACGGTGGGGGCTGCGGTCAAACCCGCTCTTTCTGTGATTGCAATCAAATTCACAGAGATTTGGGAAAGTGAGATCCGGAGGTGGTTTATTGCACATAGGGTTGTTAAGTTTTAGCAGAAAGTCTCTCGAGTACACAATCCTGTTAGAGTGAGGGTGCTTTCACACATATACAGCATTTAGGGCGCACTAAACGAGTTTGGTCCCTTGGTTTGGTACATTTGCGTTGGTGTGAATGCAACCACCGCACTTTGGTGCGCACCAAATCAGCCGTCCGAGACCTCCCTGAAGAGGTGGTCTCGATCCGCTCCAACTCCCTAAATTTGGTGCGCTTCCTCTGGTGAAAGCAACCGAAAAAAATGGGTCCACAACGATCTAGTTTTGATGCATTGTGGGTGTTGTTAATCATTAATTGACTCTCCATTTCAGTAAAATATCATAGGCTACCTAATTGACAATGCGATTGACAATGCGATCATTAATAGCCGACTGTTAAATTCATTAGACTTGATTCTCCCCATTGATCATTCCCAAAACATTGTCATAATAGCCTACTTCTTGTTTGGATAGTCTGTGTAACTGAATAACCTAATGTCAATACAGTGTAATCCGCTTATAGTGATCACGTTTGTCCGGGTCAAATTGATCACTATAAGCGGTTGATTACTATAACCGAAATTTTCTAATTTTCTTTATTTTTTATGCTGATTACCATCCAATTGACATTTGTATATATAATACATTAATACATGTATAAAGTAATGAAACGGACAGCTTTGCTATTTACTGGATTTTATTACAGCAAGTTAACTGAAAAATGCTGTACAGTCCGTACATTAACGTTACAGTACAGCTGTTTGAAACGCGATTCAAATAGCAAATTAAATGACAGCATTGCACTGTGTAGCTATAAATCAAATACACTACAGTAGGCTACTGTAAGCTTCGACGAGTCTCCGTGTTTCGTTCAGAGAAAGTGACTTTCTTTTACCCGACATGGTGCGCGAGGTGCGCGCGATGTGCTCGCGATGTGCATGCAGCACGTCTTCGCGCGAGCCGCTATAGATTACCGTAATTTATTAATTTCTCCCACATATGTTATGTATAAAAGGACCCAAAATGATCACTATAAGCGGACTGCTTGATCGCTATAAGCGAATTATTGAAACAGTGTTTGTATAGGAACGATTCTGTCCCAGGCTTTTTGATCATATAAGCGGTTGATCACTATATCCGTGATCACTATAAGCGGATTACACTGTAATGCAATTTGGACAACTGTGATGAGCCATGCTGTGATGAGCATAATTGTATGACGTGCAATTTCATAACTAGCCTATGTATTGCCAATGTGATGCGGGGATTTCACCTCGCCCTCTCTGTTCACGTTAAAGCTTCAACGTTAAAGCTTCGTTTGGTCTATTTTGGTTCGTTTAGAAACATGCATATGTGAAACCGAACCGTACCAACGTCTGTTTGCTACATTGTAACATTTTTTTGCCTGGTGCGGACCAAAGCAATCGAACTATAGGTGTGAAAGCACCCTGAGTGTTAGCATTCCGACCTTTAGCCGGGTGAAATGTCGACCACAGCACCACCAGTATAAACATGACAGTCCACCCCATGTTGCTGAATGGTAACATGATGATGAACTATGTTTGAAAAAACTAATTTTTTATTATAAAACGGGTACCTCAAGCAATCTGATTGATTCACAGCCATGATATAATAACCATATACCACGGCTAATTCCTTTTCACAATTGGTATCGCTTTGCCTGTGAGGGGAAAACAAGTGTGGAACCTCTCCCCAGAGCTATTGGCGACCGACACTCGGTGACCGGAGAATGTGGAGCAACATCCTCACCACGCCAAGCGACATACATCCACCTAACAACAAATGCAAGCTTACAAGCAGTTTTCAAAGTCATCTGACTGATGTTGGACAGTTTTTCAGCGATTGCAAAAAAAATAGATACAAATTCATTTATAAATTAAAGGAGGGCCTATTTCTTTGAACAATGCTTTATGAACATGTTAAAACTATTTTAATTGTAATGTGTCAATTAGCCTACTTTCATATTGTCATGCTTGGTGAACGTTTTATGAAAGCAATCACTCACGACAGGCCGTGGGGCCGAACAACGGCCATTAGCTGTGATATAATAACCATATACCACGGCCTGTTGTGAGCTATTGCTTAAATAAATGATGACCATCGACTTGACAACTTAAACAACCACATAATCTTGACAAACAAACAGATAACACTACTGCTGCTGGTTGCTGCCTGCGCATGCGTCCATATAGCCTAAAGGCTCTCTATAACATGGATGCGAGGTACTGTCTACTTTCTAGCGCCACCATGTAACAACATGTTGTCACAACGTGGACATTAGTTGACCAGAAGGTTCGCTTCAAGTCCGCTTAACCTGTCCATTGTGAACACTGGGGCTCTGGGCTCGCATTGTCCTTGGCCATTGGATGTATTTTAGATTTGAGATGCAGGACTAATTGACGAGTCCTCTCTCTCTGAAAAAAGTTCTGCAGATATCGCAGAAGCTGGCCCTGAATTGTTGATAGAAATATGCATATGCATATGAGAATTACCGCATTTGATGTCAGCTCAACGGGCCAATCAGGTAGCACTTTCCTCATGAATATTCATAACTTTCCCACTAACCTATTGACAACAGCGCAACAAACGAGGAAATAACAACAATAAAGGTATTCATCCTGTTGTTAACAGGTACTGTATCCAGTCACTGCTGTCATGTCAGGTGCGATGCAGTTCACAACCAGTTGGTCTTTTCTGAAGTAACTGTCAGTTGGTCTTTTCATGAGTTCATTTGAATACCAGTTTGGCCTTTCGGCTCTCATATTGCGATATGTTCCACATTACACCAGTTGAACGGGTAGGTAGGAAGGCTGAACATTTGTCTAGCTCTAGAATTTTACATCTAAATAATAATACAAAATATTTGTGTGTCAAGAGAAGTGATGACAATGATCACCGTGATTTTTCTCTTCTCATGAATGGATCCGTTTACTGAGTGAGCAAGGCGTTCGTCATTCCCTCACTCAATAGGCCTAAAGAAAGACATAAGTAAATATAATCCCACTGATCTTGGTTTCTTTACTGTGAAACGGACTAAATTGATTGACATTTCCACTCCGCGTCCAGAGTTGGGGTTGCATAGACTAGTCGACGTAATGACCACAAATCGACTCCTGTCAAGAGAAGTCGACTAGTCGTTGGCCACGTGATTTCACGCATTGCAGAAAAGACAGCAGGTTTTGCAGCAAACAGGGACTTGTGCATCAAGTGTCTGGAAGTACTTCACAAAAGATGAAACCCGCGAGTGACCTGCAAAAAAAGTGATTTGCATGTGGTATTTTGTCGTAATTTTTTTTCCGTGTTCGGTTCTGGGTGAAACAAAGAAGATGCGGTTGTGTTTTGAGGCAAATGTGTGTCTGGTCAGTGTAAGGTGATCATTATGAGATGTTTTCACTGGTTATGGTTATTATAGGTTATGCAGGTTTGGGTCAGGCTGCGGATCTTTTGCTGTCGGGTTGGGTTCTGCACGTTGCGGGTGTGGGGCGGGAGCGGGTCTTGAAAATCAGACCCGTGCAGGAATTAATTTTCAGTTAAATGTTACAATAATAACAAAGGACGCTCTCTTATACAGAAATTGCTCTCTTATGCCTCTCATATTCATAAAAAAAAATTCCTCATATAATTGCTGACACCGAATGAGACATTTTGAATGTTGGACTATATATTTTCGTTACATAATATAATAAGCCATAACATTATTTTTGTGGACAGCCCTTCTGTCTCTGTGTGTGTGTGATGACGTCATCGACGACTAGTCAACCTTTTTTCCAACTTCATTGATTGAAAGGTCAACTTGAAAAAAAATCAGTAGTCGTGCAAGCCCTAGTACAGATCGACTGCAACAGCTGTGCGCAGCAGATCAATGTCGTTCATACATTATTATTTTTCATCAAATTAAAACTGGTATTTAAACTTTTTACTGGCCTCCCGAAAAAAACCACAGAGGGACTTCAACTCATCCAAAACTCTGCAGCTCGTCTCCTAACTAGAACCAAGAGGAGAGAGCACATTAGTCCAGTTCTAGCTGCCTTACACTGGCTTCCTGTAACCTTGAGAATTAACTTTAAGGTTCTCATCCTTGTATACAAAGCCCTAAACAGGCAAGGACCACTACATTGCGAACTCCCTTGTGAACTATGTACCTCCAAGAACAATGTGATCATCTACTGCTGGTTTATTGAAGGTTCCCAGCAACATCCGAAAGAAAACTGGGGATGCAGTCTTTGTCAATTACACCCCAAGGCTATGGAACACACTACCCATAGACATCAGGGAAGCTAGCTCACTAAATATCTGCAAAGGAAAGCTAAAAACACATCTTTTTACTTCAGCTTTTAACGAACAAATTGGTGTCAGAAGTGGGATAATGGACAGAGGTAAGTTACAATCTTATTTGTACTTGCTCTCTCTGGCATGCCCAATTGGAATTTCCCTCTGCCTAACAGCAGAGGTAACATTCCTGAGTTAGAAGACCGATTGATCACCGGTAGAAAGAATTTGAGGAACATTTTTGAGAAAGTATGCCTAATCAACTAGACGTACAACTAAACAAAAGCCAATCCGTAGAAAAAAAACTCCATTCCATTTTCCCGTCTTAGCACGTTTATACCCGTCAGATAATTCGTATAGTTTTTAATGTCTACTTGTGTTTTTATGGATTTTAATGTTTATTCTAATGTCCATTTCTATTGTGACGCACTAAGTGCATGTAATTTCTCTGCTGTAAAACACTTTGAGCTACATTTCTTTTATGAAAGGTGCTATATAAATAAAGTTTTACTTACTTATTTACTTACAAAATTAACTCATGAAAAGACCAACTGACAGGTAGTTCGATTTAAATGAAGTCATAAAAAGACCAACTGATCGTGAACTGCAGCACACCTGACATGAGTCAAGTCAAGTCAACCCCACCAAGGTTGTCCCTTGTCACCAATTCTGTTTGTGATTTTCATGGACAGAATCTCAAGGCGCAGCCAAGGTGAGGAGAGTGTCCGGCTTGGGGACCTCAGAATTGCATCCCTGCTCTTTGCAGATGATGTTGTTCTGTTGACTACATCAGACAGTGACCTCCAGCATGCACTGGGGCGGTTTGCAGCCGAGTGTGAATCGGTCGGGATGACAGTCAGCACCTCCAAGTCTGAGGCCATGGATCTCTGCCGGAGTGCTCCCTCCGGGTTGGGAGTCAAGTCAAGTCAAACTTTATTTATATAGCACATTTAAACAACCGCAGTTAGACCAAAGTGCTGAACAAGCTTAAAAAACAACAACAAACAATAAAAGAAGCAAAAAGAAATAAAAACAAAGTAAAAATATTAGAGCATAACAGTAGAACAGGGTTAGAGCACAGTGAGAGATAGGGAGCCTAAATGCAGCTCTAACTGAATGCCAGTGAGAAGAGGTGGGTCTTTAGCAGTGACTTAAATGTGTCAATAGTCTGGGCAGATTTTAGGTGTATGGGTAGCTTATTCCAGAGGTTGGGGGCGACCACAGCAAAGGCTCTGTCACCTCTATTTTTTAGCCTGGTTTTTGGAACCTTTAGGAGCATGTGATTTATTGACCTCAGAGCTTTAACTGGAATATGTGGGTGTAGAAGTTCCGTTAAATAAGATGGTGCCAGCCCATTTAAAATTTTAAAAACAAGTAATACCATTTTAAAATCAATCCTGAACCGGACGGGAAGCCAGTACAGGAGTTATGTGTTCCCGTTTCCTAGTTCCAGTTAAAAGACGAGCTGCTGCATTTTGTACCAGCTGGAGGCGACGGAGAGATGACTGATCAATACCTATATACAATGAATTACAGTAGTCCAAGCGAGATGTAATAAAAGCATGAGTGACTGTCTGGAAGTCTTTGGGGGAGAGATATGGCTTTACTTTTGCTAAAAGTCTTAACTGGTAAAAGCTGGTTTTTACCACAGAGCTAATCTGTTGAATTTAAAAGAGCTGTCGAAGACCACACCCAGACTTTTAACAAAAGAACGATTGTAAGAGGCTAGATACCCAAGTGTTTCATCATAATCAGCCAGCTGATCGGGACGCCCAAACATAATAATCTCAGTTTTGTTTTCGTTAAGGTTTAGAAAGTTGAGGTCTAACCAAGTTTTGATGTCCTTTAAGCAGTTAAGCAGTGGCTGTAAGGACTCTTTGCTGTCGGCTTTTATGGGTAAATAGATTTGGATGTCGTCGGCAAAACAATGAAAGGAAATGTTATGTTTCTTGAAAATGGACCCCAAGGGCAGCAGATAGAGTGAGAAGAGGATGGGGCCTAAAATGGAGCCTTGAGGAACCCCACAGGAAAGTGGGGCTGTGGATGAGGAGCATTCGCCTAGTTGAACTGAGAAGCTCCTGTCTGTGAGGTAAGGCTGGAACCACTGGAGGGCAGTCCCTCGGATGCCTACACACTGATCCAGGCGAGATAAAAGAATATTATGGTCCACAGTGTCAAAGGCGGCCGTCAGGTCTAGAAGCACAAGAATGGCAGGGTTTCCTGAATCAGCAGTTAAAAGGAGATCATTAAAAACTCTTAAAAGAGCAGTTTCAGTGCTATGGTGGGCTTTAAAACCAGATTGAAACTTTTCACAAATGCTAAAATGATCTAAAAAAAAATTGTAGTTGGATGTAGGCTGTTCTCTCTAACGCTTTGGACAGAAAAGGCAGTTTTGAGATTGGCCTGAAGTTGGAGAGAACTGAGGGGTCCAGATTTTTCTTTTTGATAAGAGGCTGCACTACAGCATGTTTAAAAGCAGCTGGAACACACCCTGAGCTGAGAGAAGTATTTATTATTGATAAGATGCTTGGCCCAACAGTATCAAGAACGTCTTTGAGTAGATAAGAGGGGATAGTGTCTGAGGGACAGTTTGCAGGCCGCAGGTGTTGAACTACCTTAGATAAAAAGGCGAGTGATACAGGTTCAAACTGATCAAAGACCGCTGGGCACACAGGAGGGACAGAATGGTCCGGGGCAGAGGAAGTGGGTGAAGACCTGAGAGCAGAGATTTTGTCAATAAATACTGAAGAAAGTTTTCACACAGTGTAGGTGATGGCTCGATAGGAGCTGTGTCACATGGGTTGATAAGAGAGTTAAAAACATTAAAAAGAACCTGAGGCCTATGACTGTTATTGGAGACATGGTTAGATATGAACTCTGTTTTGGCAGTTTTTACAGCTCTTTGGTAATTCATTGGGCACTCTCGTAACATTCCCGAAGAGACTTGGAGTTTGTCCTTCTTCCATTTCCTCTCCGCTTGCCTACATGCATGTCTGAGAGCACCAGTGGCGTTTTCTCCTGGATGCCAAGGGAAGCCATGCTTCCCCCATTTTCACAAACTATCATTGTGATTTTAATAAAAGCATTGAAACATTTTCGTTGTCTCGTTCTGTATTTGTATTACATGACATGTTGCTGCGGCTGTCTTCCCCGTTTCTCATGAGAAACAGCGCCGCTGCACTTGAGGTGAATGAGCGTATTGCGTTCCTGCGGTAGCAGAGAAGCAATCATGTTAAGTCTATGGGGAGGAAGCCAAGTGAATTTGGCATCCTTTCATTAAAAAAAATACAAATAATTGACCAATCAGATATGGCTACGTCATGGGACTGCTTTGACTGCGAATGGTCAGGTCTATGTAAAAAAAACTGTCAAGGGAAGCCACCTGTCTCTGGCTTCATACCAATCAAATCACAGTATATGACACACGATGGACACACGTCACTCAAAACAAGTAAACAGCGGGGCGGGAAAGTACATGGGATAGCTAGCTAAAATTGTAGTTTTCCACTGTTGCTATAGCTAATTCACATCGTTGCAGCAATGGAGGGTGGCGATTTGGATTATTTGGTGAAAAACAACTTCACAAAATTGCCATTTCAGCAACAACTGAAGATAAAATCAGATGGGAGGCCCACTCCAAAACTGGATTTACAGCAAGGCAGAAAAAAAGGTGGGACACAGACTTTCTGTGAGGATAACTACGTGCGAACGGAGTGGCTAGCTGGCAGTGCCAACCTTAAGCGGCTGTTTTGTTGGCCTTGTCTGCTTTTTGACCGGGATACCTCCTGCTCTCTCAACAACCCGTGGGCCACAACGGGCTTCAGTGACGTAGCCAACTTGGCTCGGGCTATAGAGACATGGGAAATCAAAAAATCACATTGATTCCTCTGTGAAACTGAAGTTGTTTGGGCGCATCAGGATTGACGAGGCTCTGGACCAAGCAGCAGTTATAAGCGTGAGGAGGCCAGGAGCAGGCATTTAGGGGCCATGATGAATCCGCTAGCAGTTCAAACAGGGGGAACTTTGTGGAGCTGCTGCACGCATTTGCGGAGTTTGACACTCGCAGAGCACCTGGGATCATCCACTGTCTTCAGCGGTATGTCAAACACCATCCAAAATGACATTATTGAAAGTATCGCTCGTGTGATTCAAGATGACAAGGAAATAAGCATGTGTCCTTCTATAGCGGTGGAAGTGGATGACACTTCCTTTTCCTGTTTAAAGAGGATAAAAACGTATTTGAGGAATACATGTGGACAGGAGAGGCTTGGACACATGGCAAAGATATCAATGGAGTCCTCTGTTGTGGATGATCTGAAGTCCAGTGGACAATTATATGACATGGTTATTGAGCGTTTTGCCGGGATGAAAGAGAGGAGAATGGCCTTCCTCTTCAAATGCAGCCCCCGTCTCTCTCTCTCTCTCTCTCTCTCTCTCTCTTCATTTTCCCCTACCCCACGCCACTGGAGAGCACGGGTGTTATCATTGAGCCAAGGCTCAGAACGTTTTTTGTCTTAAATGGTGCAACAGAGTCCAAAATGTCAGTACATGTAGAATTGAATTTGATGGTAAGTTCCTCAGCGCTTAGATTGCAGCAGCCATCCATGGTGTGAATTAAAGAGTTCTTAAAAGCAGCAGAAAACTGTGAGGCGGTGGAAGGATTAATCGCACGCAGGCGGCGGGCAGGAGCGCAAGTTGTAGTCTTAGCGCAGGGGAACGTGGCATTAAATAAGACAGGCAGATGATCAGATATACGTGTATCACAGATTTCACTGATACTAACAGACAAACCATAGGACAGCACCAGGTCTAATGTGTGTCCTTTTTCATGAGTCGGGCCGGTCACCGATTGAGTAAGGTTAAAATACTCTAAAAGATTAAGAAAGTCTTTAAGCAGGGGTCTGGTTTCACAGCAAACATGTATGTTAAAATCACCAACAATTAAAAAAATTATCCATATTTCAACACGATCGCAGCCAAGAACTCTGCAAAGTCCTGTATAAAATCCTTATTGAATATTGTTGGACGGTAGACCACTGCACACAACACAGGCAGGGAAAAGCTTAATTCAAACAGCTGCAGCTCAAAGCTGGAGTAAGTGTCAGATGGAGACTGACGACAGTGGAAGGTGGATTTAAATACAGAAGCTACCCCTCCACCCTTGCCAGTGGTCCGAGGGGAGCTGAAGAATCCACACCCAGGAGGAAGAAGTTCAGAAAATGGAATAAGCTCACCAGCCTGAAGCCAGGTTTCTGTCAAACATAAAATCCAATTCATGAGAGGTGAAAAAGTCATTGAGGAGGAAGGTCTTGTTTGCCAGTGATCTAGGATTAATCAGAGCCATCTTCACTGGCAAGAGTAGAACAGTGGCAGAGCAAGCAGAGGCGAGGGGGGGCCGGAGGAGGTTCCCTATACACACCCCACGGTGAGAGGTGCAGTGAGGATGGGGGACCCTGTCAGTGATGATGGTCTGAATGGGAAGATTGTCCGGTGTGAGGGGTAATGACAGGAGTGGCCGGTAGAGGGAGCTATCAGGAGGGACAGTAGGTGCCTCTGTAGGGAGTGAGTTGCTGCCTCAAGTGAAGGAGTACCTCGTAGTATCTCAGGGTCTTGTTCACGAGTGAGGGCAAAATGGAGATGGACAGACTGATTGTTGCGGCGTTTGCAGTAATGCAGGCGCTGTACCGGTCCATTGTAGTGAAGATCTCGGTTTACCCGGTCCATCTACCTTCCAACCCTCACCTCTGGTCACAAGCTTTGGGTAGTGATCGAAAGAATGAGATCATGGATACAAGCGGCCGAAATGAGTTTCCTCCGCAGGGTGGCTGGGCTCAGCCTTAGAGATAGGGTGAGGAGCACAGACATTTGGAAGGAGCTCAGAGTAGAGCCGCTGCTCCTCCGCGTCGAAAGGAGTCAGCTGAGGTGGTTTGGGCATCTGATTAGGATGCCTCCCGGGCGCCTCCCGTTAGAGGTTTTCCGGGCACGTTCAATTGGGGGGAGACCCCGGGGCAGACCCAGAACCCGCTGGAGGGATTATATATCTCATCTGACCTAGAAACACCTCAGGATCTCCCAGGAGGAACTAGCCTGGGGGGCCCTGCTTAGCCGGCTACCACGGCGACCCGGCCCCAAATAATGAGAAGAGAATGGATGGATGAATGGACAGATACAGACACAGACACCCATTGCAAATGTGCCTTTCTTTTTTGCGTGTATAAATAATCCCACTGATTATTGTTTGCTTTGGTCTGTAAACTGAATGCCACTAGACTAGTTCTGATGCCTCACATGTTTCTGCTGCGGCCCTGTTGACAGTGGCTGAACATTTTCTGTGTTAGCCTCTGAGTGGGTGAGTGAGTAAGTTGCTTTGTTGGACATGCAGCCAAACAAGAGATGCTTGGTGCTTGCAGAGCACTACTCAGCCACACAGACGTGCACCACTCACCTGATAGAAAGGCCACCTTTTCTTTGAGGATGGGAAGCACCTCTATCGCTTTCATCTCCTCATTGCGCTTGAAAGCTGGATGGAGAAAAGAGTGAACCAAAGTTATTAGAGAAACTACAGCAGCAGTATTAAAAACCAAACATTTTAATTACCCCCTCTGTGAATGGTATCAGGTCTCATTTGGTCTAACTTGTCGGCAACAAGAACACTGCCAATTTCAGAAGAATCTGCTGCATGAAATCCTGTTCTCACTCACACAAGCATTTTCCTTGGTTTATATTGGCAGCTGGACTAGACTTTTCCTCCTCGTGAACATACATTTTTGAGCATGTGGTTCCAAAACACACAGTACCTCCATGCACACACACACACAAAAGTGGGGTTGCGGTGGGCAAAAAGTAATGGTATTGCGATAAACGGTCTAAACAAAGCCTAACAAGAAGTCGAACACAAAGAGCGTTTTATTTATTTATTTATTTATTTTTTTACAAGGACGAATGTTACATTGTACATATGGACGATAAAAGTTTTGAATAGGCTTGTGTTTTGCAGGTGTGTTTTTGTTTGTTCATTCGCTCGCTTGCATGTGTTTTGTTAGGGTTTGTGTGTGTGTATGTGCGTGCCAGATTACACATTACAATGTCAGATTCCGATGACGTCTCAGATTACACATTACAGAGATATTTACACAAGTTAGCAGCTAGCCCAGCTCGTGCCAGGCCTCTTTGTGCCTAAAGAGGCCTGGCACGCTAGCATTCTTTATGGTTTACATTCCACTGCCCTTCAAAAATTGCAATATGTTCAAAACTCAGCTGCCCGGTTACTCACCCACTCCCACTCCAGAGAACACATCACACCCATCCTCCAACACCTTCACTGGCTTCCAATACAGCACCGAATCCATTTCAAGAACCTCACCACTTACAAAGCTGTCAATAATCTCACCCCCTCATTCCTGACAGATCTCCTCCATCGCCACTCCCCCACTCGCCACCTCCGATCTGCCGATGCCAACCTTCTCACCCCCATCACCAAGACCAAGTACCGCACCTTGGGGGACAGAGCCTTTGCCGTCGCTGCCCCAACCCTCTGGAATTCCCTGCCTCCTAAGATCCGAAACTCTGACACACTCACTTCTTTTAAAAACCAACTCAAAACCCACCTTTTCAAGAAAGCCTCCAATATCTGACCTCCACCTCCACCATTCTCTCTCACTCTGCAACCTCTATATTTGTTTTTGTTTCTGTATTCTGTATTCCGTATCTGTGTACGTTTATGTTATATGTTTATTGTTCATTGTGAAGCGTCTTTGAGTACCTTGAAAAAGCGCTATATCAATCCTATGTATTATTATTATTATTAAAGAGGTGGTCAACACACACAAAAATACATCTGCAATATGGGCAGATGTTTTTTGCCCATCCCAGAGAGAGTTGACTCATCCTGCATCCCTAATCTAAAATAAATCCCATGGCAAATGGCGAAGCAAACCTGGAGCACTTTGTGATCACAATGGACAGGTCTGCATTGCAACAGCCCGTGTCACATGGTGGCAAGAAAGAAGACTGGTGGTACAGCGCCCCATTACATTGTTTGGGGAACGCTGATTATATATAGGCTGCAATACATTCAGTTGTGCTGCTCCACGGCTGTGGAACTCACTCCCAGACCCCATCAAAGAGGCAGAGTCACTCAAGTCCTTCAAAGCTCTCCTCAAAACACACCTCTTTAGACGGGCATTTAAGGACCTGTGTTAAAAATTTTATAGTTTTTTTGTTTGTTCACTTTTAACTGATCCTCCTATGTACAGCGCTTTGGGTTCTAGAAATGCGCTCAATAAATTTGAATTATTATTATTATTATTATTATTATTATACTTTTATTTTACTGGCACCGATGCAACCGAGGAAAAAATTGCCTTGCATCCACAAACTAAATGGTTGCAATTTAATGTTTGTTTTTTTTACCATGTTTTAATATGCTAAGCATTTCCAGATGGGGCACCTGTCCATGAAGTATGAATACTTGAGCACATGTTGAGCTTTCAACTTTGGAACATTCCTCAAACATGAGCTGGAGATTTCAACAAATCTAGCATGTTCCACTTGAGGCTATGGCGAGGGCTAGACACTATATTGATATGATATGGATATTGTGATATGTAGTCTTAGATTTTAGATATTGTAATATTGTGATATGGCAAGTATTGTCTTTTTCCTGGTTGTAAAGGCTACCTTACAGTACAATGATATCATTTTCTGAGAGCTCTAGCAGTTCTATTATTTACCTTTAGCCACTTAGTTATTATAGCCACATCACTGATGGTTATTTATCAAAAATCTCATTGTGTATACAGGAGTATACAAAAATAGGCCTTACAATGTGGTTACTTTAGATAGACTATTTACTTATTGAATTAGCGAAAAACATGCTATATTGTGATATACAAAACGTTATCAAGATATTAATCACCTACATAGACAGAACATGTTGGCCTTATCGCCCAGTCCTATTTCAGGTACATCTCCATCACACTCCCCTCTCCACTCCCCACACTCTCACTCTCTCCCTTTCCTCATCTCCGTCTCCATCTCAGGCCAGTTTACGCCATCTTAATGGGTCATGTCCTTTATAACACACATAGGCGCACACGTGCACACACAAAATCAATCTGTGTTCTCTGGCCTAAGCTGGACCTCCATTAGCGATAACATACACAGGCAGCCGATGATGTCATGGTTTTGCGCATTTCCTATGCTGGCCGACAGCGACTTGCATCAGAGCACTGTGTGTGTGCAGCTCACTCGCACACACACACAAGTAGCTGCTACAGTTGTAGAGTTGTAACAGAGTTATGCCTTTTGAAAAATATTCCCATCATGCAAATACCCAAATTTTTCCCTAAACACATACACACGTGCACTAAATAGGCAATTTGTAAACAAGCGATTTCAGTGAATATGGAGTGTTTGCTTAGTTCAGGATGTTTTAGATGTTTTAGAAAGATGGTTCACACTCTTTGTTAAGGGAGTGATGAAAAAGTAATAATTATATAATTATACAATAAACAAAACAAAACAGCTCCTCCTCAATGCCCCCCTTTCCTTCTCCACTTGCCACATGCAACCCTGCAGCAACTGTCACAGAGAAACTAAGTGCAGTGACAAACCCCACTCCCCATTACTCCAGTGGCATCAGGCCTGAAGATGGCCACTGATTGGCTGTCTGCAGTTCCACAATATAATCAAAGGTCAATGAAATCCCAATGTTGACAGACCGTAACAGCCAATGCTGCCATTGTGAAGGAGTGAGTACACAGAGAGAGCCTTGTAGAGAGTTGTGAATTCTGCACTTGTTTAACGGTCACCGTATTAACGGTTATAACACATCTGTTCTACGCAAGAGCCACACGAACACAGTAGAGAGCCTTGAAGCAGTGTATTCTAATGTATCCCCTGTATAGTTTTGTTACTTTAGCCAAACCCCCCTTTTAAGGGTGAAATGCTCTTATTGGAAAGATTTACTGAACTTGTTACCATTATGCTGTTCAGATTTGCCAAATTGTATTAAGGGGGTATTCGTTTTCTTCAAAATAGTTTGACAATCGTTCATAACCAAAATGACAATGCTTTTTGGTTCATAGTTCAAATTTTTTTTTGGACCATTTGAGAAACACTGGTCTAGCCAAACTAGGGTGACAAAAAACAAATAAAGCCTAATGCAGACATAGTTGTTGCTTGAGATGAAAGGCTAGTGATCAGTGGTCTATGCCTCAAACCGTTTTATTTCCCATGGAGAAAAGGCAGCGTCACACACAGCTTTAAGAAGGTTAAACGTGGAGGGGAAACCATCACCAACGCAGCTCACTCAATTGAACATGTGTTTGTTTAAACTGTCGCTATCCTGCTCACACTACATTTCCTTCTACTTTTTTATGCATCCACCTGCGAAACCGCAGGTGGATAGTTTGGTGACATTGAAGTCCGAATATCCCAGTGTTATCCTAGGGATAAAATACAAATATGTAAGGACGTGCAAGACATCCCTCAGGCTGAAAACGCTTGACATCAACATTTCACAGCCATCATCAAGATGGCTTGACCAAACATGGGGCAGCTGAATTGTCCTTTGTTAGTTTTGTATTCGGATATAAGAACATTATTAAAATACTTACACTATGACAGCACTATGACACCTGCCTCCACTTTGAGCATCGGCAAGACCGACTAAACTAAGTGGTTGTAATAATAACAACATTAAATGTTCTAGGGTTCTCCCCAGAATGTGGTTTGGCCGCCATAGAAATGAGGTTGCGGCAATGTAGGCCTACACCTCAGAGACGACACATTGAGTCAACGGTGGAAAGCCGCAGTCACTGTCATACAAAGTTACCACCTAGCCAGCCAAACAGTGCAGTGCGATGCCTTCCTAGGAATGGCATGCTTACATTTATAGACATAAATAATGTCCAAATGTTATAAACATAATTCTGACATTTTTGCCCTCTTGGGATTCTTTGAGTGTTTGAATCCATGACACTAACGGTTGTGACAAGGACTGGAGCAGAAAAGACTGGGGCCCAGACTGGATGCATGGTGACTGGACTGCAGCAATGGCTGAGTGCAGCTCGGTGGCACAGTGCGGTGCCTTGTATCTAAATATAGAGCCACCAGGGCGGAAAACAGCCGGGAACAGTCACCCAGACCATCAGCAAAAAGGAACTCCACACACACACACACGCACACGCACGCGCACACGCACACGCACACGCACACACACGCACACGCACACGCACGCATATATATACGCATACATATATACACACATACACCCTCCGGCCACTTTATTAGGTCCACCTGTTCAACTGCAAATATCTAATCAGCCAATCACATTGCATGCATTACAATGCATTTAGGCATGTAGACATGGTCAAGACGATTTGCTGGGGTTCAAACCGAGCAACAGAATGGTTCAGGCTGGTGGTGGTGGTGTAATGGTGTGGGGGATATTTTCTTGGCACACTTTGGGCCGCTTAGTACCAATTGAGCATCGTTTAAATGCCACAGCCTACCTAAGTATTATTGCTGACCATGTCCATCCCTTTATGACCACAGTGTACCCATCTTCTGATGGATACTTTCAGCAGGATAACACGCCATGTCACAAAGTCATCTCAAATCGGTTTCTTGAACATGACAATGAGTTCACTATACTCAAGTGGCCTCCAAAATCACCAGATCTCAATCCAATAGAGCACCTTTGGGATGTGGTGGAACAGGAGATTCGCACCATGGATGTGCAGCCGACAAATCTACAGCAACTGCGTGATGCTATCATGTCAATATGGACCAAAATCTCTGAGGAATGTTTCCAGCACCTTGTTGAATCTATGCTATTATCACTGCAATTTTTCCATTTAAAGTCTGTGATGGCTCGCAATCGACACCACGTGTCTGGGATCAGAGTTATGATAGTTCGACCCCAACTCATCCCTGTAGGCTCTTTTGACATCTCTGATGGCCCTCCGAAGATTATATTTGGACGTCCTCAAGGCCTCCAGGTCCCCAGAGCCACAGGCAGAGGACCGTGCTTTAGTTTAGCATGGACACCATTAGCACGGACATTAACCCAGGGCTTTTGGTTGGGGAAAGTCCTCACATTGACCATCAACATCATCGAAGCACTTTGAGATGTAGGCTGGATGTGTTTCCGAGGTGCTTCACAGTGTGCGACTCGAGTAGCCTACCTGTCCTGTTTGTTTTTAATTTTTGTATTGTTTTTTACCTCCATTCTACAAGAGAAATCTTGTGTGTTAAGTTATATGTCAAGGATCCAGTGATATAGACTATGGGGACGTTCGTGGAGTTTTTGGCACTTTTGTGCATGATATGTTTGGGCTTTACACCTGCCAGGAGATCGGACATGGTGTGAGTGGATATCATGGCGTAATCACCCTGAGTCGCAAGCTTCTCCTATCCCTACAGTCTTCAACAAATGGCGTTGTGCCAGCGAGCATCCCAACGGAGCTTTGTAGATCAGATAAAAAAGACTAGGTCAAATCGTCGGAAAAGATAAGCAGACGGAGGAGTATGGGTCTCAGCGACCGCTGCAAGCTTCCTGCGCTATCAGCAGTCCTTCTCTCTAACAGAGAAGGCCATCAGGCTGCTGAACAAGTTCGGCATCAATGTCTAAGTGCTAGTGCTAAGTGTTACTGCTAGTGCTAGTGCTAGTCCTTGTAATAAGTGCTAGTGTTACTGCTGGAGCTAGCGCTGGTAGCAGTGCTAAGTGTTGGTGCTAGTGCTGGTGTTACTGCTAGTGCTGGTCCTGGTGCTAGTGTTACTGCTGGTGCTGGTGCTAGTACTGGTGTTGGTGCTAGTCCTGGTGCCAATTGCTGGTGCTAGTGTTGTGTTGACTGTCTGAGAAGGTATTCTGTGACATTATGTGAATGTCAGCATATAACAATGTATATTTTAGTACATTGATTTATATGTGTATTGCTCATCTGGATATTTTTGTTGTATATTCCATTTAATTTTATATTTCATTACTTATTTAAATAATTTCTATTCATAGTTCTATTTCTATTTTGCACAGTTATTTCTATTTTGTAGTTCTTATTCTATTTTGTATTCCTTTATAATTACTGTCGGTTGTCGGGCGTTTTGCACAAAAAGTTTTTCACTCACTGCTTATACTCACGTGTAAATTGTGAAGTGACAATAAAATACTTGAAACTTGAAACTTGAAACTAACATGCAGTCTATTGCAACAAGTTAGATGAGCTGGAAGTGTGGACCAAATTCAAACATGAAGTGAAGGAAACCTTCAGGGGGGCGTGTGCTTCTACGTCAACCAGAGGTACTGTAACACCGGATGCCCCTACATTTATCCTCGGGGATTTTAATCACTGTAAACTAAAAAGACTTTAAGAACAGTATGTGACTTGTGCTACTACAAAAAATTACTCGATGATCGACCTTTGTTATCATTCAGTGGGTGGTGCTTATAAATCTTTGCCCATGCCTTCCTTCGGGGCATCATATCACAATAGCGTGTATCTTATACCTATATACAAACCCTCCATCAGGAGCCTTGAGCGTGTAGAGAAAACAGTTAAGTGTTGGTCAGAGGACAGTGTCTCCTCTCTTCATGCATGCTTTGACTGTATAGATTGGCAATGTTTTTATGATGCCTGTGATGACATTAATGAGCTATCTGACACTGTCTCGATATATATTAGATTCTGCGTTGACTCAGTCATCCCAACTGAAAAGGCCTTGGGTAACAAAAGCGCTCAAATCAGTTATTAATTAAAAAAAGGGATATATTACACTGCCGATGCTCTGGAGAAGGTCGTCTCCAGAGAAGTGCGCAATGAAATAAGCCACAAGGCTAATTTCATTCCCATACTTCATTTTAGGCCAAAATTAAGGCTAAAATTAAGTATAGGAAAAAGATAGAAATGCAATATAGCAGTGGCGATCTTCGAGCAGTCTGGCAAGGGATTAAAACAATGGTCTCCAATTTGCACAATGTGCAAATGAGAATAAACAATCTATCAGTGTAAATGGGGTAGATGATTCTGACTTGCTGAACACTTTCTCGGTTCGAAAGGTCTGAGTTCTCTGAAAATGTTTTGATGATTAGAGGGTCTCTTGTACCTCAAAAGATATTGTGATATCTCAGGAATGTGTCATTTAAGAGGGTAAACATAAGGAAGGCTGCTGGTCCTGATGCCATCTGTGGGCACACTTTGCCCTATTGTGCTGACCAGCTTAGTGAGGTCTTCATAAAACTCTTCCTCATGTGTGCCAAACTTGGCCAGATACCTACAATCTGGAAAACATCTCCTATAATACCCATCCCAAAATCTAAAAATCCTGAGGAGTTAAATGAGTTTAAAACTGTTACATCCCTGGTTATGACATTTTTTTAAAGATATGATCGTCTACCTCATTGATGGTAAATTAGACCCCTTGCAGTTTGCTTACCAATCTGGTAAAGGTGTGAAGGACGCCAAAGTTGTATTTTTGATAGTGTATATAAGCACATTGAGAAACCTAAATCTCATGTGACACTTTTATTTGCCGATTTCTCTTTGGCTTTTAATAAGATGCAGCATTATACATGGCGAAGATGTTCAGGTTGTCGACACATACAAGTACTTGGTAACAGTGTTCGACTCTCAACTCAAGTTCGATGTGAACACAGAATTGGTTGTCAAGACAGGACAACAAAGAATTCACTTAATGCGGAAGCTGAACTCTTTTCATGTCTGTGATGCCATTTAATGTAATCTTTATCAATCATTTATTGAAAGTGTTCTAACTTTCTTATTTATTTGGTGGTTTAATGGATTGTCTGTAAAGGACAAGAACAGCCTAAACAGCATTGTGAATGTCTGCTCCAAGATAATTGGAGCCCAGCAGACTTGTTCTCCCTTTGGGAGAAACTGGTGTCCCAGAAGGCAAAACAAATGATCCCCTTCTGGGGATAAATAAAGTTGTCTGAACTGAACTGAACTAGGCTGTGACAGAGTCTGCGTATTCATTAATGTCCCCCAAATAGACTATTAGCTCATTTTCTCTGCCCAACATCATATTGGTTGAGTTGGGTGAAAAGTTCTATTTAGCCTTTAGTCATAACAGGCAAGATGATTTGTGGTAATCATAACATGGCATTTGAATGGACAATGTGACAAGTTGTCCAAAACTGACTAAACTGTGGATATTGGGGCTCAAACCAAGAACCTTTTGGCTGGGCATCAAAACACTCTAACCACGATATCCTGCCACCTGATTTAATGATGTAGTTTTTGATGATTTTATGAAATTTGTGATTCAATATGGATTGTTTTTTGCAATCCATTTACCATTTTACAAGTTACAGATAAGAATGTGGTTCAGGATCAGATCAGGTAAAAAATTCAATGAGGATTGAAAAAATCATGTGTGTAGTTTTGATTGTCATACTTTCTTAAATAAAACAATAAAAAATGCATTGGCAGAGAAGACTTTTTATCTGCCTGACTACTAGAAAAATTGGGGAACACAAAAACAACATGACTTAATAAAAAAAGAAATCTGCACATTTGATTGTGTAGGACAGAATCAACAGTTTATGAAACCCAGATGGAGGGACAGCTACAAATTGCAGACTGAAAAGTGGACCTCACAAACCTCTGCACTGCTGCTGGAAAAGAGCTATTTAGGGAAACACTGTTGTGGGAGTGTGTGTTTGGTGGCTGGCTGGCTTAATTGGCCTCACCTGGCCCAAGAGTCTGGGGGGGTGGGGCTGCAAGCCTGTGGTGCACTGGCTAATCAGTTAAGTCAGCGACCAGCACACATACTCAGGAGAGGGCTAGCATGCTAGCAGGTACCATCTGCTCTGTCATTTCACTTTACTTGCAACCCTTTTGTTATTATCTAGACTTTCACCACAAACCTGCCTGTGTCCTTGGAGGAGCTCCGAACTAAGCCACTTCATGTGGCATTGAGGCAGCAGCCCTGCTACACTGGCGCCCAATGTGGGGCCCTCTGGGAACAAAGGACACACACCTCCCAGCACCAGCCCTTCCCTCATGGCAGCGTTGGATGTCGGTGGGGCCCAGCAAGAAGACAGGGGTGGCGGTGCAGCAACCACCTGCAACCAGCCTGGAGTAGCCCGAGCCCCAGACATGCCTCTGCCAGGTAGGACAGCGGCCGAAGGCCCACGCTCCAACAAGCGCCACCACGGCCTAGCTGCCAACCCCCTACTCAGCCAGACAGTCCTGCAGCCCACTCCCAGAGACACCTCCGCCAACCAAGGCAGCAGCCCCAGCCTCCGGTCTCCAGGATGGAGGGGGACGGGGGTTGGCTGGCCAAGTTGGGGATAGGCTTGGACGATCCTGGGACACATCCGCCAACCAAGGTAGCAGCCCCAGCCTCCGGTCTCCAGGGGATAATAGATAGCAAAACAAAAGGTCACCCCTTTATTTGAAACAATTGGTGAACACGGATACTATTTTTTGTGTAGTATAACACACTTTTCGAAAGTAGACCAATTACACAATTAAAGGTGCTGTATGTAAGAATAATTAATCGGTTCAGGGACTACATGTAGGATTTTAAAGCACAAATTGCCAGTTTATGAGCAGGTTGTGGTTGAAGTTGAAACATGAGAGCTTCCCTGACTCTCTCTGTTGCATAGAACAGTTTTTGGGCTGATTTCTCTTATATTTGAGTCGGGTCAGATTTTGCGAGAAAAAGGAACCAAGTGACATGTAAGTGTGGATAATTAAAAAATATATATATTTCTTAATTAATTGCTATTAGAACTAACATTAGTTTCTGATTGTTATTGTCTCAACCCACAGAGATCAGAATGCACTGATTGTTACATATAGTACCTTTTAAAGTCTATTAGAATCCAAATTCAAGGTAGGTTAGATGTAATTCAAGCTAGGTTAGCTGTAAATTGCAACCGAGAGGTTGTGCATGCAGCCCAGCTTGTCAATTCAATGCGCCGCTTACGTGCTGCTGCTCCCAAGTACATATAGGCCTTAAGAGACTGAAGGATGGTCATGAGAGAAGTGAAGAGAGAATGTAACAGTTGCGTGTACCATCACAGGTGTAAATTATTGGTATAGACAACACACACCTGAGGTCAGATCAGCAACAAGCAGAAAGTCTCATAATGGTTTAAAGTCAGCAGCTGACTCATAAACCAGCTGCAAGTGTGTGTGTGTGGGTGTGGGTGTGTGTGTGGCGTGAGAGCAATTTAATGCTTGTGTAGTTGTGGACACATTCCCAGAGTATCTAGAATGCTGCGATTTAGGGTGTGAATGTGTGGAACTCATGGTGTCCATTCTGTCTCTCTATGAATATCTGTGAGGGATATTAATCAAACTCACCCTCACCCTCAAACACACTGGAATGGAATTGGGGCCTCACCCAAAACTGAGCGCAGCCAATGACATAACGTCAGGCTGGAATCTCTGTCATGGACGGCAGTGTAAATCTGGCCCCTGCTTGTCATGTCATGTCATGTATGTAATTTCAATACTGTAGAACTTTTTGTATTTTTTTTCCCCCCACAAACCAACCTACACCCACATCAAACTGAATCAATATTCAATGTAACTTCTGAACGTAAATATTTCTTTTCCTGAACTGGAACTTAAGCATGTTGAACCTGAACATAATCCTGTTGCATAATCTACATTGTGGTTATGGATCTCAATTGAACACATTTTTTACAACTGAACAATTTTTTTACATCCATTATGCTAATCTGTTATTGGCCAAAAGACGTAAAAAGATTCTCCAACGGAGGACGTCCTCCCTAACCACTTACACATTCACAAATTTGATAGTTTTTAAAAAATTGCTTTGTATTTTCAAATTTCAGTTGGTCGGGCACAACACAGCCGTGTTGGGATAAACAATAAAGACAATGCAACTCGGACCAGAAAATGGTGCAATGAATTACCCCATTCTATTCTTTGCCGTACCAATAAAAATGTGGAATTAAAACAGGATTAAACCAAGATCCATCCAGCTGTCTCACATCCTTGTAGAGGAGAAAACTTCTGCAGCACTCCGTGGCTATAAGTCCTGTAATACCTCTTCTCTTCACCTGAATCAGCCAAACCAGCAGAGCGCTGGGAGCATTTTTCCTTAATTTTGTTCTCAAATGAGTATGTTGTTCCAATGCATTACTAGATGGTATGATATGAATGCTAATTTGTAAAAGCAAAGTAGTCTGAATTTGTAACTCGTCACACAAAAAAGTATTTTGTGTGACTACACAGCACCATACGTGACATGTGTCTAGTGGTGTCTACCTGCCCAGGAGACCAGGCTTCCATGCGAATCCATTAGGCAGCAGCACTCCTCTCTATCGAGCATCGTTAGGTCAATATTTGGATACAATCTGCAAAAGTACACTACCCCTAACTAAAATGCAACACATATACATATGTCATGTTTAAAAATGTCCCCAATGGATATAACATTAAAAGTTGTTAAGTGTATATATTTGTATGCATATTTTGAAATGTATTGATATTATTTTGTATCCTGCTAGCTCTAGTTTCACCCTGGAAGTTTCACAAACTGGTTAGAGGAAACATTGAATTTCACCCGTTTGACATTTTTTGTAACCGCTTATATAATATCTTATCTTTGTTTAAGATATATTACGATTACATATCGATATATTACTATTTCATAATGTATACCAAAATGATTTTTTATTTTTATTTTGGGTTCACTTACACTTTAACAATTGTTTAAATGTATTTAGATATTCGTCAAATTCCGAAGATGAAGTTATCTTTTTTGTAGTATGTCAACAAAACGTTTTAGTTCATCAACATGTCAAATCAACATGGGATTTTCCACGGGATCATCCCATTAATGAAAGCTCCACTGCTAGACTCGGTGCTACCACAGACAGAATATACCCTGCTCTCCATCGCTCCCTCAATCTGGATCCGACAGTGCCATCTCTCCACTTGGTTCCCTAACAACACCCTCGACAGAAAATATTGACGCATTAGAATGTCTTTCAGCAATGAACAGTAAATGAGCAAGCTTGTTGCAAAGTAATACTTCTCATGCTAAGCAAAGAGAAGCTAACACAAAGCTGTACTTGGTTTCCGATCAGAACAATAATCAACTAGCAGCTTTTGGAGGGAGGGCTTTATAAAACTCAAGGTCTCCAACAGAGATGGCTTACACCAAATGTCTTTTCATTCAAAAGAATGTTGATGAGAACTTCCCCCGGACAAAAGTGGAAAGTGGAATGAAAGTGACAGAAAGATGCTGGACATCTGAGTCGCATTTTCTTAACCCAAAATGTGAAATGTCCTAAAACCTTGGAGACTAAGGATGTAAAGATTCTCAAACCTAGATCAAAATTGCGATACAAATGTCCAGGTTCCAGAAGACGGAACCGCAACACACGCCTCTATCAGAATCAGAATCTGGTTTTTATCAAGGAATGTGCTTTTGTAATACAAAAGAATTATAATAAGCAACAACTAGGGATGGGGATCGAGACCCCCCCCACCCCACTCCCGCAACAGAGAGGGATTGGTGGAGTTGGAACGTGTTTTTACTTGGACATTGGATATTCAATAGATATTCACGCTCTGAATGACATCGGTGCAGGGAACTGAAGACACGATCACCTGAGTGTCTAGCGGTGTATACCTGCTCAGGTGATGCAGCAGCACTCGTCCCTAGGGGTGGGTATCGTTAGGATTTTATCGATACCGATACTTATCAATACTCTTATTGATACTACTCCATAAAAAAAGTTTTTTGCAGGCCCTTTAGTTATATTTGCATTATTTTAATAATTTACAAGGCAAGTGAACTTGTATTGTTTTGTTAAAGCAGATCCAGCATGTTTGCACAGTTAAATGTTTACATTGTCATTCTATTTTGTATTAATAAACTATGTTCTAATGAAACCTCTGGTATCTTCAGGCTTCAGTCATTATCTGGATACTCTTCAAACTGGCAGCATTATAAAATATATATCGTGATAAAAATCAAAAGAAAATCGAAATTGATCAATATGAAGAAAGAAAATCATGATCATATTTTTTGCCATATTGCCGGCGCTAGGATCCCCCCAGGGTTGCGTCCTCAGCCCCATACTGTACTCCCTGTAGACTCATTACTGTGCTAACCTGTCACTATGGTGCCAAGACAACAACCTCATGCTGAATGTCTCCCAAACTAAGCAGCTGATTGCGGACTTTTGGAGGACACAACAACATCAGAGGACTTACACACCACTGGGGATTAATGGGACTGCTGTGGAGACGCTTCAGGTACCTGGGAGTCCACATACCAGAGGATCTGACTTGGACTACACACATTGATGCTCTGGTGAGGAAGGCAAAGCATCGGCTCTCCCACTTCAGGCAGCTGAGGAAGTTCCGAGTCTCCCAGAGGATCCTTCAGACCATCTACGCTGGTGCGGTGGAGAGCATTCCCGACAAGGAGCATCACTGCCTGGTTTGGCAACAGCTCCTCTCAGGGCAAGAAGGCTCTGCAAAGGGTGGTTGCACTTTGGGCTGTGTGCAACTAATTGGCACTAACACTACCCACCCTGCAGGACCCGTAATCCAGGAGGTGTCGAACCAGAGCCTGCAGGATCATGAAGGATCCTCACCACCCCAACAACCTCTTCCAACTTCTGCGGTCAGGCAAGCGCCTCAGCAGTCATGCTGCTAGAACAGAGAGACTAAAATAGAGTTTCTTTCCGCAGGCCATCAGGACTGTGAACGCTGACCTCACCGGGGCCCAACTTGATACTACATATTGTATATTTGTTGTTGAAATGCTTACTTGCTTATATGAAAATTTGCTGTTTGACTATTTGCCGTTTACTTGCCTATTTTGTTCATAACGCTTCTTCTGCTGTGAAGACTGGGATATTCTAAATCTTTCCCCTTAACTTGTGATATTTGCCATATTTGTATTGTGCTGTTCCACATTCCGCTGGGCATCACCACTTTTCCCATTTCATTGCATATCCTGTATGTGTATGTGACTATTAAAATTCTTGAATCTTGAATAAAAAATGTGAATAGAATTTCTTGAATTGAAAAAAGGTGGAATTTACATAGACAGCATTTTTGCAAGTGTTACCAACACAGGAAAAAAATGGGGGCTCCACATGCTATACATCCTGAACTATTTACATTTTTACAACACCTACAAACTAGGCATCTCTTTCTCCATCCTCTCTGCAGCAGCCTGCAGTTCAGTCAAAAAAAAAAGTCACATGACTTTTGGTCTCACCTAAGTCATTCAGGTCCCAGTTGCGCACTTCGGCGCAACTGGCTTAGTGCAAACGGTTTATTTTTGCCAAAATGTTAAATTAGACATAAATAAAGTGCTTGGATGAAAGGTCACTATTTTAAGTTTAGATTTGTTTACTTTTCCTGACCAAAGCGTTCGGTGCACATGATTAGTTCAAGGACAGTTGGAAATTAAAAAATCCGATGATTTTTATAACGACGAGTGTTACTTGACGAGGTCGAGGCAGAGCATCGGAGCATTGTTTGGTCAATATTTCTAATTCTACACAATAGGCAAATGACTAAGTACCCTGCCCTAAAGTAGCCAGCTATGTCTTATGTTTCAAAATGTCTCGAATTGATATGGCATTAAAATAGTTTAGAAGTGTATCCCACTGCAACAGCAACAAGCCAGGAGAAAATCTGGTGTGAATGTAACAGATAGACTGTACAACGGACAGGCTAAATGGACTTTCGATGTGTGTACATTGGTGGAAAAGTATCAGACTTTTTATTGTGAACAAACACACAATGAGTACAGCAGTACTCGTTGAGATTTGAAGCCGTGTGTGCTACGCTATGACATTGTTTTGGTCTTCTCGGCCCCTACACCCACAGCGCAGCAGTGCTATACTGCCCCCTGTGGACGAGGTGAAAACAAGGGAAGTAGTCGCATGAACTATTATATTGCTAACGGATTTATAATCGAATATTAAAAAAATCATGACCCATCCCTACATCATTTGCAGTGCTGATATATAATTTTTTGCACAGTAAAATAGTCAGTCAAGCAATAAATGCAATTGTTCTTATTCACCACCCCCGACTTAAATTTTTTTTAGAAAATCAAGGTATAAACCCAACCGTGGTTCAAATCATGGATTTGGAGAATCGTTACACCCTGACTGGAGACCCTAAAATAGGTAACTAATCAGTGTAGACGATGGTGGAGAAGATGGGCGGAGTCGGGTAACAGGCAGGTGGTTTGGAGACGAGAGCGGGTGAGGGATGTGTATGTGTGTCCCATAGTCATAGTGTTGTGTGTGAGTGTGTGTGTGTATCACCTGCTATGTGACTCGATACATCTCCTTTTGGCTCTTTAGGGAGGGAACCATCTGGAAAACAACGTTAATAACAAGGATGTCAGATATGCACAAAAATACTACTTGAAATGGTAACAGTGGGCAGGGCAAAGTGAAATAGGAGGAGAGGGCCTGAGAATAAAATGATTACAGCCATCAAAATCAAAACACAAATTTCAACCATTTGTGGTTGGAAACGCTACACTGCCCCCTGGTGTACACGTTCACATGAAAGTATATGTAAAGTATATGCAAAGAGATGCATTGTGTCTTTGAGGCGCAACGCGGGGTACACCGGGCTCTGAATTCAGCTTTAGTCTCCATGGCTTGTTAGCCTAATGCTAATGGCGCCTCTCAGGACCCCATTAGCAGCATGACCACGTGTCCCATGTGGTCATGAATTGAGATTTTTAATAAAAGTCCCGGACGAGTGGGCCAGTCATCCCCCGTCCTGTGGTCCAAGAAATAAAAAGATGATTGACGAGCAGTTTTCTAAATGGCACAATAACTCCTTTGACTGTGTGTGTATGTGTGTGTGTGTGTGTGGAAGAGGGGGGTGTTAAGTGTTCTGACCCACAGCACATCATGTGTTGCTGATGTGAACACTAGCCAACCAATCAGAGTCAGGCAAGCAGACTGGCAGGCTGACTATTCTGCTGACTCACTGACACATGCTCCCCGTTTCCTCTTCCTGTTGTGGTGCTATTGTGCTGTTGACCTACTGTAAGCAGCCGCCGAGGTAGAAGAGATAACAGGGTCAAACCAGGGAAGTACCTGGAGGTTCTAAAAACTGCTTTGAGAACATAAGTAATGGATTAGTTTTCCCTCAATAGTCAAACCCACAGCCTTCCCAATGCAATCATTTCCTTTCCATTAAAATGACACAAAACCCTAACCATAACCCTAACCCTGACACAGACACATGGATCTCCATCAAGACACAGCAGAGGATTCTAAGATTCTGCATGGCCGATTAAGACTGTGCGTGTGTGTGTGTGTGTGTGTGTGTTGCACTAAGGATCGTATGAAGTATTTGTTAGCCTTGGCATAAAATGGACACAAGGTCATCCAAATACAGCAAGTACGTGAGTAGTGCAGGAGAAAAGTTAACGGAGCAAAACATGTACCTGGATGTTCCTTAGGTGACTGCCTATTTGTGCTGCCCTATGAATGTGCCAGAGCCCTGGTGTCCGCAGTGTGGAGGGGAGAGAGCCCACAGCTCATACACTGCATAAACACTCAGCGCCTTTGAGCTGCATGCCACAATTCAAATGTGTGACCACTGGGGAGCGGTTAAGGCAGGGGTGTCAAACTCATTTGAGGTTGAGGGCCGGACAGACCAAATGCTACTTAGCGGGGGCCGGACAAACAAAACACAATGATGGTTGTGGGTGTGGCGGGACACCTTTGCAGTGCTTGTGCAGGACGTCCAGCGCGGCGACGAGGAACTCATCATATAAAAATACATATGAAACTCTGACAACTCGTGCAGCTTAGTGGTTATTTGTAAGAGCTACAACCATTTTTTGTGTGATTGTGAATAAAGTGAAGAAATCAACCAGAAAGATTAATCCATCCAACCGTCCAATCCATTTTATGAAATTGCCTTCCAGGCCTGATTGGATCAGCTGGTGGGCCGCATGTTTGACACCCCTGGGTTAAGGCATAGTTATGTGTGTATGGGGGGAGTGGGGGGGCAAGGTCAGCAAACACACACAGTACTTTACATCCATGGTTCTCAAGCTATTTTGTACCCACTTCAAGATTCTTTTTTTTTTCCAAGTACCCCTTTAAAGTGATGGTGATATGGTCTTATTGGAAAGATTTACTGAACTTTTACAACATTACTATTCAGATTTACAAAATTGTAATTAATTTCATTCATTTCTTAAAGCGGTATTATTTCTTTGGATGTTCAAGTACCCCCCCTTCAGTCCTTCAACACCCCGAGGGGTATACGTATCCCTGCTACAAACACTGCTTTACATTAGAGCCCTGCTGATTCTTGGGTTGCAACCACGTGACAAAACCATGTGACATGACATGCCGCCTTGTTGGATGTAAACAAAAACAACAAAACGGCGTATGCTTTGAACAATGTGATCCTTTTCTCTGAGTATTACTCAACGTTAACCTTTGGCTAAGTCCAGATATCGCGAAAAAGTTAATATACTGTATGTGGCTTTGATCCATATTTTTTTTAAATCTTCAGATTTTAAGGGAGATTTGGCTGCATTACCAGATGTTGAATACACCAATATAACTACTTGGTGCTACAAACTTCATGGCTGACAAAGTCACAAATTAAGGCGTACAAAAGTCTTTTACAAATGTATCGACTTTATTTTATAATTAATTAATTAATTATTAATTACTTTTATTCAATAATAAAATATTACTTTGGAATTTTCTTTCAACATTAATCTGTGCATACAAAATGCAATGAAGTAAAATAAAAGTTAATTAAATGGTAAGTGATTCGGAAAGATTTGAGCACAGCATACTTTGGCTATCTTGGGTCAATTGGTGCCTTATGTCCAGATTTTACATTAATAAGCTCTACTGGCAGAATACTTTGTATAAATACTAGGGCTGGGTATCGTTTCAAATTTTTCGATACCGGTACCCGAGTTTCGATACCGGTGCCAAAACTATACTTTTTTCGATACCTATGTGTAAATAAAAGCACATTTCACAATGCAATTGCCGGAACATGTTTTTACTGTAATACAAGTCTTTTTACATTAGTTTTTCCAAATAGAAAGAGTCCATGTGTCATTCATTTCAAGTATGAAATATTTATTGCTCCTTTTTCACTTAGACAATTTGTAAACTAGGCCGTGTTTCCCATACATTGATTTATTTGTGGCGGCCCACGACAGAATGAAAACTGAGCTTTAATGATCCCACCCCCCTCTAAGTTTAGCCAGATTATGTCTTAGAGTTTTAACTTGAAAATGTCTAACATTTGCACCAGATTGATGCATTTTAAGTTTAAAATGTCCACATTTTTAACTTACTCTATCCATGTTGAGGAAGCAGTCTGTTCCCCGTGATCGTTAACGTTACCTCTAGTAGTAACGTTAGTAGTCGGTGTTTGCTTTTTCATGCAGTCAAACACAGTGCAGCTCTCTTGTCTCAGGTTAATGATGTGTGAGATTAAATGCTTCATTAAATTAGAAGTGTTGCCACCCGCGCCAGCTATGGTCTGATCACAAATATTGCATTTTGCACCGTCCCTACTTTTTACAAAATGTAACCAGACCTTGGACCGTGGTTTGGAAATTTTTTCACTCTCCGCAAATGCGGACATCCACATGGCTCGGTGTTTACATGCGTAGTGATGTAGTAACGCAAGGACGCCGGGGCACCCCCCCCCCCCCAGAGACGCTGACTCGGAGCCCGACGCGCGCCTCACGGTAGCGTAATTGCGCATCCTTGGCGCAATATCTGTGATGTCCACCAATGTCCAAAACAACAATACGCCCTTGATACCGCCACCTAAACCAGCAGTCACGTTAGATTTTAGAACAAATATAGTGAATATAGAGAGACGAGGAAAAAGGTACCGAAGTTTGGCACCGAATGTTCTGACCTCTGCCGGTGCTCGGTAGTACCGCAGTGATTCGGTCGGTACCAAAAAAGTACCGAATTTCGATACCCAGCCCTAATAAATACATACTTTCGTCGTACTTTCTTGTGATCTTTTACTCCTGGAAAGTTGTGTGGCTGTGGTAACTTTAACTTTGCTGTGGCCCATGCATTGTGAGGGAGCCCTGTCTGGGTTGCTTTGGTCGTAAAGTTTACATGGTTGCTCTAGAAACGAATACCAGTGTGTTGAAGCCATTTGGTTTTTATGATTACTTTGAACGTATAACATTTAAAACTGATAAAGTGATCACTACAAATTTGTGTGAGTTTTCATCTGTCTTGTTTACATCATTATTTTTTTTCCAATTTTCGGGATCCTAAATAATTTCTTGTCCTCATCAGGAGCGTTATCTTTGCCACAGCCACAATCAGCCATAAACAGCATAATACAGGCATTTTCAAGTCAGAAGAGTAGTATTGATGAATTAGAGAGCACAACGTAGGACAGAACATCACTCAATGGCTGTCATCTTGGATGTGATTATCATCCAACATGGCAGATTGTAAATTTGCATATTCAACATGACATCACATCCAACCCAAGAATACTGGATTTTTGGGGCCGATACCGATACCGACCTTAGGGAGTAAAACATTTCCGATATAGAGCTGATATACTTATATAAAAGACATCTTTTGCAATAATCCCTCAAATGTGGCTATCAAACACTTATGACAAAGATATGTAAGGTAAATATCCCTATAAATCCCACCAAATCCACTTTTCAGACATTTTTTATATATACTGCACCAGTTTAAATGAGAACATTTAAGACTAAATGAAAGTCTAATCTCTCACTTGAAGTATCAATAGTTAATTTCTACCAATTTCTAATGTTTTTGTTTAATTTGTCAAAATATGTCAAAAGTCATGGGCTTAATGTTTGGGTACCCTTAATATTGGGTGTTCCCATTAAGCCCACTTAAGCCCAATTAAGCCCACAAATCTGTAATCTCTTCACCCTCAATAGCTATTTCCATTCCGTCTCCACTCCGATACTTATGCCTGTCAATGGCATTTGAAATGGGCGTGAGCAGCCTTCTTGAACTAAATTACTCTTCAATACTTAATCTTTCAATATGTCTAGATCTCCATCATATAGTGTGCTGTAGGCTTTTGAAATTGGCCAACATTTCTGGTCCAAAGGAAAATAGGAGTAGAAATATGCAAAAATAATTACTTCTGAGGGAACCAAAATCACCCCCAAAATCAACGTTTTTTGAGCAACTTCATCTGAGATCAGCAGGCACATGTTACACATACGCTTGGATAACTCAATATCGACAAATCTGATTGGCTTACAATAAAAAGTGTCATGTATGTCACAAGCAGCTTCATTGGGAGAAATATCACAACAAAAAATTATGTAGTTTTTTTCTATCTGACCCAGAATTTGCAAGTGGGCTAATATGGTACATGGGCTTAATAGGGATGTTTACCCTGGGCCTAATGGAGGCAGGATATTTTACTAGGGATGGGGATTGTCCATTTTTATTGATATTGACACAATTTGATACAATTCGATATAGCTATTGATACTTTTCTATTATTTGATGGAAAGAAAAAATGACAAAAAGATCTTGAGAGAACTGGTATTGCTTGCTTGACTGTGACTATTTTATTGGGCATCCAATATCATCCAATATCTTGCAGAGTAAAAGAACATTCCAACTATCAACATGATCGCCGAATTGTGAAAATAAATGGGTGTTGGGAGGGAGGGGAATAACTCTCACACTCTGAATTACATCCGTCTGGAGAATGGAACTAAAGACGCAATCACCGGTCTGAGTCCGGAGTGGCTAACGATGTATTCCTGCCCAGGAGACGGACTAAGTCCCATACGTCTATCGGTGTATACCTATACAGTTTTAGAATAAACTTTGTCAAAATCAGTGCACTGAAGCTTCTCTGACATTGAGGATTCCCCAAACCAATCAGGGAAGATTGGTTCTGCCCTGATTGGCCAGAAGCGGTCTAAAATCTAAGCTAAAATATTCTCAGCGCATTGCACTCACTAACAGCTAATTAACTATTTATTAACATACTTGACATTTATTAATTAATTTATTAAGTCCCTCTTGGTCCTCGATAAGCTTTGTCCTCATAATGAGGGCCAAAGCCTGGATGCACACTGTTTACCATGAAGCATTTAACAGGCATGGTTCCAAAGAGAACAAGTGACGAGGATGAGAAAGGATGGGAGACCATCCTGTAATACACTGGAAAAAGAAGAGAAAAGAGCACAATGGCCTTTCAGGACTTGTCCTAGTTTGCGCGCTCTCTCTCTCTCTCTCTCTCTCTCTCTCTCTCTCTCACACACACACACAGCGAAAGATTTCTAATCAATGACATGCCAACTACGGTGGCCCATTCAATCACAATTCATTCAAGGATAGCTTTGGCAATTTTGAACATTATCTCCATCAAACACAATATGGATATAGTGGGAAAAACACCTGCAGCCGTTGCTCTGTATCTTGGAGTTAATGACGCCTTTGCGGTAAGATGGCTGGTATGATGACATTGGCTATTTGCATATACTGCCCACATTGAAATGATATAAAGCCGATTGAGAATCGGCAAAGATCCCTTTAAGGATTTAGGTACCACGCCCACACCGGTTCACTTGAGTTCACTGTGGTTTTGTTTCACTATATTTGTTCACTGTACACTCCTACCTAGACTCCGCAGAATTTGCTCACCCAGGGGCCAATAAAAATCAACTCATTCAAGCCTGGAGTTTATGCACCGGCTAGCAAGACACCGCAAAGAAAAGCTGACATGTGTTTACACACACACACACACACACACACACACTGAACACTCTTTCCCTGTTCCTTCTCCAACCTTACCTCTGCCCTTGCCTTCCTGCTCCATCCTTCTGCCCCATTTCCCCCTTTGCCCCCATACCCTCCACTTGTTTTCCTCCCCTGCTCCAGCTTGGGAGGCAAGACGGCAGCGGCAACAAAATATTGTCTGCAGAGCTCACATCCACAATTAGTTGGAGTGCAGTGGAAAAATTACTGGATGAGATGTGAGAGATGTGCCGGAGAGAAAAGTGGGACAGCCTCTTGTAAAAAAAAAAAAAAGAAAAAAAACATGGGAAGAGGATAAGTGTGTGGGTCCATGTGTGTCTGTGTGCATGGTAGTAGTTATTCCAAAGCAGAGGTTCAAAGACAACATTTACTTCTTCATGAATCATGAAGATGAACTGATCCAATTTCCTGGCTGGCAAATGCACTGAACTGAGCACTGCACACTCAAAGTATTTTAAACAGGTTGTACATTCAAAGTTTTTATTTTTTTTTCAAATTAAGCTTCAAATGTTTGCAGTCATATTTTATGTCTTCTTTGAAGTAATTAATCGGATTAAATATGAGTGTTTGGGGACTTTTGAAAATTAAAACAACTCATTTTCATCAACATAAATGCATGAAGACGAATCCAATAAGGGCATAAAATAATGCAGAAATAATCATTGTGTCCTCGGGTTATAGCAACAATATGCTACAATAGAAATGCCAATAGACAACGAAAATTACTTTGAAAGCTTACTTACCAAATATGTTAAAACAAAAGATATTCACACTTTTTCATGTCCCATCCATCCATCCATCCATTCTCTTCCACTTATCCAGGGCCGGGTCGCAGTGGCAGCAGGCTAAGCAGGGCCCCCCAGACTTCCTTCAATAATAATCCATCGGTTGCATGTATCCATCGTTCGCGCACATCTCCAATTTTGTTCAGTGTCAATAAACAACAGTGTCAATGAAACATTTTACAATGCCACCAAACAAAAAGCTCCAACATTGCTGGCCAACAAACTATTACAGGTAAGGATGCACCCAAATATATTTGGGAAAGCACAGATAGGCTAATGGGATGGAAACATGTATTCTACCTGAAGTTTCTAGTTATTATTCGGGGGGGAAAATGCTTAATGTAAAGCTTTTGCTTTCCACCGAAGCACGGCGAGTCTGAAGTACCATCTTCGTGAAAAGCACGTGTTTGCTAATGTTACCGCTAGTACTAGCACTGCCACTCAGTCGAGATCAAGCCGTGTTTGTCAGATTATGCAATGGCAACTGCACTCGTTCGCTATAGGTGTGGTGAAAACAAAGGAAAGGCATTTTGCCAAAGCATGTGCAAGTCAGTTTATTGAAGTTGCACAGGAGTGGGAGATCGAGATTATAAAGCGAGGCCAACAGAACAAAGACCCACTGAAAGCAACGCTTGTGCAGCAGAAGAAAAAGTTAACCATGCTAACCTGAGCTGAATATGACAGGCTGGCAAAGTTGGAAACACTTCTGGAGCCATGCAGGTAAGGTGATTTCCCTATCCTCTTCAATTTTAATTTATGACAAATCCAATTAGTATAATATATTGTATTGTATTTTAGAAATAATTATAGGCCTGTCCCCTAAATGGGTGTTGAATGAAAGAAAAGTGTCATTCATTCTGTTGGTCTTGTGTGTTGAAGGTGAAGGTACGTCACTGAGCTCCTGGTTGGTGACAAATATGTGTTGTGCTCTGTGGTGCTGCCTGCATTCTGCCACCTCTTGCATACAATGGAGGCCTCAGAGGTAATGCTCTGAAGGAGGTTAAGGACTTCAAATACCTGGGCTCATGGGTCAAATCGACAGAGCAGGACCTAAAAGTGAGGAAAGCGATTGCATGGAAGGCTCTGAACGGCATGACCAGCGTGTGGAAATCTAACCTCCCCCGCGAAACCAAGCTCCACTTCTTCGATGCGACCGTAGAGGCTGTTCTATATATCTTGCAGAGTAAAAGAACATTCCAACTATCAACATGATCGCCGAATTGTGAAAATAAATGGGTGTTGGGAGGGAGGGGAATAACTCTCACACTCTGAATTACATCCGTCTGGAGAATGGAACTAAAGACGCAATCACCGGTCTGAGTCCGGAGTGGCTAACGATGTATTCCTGCCCAGGAGACGGACTAAGTCCCATACGTCTATCGGTGTATACCTATACAGTTTTAGAATAAACTTTGTCAAAATCAGTGCACTGAAGTTTCTCTGACATTGAGGATTCCCCAAACCAATCAGGGAAGATTGGTTCTGCCCTGATTGGCCAGAAGCGGTCTAAAATCTAAGCTAAAATATTCTCAGCGCATTGCACTCACTAACAGCTAATTAACTATTTATTAACATACTTGACATTTATTAATTAATTTATTAAGTCCCTCTTGGTCCTCGATAAGCTTTGTCCTCATAATGAGGGCCAAAGCCTGGATGCACACTGTTTACCATGAAGCATTTAACAGGCATGGTTCCAAAGAGAACAAGTGACGAGGATGAGAAAGGATGGGAGACCATCCTGTAATACACTGGAAAAAGAAGAGAAAAGAGCACAATGGCCTTTCAGGACTTGTCCTAGTTTGCTCGCTCTCTCTCTCTCTCTCTGCTTGCTTGCTTGCTTGCTTGTGCTTGCTTGCTTGCTTGCTTGCTTGCTTGCTTGCTTGCTTGCTTGCTTGCTTGCTTGCTTGCTTGCTTGCTTGCTTGCTTGCTTGCTGTTTGCAGTCATATTTTATGTCTTCTTTGAAGTAATTAATCGGATTAAATATGAGTGTTTGGGGACTTTTGAAAATTAAAACAACTCATTTTCATCAACATAAATGCATGAAGACGAATCCAATAAGGGCATAAAATAATGCAGAAATAATCATTGTGTCCTCGGGTTATAGCAACAATATGCTACAATAGAAATGCCAATAGACAACGAAAATTACTTTGAAAGCTTACTTACCAAATATGTTAAAACAAAAGATATTCACACTTTTTCATGTCCCATCCATCCATCCATCCATTCTCTTCCACTTATCCAGGGCCGGGTCGCAGTGGCAGCAGGCTAAGCAGGGCCCCCCAGACTTCCTTCAATAATAATCCATCGGTTGCATGTATCCATCGTTCGCGCACATCTCCAATTTTGTTCAGTGTCAATAAACAACAGTGTCAATGAAACATTTTACAATGCCACCAAACAAAAAGCTCCAACATTGCTGGCCAACAAACTATTACAGGTAAGGATGCACCCAAATATATTTGGGAAAGCACAGATAGGCTAATGGGATGGAAACATGTATTCTACCTGAAGTTTCTAGTTATTATTCGGGGGGGAAAATGCTTAATGTAAAGCTTTTGCTTTCCACCGAAGCACGGCGAGTCTGAAGTACCATCTTCGTGAAAAGCACGTGTTTGCTAATGTTACCGCTAGTACTAGCACTGCCACTCAGTCGAGATCAAGCCGTGTTTGTCAGATTATGCAATGGCAACTGCACTCGTTCGCTATAGGTGTGGTGAAAACAAAGGAAAGGCATTTTGCCAAAGCATGTGCAAGTCAGTTTATTGAAGTTGCACAGGAGTGGGAGATCGAGATTATAAAGCGAGGCCAACAGAACAAAGACCCACTGAAAGCAACGCTTGTGCAGCAGAAGAAAAAGTTAACCATGCTAACCTGAGCTGAATATGACAGGCTGGCAAAGTTGGAAACACTTCTGGAGCCATGCAGGTAAGGTGATTTCCCTATCCTCTTCAATTTTAATTTATGACAAATCCAATTAGTATAATATATTGTATTGTATTTTAGAAATAATTATAGGCCTGTCCCCTAAATGGGTGTTGAATGAAAGAAAAGTGTCATTCATTCTGTTGGTCTTGTGTGTTGAAGGTGAAGGTACGTCACTGAGCTCCTGGTTGGTGACAAATATGTGTTGTGCTCTGTGGTGCTGCCTGCATTCTGCCACCTCTTGCATACAATGGAGGCCTCAGAGGTAATGCTCTGAAGGAGGTTAAGGACTTCAAATACCTGGGCTCATGGGTCAAATCGACAGAGCAGGACCTAAAAGTGAGGAAAGCGATTGCATGGAGGCTCTGAACGGCATGACCAGCGTGTGGAAATCTAACCTCCCCCGCGAAACCAAGCTCCACTTCTTCGATGCGACCGTAGAGGCTGTTCAATTTTCTAGTATTTTATTGTCACTTCACAATTTACACGTGAGTATAAGCAGTGAGTGAAAAACTTTTTGTGCAAAACGCCCGACAGCCGACAGTGAATTATAAAAGAATACAAATAGAAATAGAACTATGCAAAATAGAAATAGAACTATGAATATAAATTCTCTGTAAAATAAGTAAATGAAATATAAAATGAAATGGAATATACAGCAAAAATTCTCCTATATGGCAGTGAATGATGGACCCTAAAGAACGCCCTGCAGAAGTCTCTGGACGGGTGCTACACCAGAATGTTGCGTGCAGCACTAAACATCAGTCGGAACGTGCACGTTAGTATTGCAGATCTGTATGAAGGGAGGTCAAGGGTGAGTGGGAAGATAGCAGCGAGGAGAATGAGGCTGGCTGGTCACAGTCACAGACACCGCAAGCTTCCGGCCAGCAAGCTGGTGCTATGGGAGCCATCCCCATGGCGAGGAAGCAGGTCGCGGGGTGGTTCCACAAAAACATTTGTGGATATATTGAAGAAGGATGCGGACGTGGAAACTACTGGAGAGATCGCCATGTGTATGGAGGACCGGGATGACTGGAGACAAAGATGGGAGGCCCGTCTGTGGACGACCTGATTGAGGCCTCAGATGTTGACCCTGCCTATGTAGTGCGCTTCAAGGCTGCATTCACAGAGGACCTAAGCAGACGAAAAGAGAACACAAACATGAATCTAGACCCCAGATTCATGGACCTCAGGTGCCTGCCCAGAACAGAGAGGGAAGAGGTGTGGCAAAAGCTGACTGAGATGCTTAAGGGCTGCACCACAGCCCTCCACAGAGGAAATGGAATCTGATCCATCAAAGAAGAAGATTGCTCTCCTACTGATGGAGTCAGAGTCTGATGATGAGGCACCGTCCACAAACAAAGTGCAGAACAGGTCAGCTCTGTCATCTGAAAATATCAACAAGCTAGTTGATGCCTGAGCAACTGTTTAAAAGAAGAGAAGACTTGAATGGAGTCATGTCTTGAGATGTTATAATAAAGTAAAAAACCCTCTCGCGTACCAGTTTGTGATGCATTTCTATATTACAGTACACCACACATGTATTTGTGTGGTGAAATACAAAAGTAAATCCTAGTATTTTAAAACTTGTGATTTATCATGATTAATCCGATTATTATTGTGATTAACTCAATTCATTTTTCATCGATTGACACCACTAATATATATATAATAGGGGTGGCACGGTTCATGAAAAAAAACAAAAACCGTTCGGTTGGCTTGTCTCGGTTCGGAGGATGTGTGCGTTGTACGGTTCGACGGTTCATGGCATGCGCAGCCTCGTGACCGGATGTGACCTCAGACAGTGTGTTTCCCTTTCACGTGAAAGAAGAGGTGTAGAGTGTGAAGTAGGGGTTGCACGACTTCTGATTTTTTCAAGTCGACTTTTCTACGTCGTTGATGACGTCATCACATACACACGCACGAAAAAACCAGACAGAACGGGCTGTCCAAAAAAAAAAAAAGCATGGATATCCTCTGCGGCAACAGGCGCTCGAAATCGCTTAAAAATGACGCAAGCCAAAATAATGTACCTACACTAAAAATGCTAAATATATCCCGAGTATACTTCATATAAAGGGGGGGCGGGGGGCTCCGTTCATTTGCGGTTCTGATGGGGGAGAGGGGGGGGTGCTCCGTTACTTCGCGGTTCTGATCCGGGAGGGGGGGGGGGTGGATTTCGCTGGATATTGGTGGGGACATGTCCCCAGCGTCCCCACTACATTCTGTTATCTTTCATCCGATGAATGATAACATCAAATCTTTTTTGTTTATGGCATGCGATCTACCCGGACTTCCTTTGCGATCGACCGGTCGATCACGATCGACGTATTGGGCACCCCTTTCCCCCCCACCGGCCACCGCATTTGCGGCAAGTCCCGCCAAATATCTTAAAGTGTAAAAAAATAAAAATAAATTAAATATTCTTAAAGTGTGAAATCACTTTAAAATCTTTTAAAGGATACAATTTTTGTAAGAGTTGAAAAACATGTTGAAAAACAAATTCAGTTAACTATTTTTTAATACTGTAGCCTAAATTGTGGATAATTAAGCTAAATATCATATGCTGAAGTATATTTCTGGAGTGTTAAAGATTAAAAGAACAAAAAGAACCGTACAGAACCGAAAACCGTGACCCTAAAACCGTGATACGAACCAAACCGTGGGTTTTGTGAACCGTGCCACCCCTAATATATAATCTAAAAAATGTATATATATATATATACACTGTATATATATTGAAACATGACCTATACAAACGGTAAAAAGAAACAGTGAATAAACTTTTGTTGTGAATGTAACGCACATAGACTGAAAAACAAACAGGTTTTCCAAACTGACTTTCTATGTGTACATTGGTGAAAACTATCACTGACTCTTCCTGCCAACCTACCAAACGAAGTACTGATTGAGATGTGGACTGTGTATTTGATTTTTTGGGTATTTCTTGCAGTGCTGCCTCTTTCAGCTGTTCAATATCACACCGCTGTTACAAATGTCATGTTGCCCCCGTGCGGACCAACAAGGGAAAATGTAAAAACAAGGTAAAATGTATGACAGTAGTCGTATAAACTATTCAATTTTTCGTAATTTACTCATAAATTCAAACTTAATCAGGACTAAGAAAATGGAATAGTGTGCATCTGCATTTGGTTAGAATATTTTGTTGAGTAAATTCTGTCTGTCTGTGCTTTCTCTGTCAGGCAGAATCGGTAGAATCAGACAGATCTTACCTTCATCAGCTGTGTTACCTGACCCAAATCTGTATTTAATCTCCTATTTTATCTCTCGTAGTGCAGCTACAACTCATGCACTCCCCCTGCCCACATACAAATGGCAATCCCTGAGAACAGTGCCCGGTGGGATTAAGAAATGCGTAATCCAAAGAACACCAATATTAACTGGTGGCATGATCATATACACAAAAAACACTAGTGGGGTGGAGTTAAACACAAGTACAAAAAACAGAAAACTAGTGAGGGTAAAGCTGGGCATACACTATGATTTTTCAGTGTTTCATTCCAACTCCTACTGTCCGAGTAAATTGTCTGTGATGTAAAGCCAATATTCCCGATTTATGTGCTCACACTTTTACTGTCCAATCGTCAAGCCACAAGCTCACACTGCACATAAATAAAACGGCCCGTCATACCCTGTCCCCATTCTAGGGCTGGGCGATATGGACCAAAAGTCATATCCCGATATATTTAGGTTGAATATCGATATACGATATATATCCCGATATTTTTTCCGCAAAGTGAGAGCTGTGAAATGAAATGTTCAGTCAAAGTCAAAGCCAAATGCGAGTAGTTTTATTGAAAACTCACTATAAAATGTAAACATAAACACTGTATAACAAAGCTCCGTAAGGTGCACATTTAAATAAAATAAAAATCGAATAGAATTAGCCTATAAAATAAAATAGGTCAATCTTTTTCTGAGGGCAGCATTTATATATAAAGAGATAACAAAATAAAGTGCTCAGTTTAAGAAAAACATTTTTAAACATCAGCTTGAGATTACCTGTTTCTTTTTGTTAACTTAATAGCTTATCTGAACAGTCTCAACCAGTTGCACAAGAAAAAGACTATCAACTCAATAAACATGTTCTTGACGGCTTGTGCCTGTGGCTTCTGCAGCGCGCAGTTTCACACAACTTCATATTGCACTTTGTGCCACGTTTTTAAGTGATGAAAAAGATTCGTAGTGCTTCCACCACTGGCTGCAATGTGCTTATGGCACTCCCTACACATAGCGCGGTTTTGTTGCTCGTCTGATAATTTGTATCCGAACCATCTCCAAATGATTGAGCCACTGCTTTTTCTTTTACCAACCAAGCGGCTCTCCTCCGCACGCTCCGCAGACGTTGTTGCTTTCTCCATGTTTGTTGAAGAGTGCCGGAGTGTCCCTCCCCCTCCCCCCTCTGTGCATGAAAGAGGAGGGGCGGGGCCGGGGCGCGGGAAGCAGTGCAGAGAGCTCCGATCAGCGGCTTGCCTGAAGCAAGTATTACAGCGCAAATTTCAACTATATCGATATATGCGATATGGTCTAATTCCATATCTTATTTAAAAATATATCGATATATCTTAAATATCGATATATCGCCCAGCCCTACCCCATTCTGACTATTGACAATTGTCAAGGAAGATTTATTTAAAAGCTCCTTGTTAGAGTCTGAAGACGTTTGTTTCTAACCCTTCCAAAAAAAGGTTATTTCCTGTTAACGGTTCTCCCATTCATATCGGTCATGATAGGAGGAGGAGGAAACATCAAAGAAGCACGTATGCTGTTGCCACGGCTCGACCAACCTGGCCTACATATTTTCTTTCTACATGACGCGTTGTGTCGCGATGGCGCTTTCAGACACTCCTTTTGCCACTTCACGCAGTGAGAAAAAAGGCACTGATCTTGGGGAATCGACTCGTGGCTCTGCTTCAACTGTGCGAGAGCCTGACACCCACGTCAGTAAGCCAATAATCATACAGCATGCTTGTACCGAGGGAGACACCCATTCACTTTGACAACTCTGTGATCATGTTGATAGTTATTACTGAGAAAGATATTTGATATTCAAAATATAGACACAGATACAATCCCAGGGATTAAAGGAAAAAAAAATCTTCTGACTGAAAACTTGTTTGATAAGTCATATTCATATTCCCCATCTACCATTGAAGAGCGACGGCAGTAAAATTATGATAGTTCAGCACCACTACGTTTTTAGTCATACAAATAATCAACCATCTACATAACTAATCAGTGCATATGTTCTTATTTATCATTATAAAACCAAACAAAACAATGTCCTGCAATAAGTGCAATTCTTAAAGACACAGAGAGAGGTGGTTTCTAATTGCCCAGAATTTGTAATTGCGATTCAACTTAATCCACATGTCAGTTAAAGCCAGAAAGCAAACAATTAGATGTGTAACAGTATAGAAATGTCACATCACAATTATCGTGACCAAAATTATCATGGTTATCAGTATTATCAAGGTATTGTTAAATTGTACTGAAATAGCTTATTTCTAAAAAAAAAAAGAAAAATTCAATGGCAATATAATGGCACATCACTAATAGTTTTGTTGTTTTTTGGAAAACTAAAACTTAAAATGTGGGGGGGGGGCTTTTATACATTTTTATACATATCAATATTTATTTATTGATATGTTAACTTGATGCTGGTAAAGTTGTGGTGAATAGGTTTATATTTTTTATAAACTTAGCATATGAGTGTGCCAAGGAGCTAAACAATAAAAGACAAAAAAAGATTTGTACTGTAGCATGAAATGTAATTTATGTTTTGTTCAAATTAGGGCTGGGCGATTAATTGATCTCGAATCGAGATCGTGATAAAATGTTTGTCGATCTATAAGCCTTTGCGATTTTTCTCGAGCTGGATAAATCTGACAGCAGCATCATGACGCACCGGAAATAAATGCGACAACAGCCAATCAGTCTGTGGTGTTTGTCTCGACGCGCCCATTCGCTACAGCGAACAACCACGTGAAGAAAGGACAGCAGCATGAATAAAACCGGCGAGGAACAAGAGTTCCAAAGTGACCAAATTGTCGACAAAAAGGGCCTTGCAAAGTCCATTATATGGAACTGGCTTGGTTACTTTAAAAACGACAAGGTGCAAAAAATTACCGTCTGCGTCTACATGTCGTCGGACGGTGCCTACCAAGACGGGAAACGAGCAACCTATTGAAGCACCTGAAACGGTAGCAGGGCTGCGGAGCCAAGAAAGCCCTTCCACTAGTAGCAGCGGGGCCGAAACACCTATAATGTGGTTAAATGATGTGCACAAGATAAAATGTGTAGCATAATGACTGGTTTACAGTGTTTACAGATTTCATTAAAGAGATGTAAAACCAGTATTTAACTTTTTTTGTTGCATGTTTGCACTTTTTTTTGTTTACGCAGTTAATTCTAAATGTTTACATTTTGCACCTTTTGCCAATTTTGCACCTTTTATTAATGTCTACCTCTAAAACATAACGTAACCACTTCATAATTCATATTTTGTACTTTATTTTATCTTAAAGTTGCACAGGGCATTTGAGCCACTTGTTTTACTATTTTTGACATTATATTTGACACACTGGGGTGATGTCTCCATAGATGAGCCAACATGTTGGACGTGTTGCCGTTAGCATAAGCAATACGTGCTGCACAGTGCTTGCTAGGGATGGGTGTTATTAATTTTTTTATGATTATTAATACCGTTTGAGACTGCTTAACAATCCAAGTGTGTAAATGTAAGTTTTATCCAGTTGTATTTATTACTATGTACACGAAAGTGGCCATCACATTCGATCACCAAACACTCTTGGACTTACAGAACATTTCAGTAGATTTGTACGGGAATGAAGACTGGAACATACAAACAAAGGACTTAACTGAGGAGGTACGGAGAGACAATGGAACGCAGCGGGGGCAGAGGTGCCCATCCCCTGAGCAGTCATCAGGTTCCGGGGAGCAAAAGTAAACACCCCTGTAGGCGGGGGTTACGAGGAGGCTTACTAGTTAGGTCAGGCCGAAGGGGATGGAAATCAGCCCTACCTAGCATTCTCCTGGCCAAAGTTAAATCTCTGGCAAATAAGACCAACGAGCTTAACTGTTGTATCGCATCCTAGCGGGACATTAGGGAGTGTTGTGCAATGATTCTAACGGAATTGTGGCTAACATCCGCGATCAAGACTGTTTGCTCATTTCCAAACAGCAAACCATGGATGAACACTAACATCAGAATTAAGTTAAGGGAACTGAGTACCGCTTTTAAATCAGGTGACTCTAATCTCTACAAGAAAGCCAAGTAAGACCTCAGGTAGGCCATCAAAACTACTCAAACGCTGATTACAAAAAAAACTGCTGATTACAAAATGAACTGGTACGGGGGCTCAGACACCAGACGCATGTGGCAAGAACTGCCGGCCATCACCGACTACAAGGGGAGCCCAGGGAGAGTCACCAACACGACCCCTCCCTACCAGACGAGTTGAACTTGTTTTATGCTCGCATTGACAGGAAGAACCATCCTGAGGACTACAGTCAGGTCCATAAATATTTGGACATTGACACAATTTTCATCATTTTGGCTCTGTACACCACCACAATGGATTTGAAATGAAACAATCAAGATGTGCTTTAAGTGCAGACTTTCAGCTTTAATTTGAGGGTATTTACATCCAAATCAGGTGAATGGTGTAGGAATTACAACACATTTTATATGTGACCCCCCCCCCCCCCTTTTTAAGGACCAAAAGTAATTGGACAAACTAACAATCATAAATCTAATTGTCACTTTTAATACTTGGTTGCAAATCCTTTGCAGTCAATGACAGCCTGAAGTCTGGAACCCATAGACATCACCAGACGCTGGGTTTCGTCCCTGGTGATGCTCTGCCAGGCCTCTACTGCAACTGTCTTCAGTTCCTGCTTGTTCTTGGGGCATGTTCCCTTCAGTTTTGTCTTCAGCAAGTGAAATGCATGCTCAATTGGATTCAGGTCAGGTGATTGACTTGGCCATTGCAGAACATTCCACTTCTTTGCCTTAAATAACTCTTTGGTTGCTTTCGCAGTATGCTTCGGGTCATTGTCCATCTGCACTGTGAAGCGCCGTCCAATGAGTTCTGAAGCATTTGGCTGAATATGAGCAGATAATATTGCCTGAAACACTTCAGCATTCATCCTGCTGCTTTTGTCAGCAGTCACATCATCAATAAATACAAGGGAACCAGTTCCATTGGCAGCCATACATGCCCACGCCATAACACTACCTCCACCATGCTTCACTGATGAGGTGGTATGCTTTGGATCATGAGCAGTTCCTTCCCTTCTCCATACTCTTCTCTTCCCATCATTCTGGTACAAGTTGATCTTTGTCTCATCTGTCCATAGGATGTTGTTCCAGAACTGTACAGGCTCTTTTAGATGTTTTTTGGCTAACTCTAATCTGGTCTTCCTGTTTTTGAGGCTCACCAATGGTTTACATCTTGTGGTGAACCCTCTGTATTTACTCTGGTGAAGTCTTCTCTTGATTGTTGACTTTGACACAGATACACCTACCTCCTGGAGAGTGTTCTTGATCTGGCCAACTGTTGTGAAGGGGTTTTTCTTCACCAGGGAAATAATTCTTCTGTCATCCACCACAGTTGTTTTCCCTGGTCTTCCAGGTCTTTTGGTGTTGCTGAGCTCACCAGTGCGTTCTTTCTTTTTAAGAATGTACCAAACAGTTGATTTGGCCACACCTAATGTTTTTGCTATCTCTCTGATGGGTTTGTTTTGATTTTACAGCCTAATGATGGCGTGATTCACTGATAGTGACAGCTCTTTGGACTTCATATTGAGAGTTGACAGCAACAGATTCAAAACACAAATACCACACTTGAAATGAACTCTAGACCTTTTATCTGCTCCTTGTAAATGAAATAACGAGGGAATAACACACACCTGGCCATGGGAGGAGTTCGGGGAGGCCATGGAGCAGGACTTTTGGTTGGCCTCAAAGAGGTTCTGGCAAACTGTCCGGCGACTCAGGAAGGGAAAGCAGGGCTTGGCTCAGGCTGTGCTCAGTCGGGGAGGAGAACTGCTGACCCAGACTGAGGATATTGTCGGGCGGTGGAAAGAACACTTTGAGGAGCTCCTGAACCCGATCAGTACGTCCTCTGGGGAAGAGGCAGAGTCTGAAGACTCGGGGGGAGTCTCACCCATATCCTTGGTAGAGGTCGCTGAAGTAGTCAAAAAGCTCTTCAGTGGCAAGGCGCCAGGTGTGGATGAGATTCGCCCTGAGATGCTGAAGGCTCTGGACATTGTCGGGCTGTCGTGGCTGACACGCCTAGTCAATGTAGCGTGGAGGTCGGGGACAGTACCTGTGGAATGGCAGACCGGGGTGGTGGTCCCCATTTTCAAGAAAGGGAACCGGAGGGTGTGCTCCAACTATCGGGGTATCACACTGCTCAGCCTCCCCGGGAAAGTTTATTCCAGGGTGCTGGAAAGGAGGCTCCGGCCGATTGTCGAACCTCAGCTCCAGGAGGAACAATGCGGATTCCGTCCCGGCCGTGGAACAGTGGACCAGCTCTTTACCCTCGCAGGGTTGTTGGGGGGCGCATGGGAGTTTGCCCATCCAGTCTACATGTGCTTTGTGGACTTGGAGAAGGCCTATGACCGTGTCCCCCGGGGAATCATGTGGGGGGTACTACGGGAGTATGGGGTACCGGGGCCGTTGGTACGTGCCATTCGGTCCTTGTATGAACAAAGTGCGAGCTGCGTCCGTATTCTCGGCACAAAGTCAAGCATGTTCTCAGTGGGTGTTGGACTCCGCCAAGGTTGCCCCTTGTCACCGGTTCTGTTCGTGATCTTCATGGACAGAATCTCAAGGCGCAGCCGAGGTGAGGAGAGTGTCCGGTTTGGGGACCTCAGAATTGCATCTCTGCTCTTTGCAGATGATGTGGTTCTGTTGGCTACATCAGACTGTGACCTCCAGCATGCACTGGGGCGGTTTGCAGCCGAGTGTGAAGCAGTCGGGATGAGAGTCAGCACCTCCAAGTCTGAGGCCATGGTTCTCTGCCGGAAAACGGTGGAGTGTTCCCTCCGGGTTGGGAGTGAGTTGCTGCCTCAAGCGAAGGAGTTCAAGTATCTCGGGGTCTTGTTCACGAGTGAGGGCAAAATGGAGCGGGAGATGGACAGACGGATTGGTGCAGCGTCTGCAGTGATGCGGGCGCTGTACCGGTCCGTTGTGGTGAAGAGGGAGCTGAGCCGGAAGGCGAAGCTTTCGATTTACTGGTCCATCTACGTTCCAACCCTCACCTATGGTCACGAGCTTTGGGTAGTGACCGAAAGAATGAGATCGCGGATACAAGCGGCCAAAATGAGTTTCCTCCGCAGGGTGGCTGGGCTCAGCCTTAGAGATAGGGTGAGGAGCTCAGACATCCGGAGGAAGCTCGGAGTAGAGCCGCTGCTCCTCCGCATCGAAAGGAGTCAGCTGAGGTGGTTCGGGCATCTGATTAGGATGCCCCCCCGGGCGCCTCCCTTTGGAGGTTTTCCGGGCACGTCCAACTGGGAGGAGACCCCGGGGCAGACCCAGAACTCGCTGGAGGGATTACATATCTCGTCTGGCCTGGGAACGCCTCGGGATCCCCCAGGAGGAACTAGAGAGTGTGGCTGGGGAGAAGGAAGCCTGGGGGGGGCCCTGCTTAGCCGGCTGCCACCGCGACCCGACCCCGGATAAGCGGACGATAATGGATGGATGGATGGATGGCCATGGAACAGCTGAGCAGCCAATTGTCCAATTACTTTTGGTCCCTTAAAAAGGGGGGGGGTCACATATAAAATGTGTTATAATTCCTACACCGTTCACCTAATTTGTATGTAAATACCCTCAAATTAAAGCTGAAAGTCTGCACTAAAAGCACATGTTGATTGTTTCATTTCAAATCCATTGTGGTGGTGTACAGAGCCAAAATGATGAAAATTGTGTCAATGTCCAAATATTTATGGATCTGACTGTATGTACTGCAACTGAGTTGAGGTCCGAAGAACCTTCAGGAGGGTGAAAGCTGGGAAAGCAGCCGGCCCAGACAGAGTTCCACCCTGTGTCAAGACCTGTGTGGATCAGCTGGCTCATGTGTTCACAGAAATCTTCAACGCATCACAGCAGCAGTCTGTCGTCCCAGTGTGCTTTAAAGAGATAACCATTGTGCCGTTACCAAAGAAGACAAAGGTCCGCCGGTTCCGCAGCATTTGAACCGGGACAGGCAGGTTCAAGAACAGTTTCTACCCACATGCAGTGTGCCTGCTGAACTGCTCATCACTCAATTTGTGGACTTTTTTGGGCTACAATTGGATTATCTCACAATTGTTATTGGATTACTGGATTTACACCAATGAATTATTTTATTTTGATTTATTTTTTTGACTATTATTGGAATTTTTGGACTGTTGTATTATTGGACTTACAATTACATTAGATAGACCTTCAATTACACTAGAAATTCGGCTACATAGCATGCAGGCACTCTTACTGTACTGTACTGCACTGGCCACTTTTACCATTGTACTTTATCATCACATGTTACTGCTATTATTTACTAGTTGCCATTTTTATGCTAGGATAAGAATACTACTGTACCGCACTCGCGATACTTTTAATACATTTGTGCACCAACAGCCAGAGTATTACTTCTTTGTCACTTTTACCTATTTTTTTTACTTATAAGGTACTATATTATTAATTGTTCTGAATAGTTTTAGTATTTATGTTTATAAGAATACGGTTCAGAAGAAAGTTTCAGAAGAAAACTTATTACTGTACTTTTTACTGTGCATACTAGGTACCATTACTAATTGTTTAAAATTTGTTTAGAAGAATACTGCAGGAGTGAAAGGGCATGCCATTGTTCTTGTTACATATGGCAATGAAGAAATCTTCAATTTTGAATCTTGAGTTATGAAAGTTCTGTGGCGCACGCACGGGAGGGGACCCACCAGTCTCGATGGCAGTATAAGCTCAAACCTTATTGATTTTATGGTTTTGGTAGCTGCACTTGACACTTTTTGCGCATGCCCGGAACCGAACAATACACACATGAACCGAACTGACAAGCAAACTCAACGGTTTTTTTAATGAACCGTTCCATCCCTCATCTTAAACCGGAAACCAGCGAGTGGCTTCCGGTGCAGGAAATGTGTAGTCCCCCCGCAGAAGTTTGGTCAGAGCCTGGTCGAAATACTGGAGCCTAGATTAGTGCGAAAGTAAATGTTGCTCTCTTACACCATGATGTTCTGCAGTTTGCACAGCATCCTCCTCTCTAACACCACCACCAAATAAGCAAGCTCTGCCCCCAGGACAGAGCCAGGCTTACTGATGAGCTCATTGATTCTGCTTGATTGACCTTGCACTTGCTACTACAGACTGCTAGAACATGCTCAGCATGGTACTGCAGACTAGAAGTTATCACAGTTCGGGCATAATGGATCCACGTATTATCGGGTCTGGGTCGCATCCCATTCTATTAACATGGTCCCAGGTCTGGTTAAAGGTACTATATGTATGAATCAGTGCATTCTGAGCTCCGTGGGTTGAGACAATAACAATCAGAAACTAATGTTAGTTCTAATCATAATTAAACCTTGTACACATTTTAAAAAGCTATGAAATATTATGTACAGTATTTTTTAATTATCCACGCTTACATGTCAATTCCTTGAATGCATAGATATTCATGTCATATTTAGTTAATTATTTCAATTACATTTAGCGCTATGTTCACATTGTTATTATAATTCAAAAGGGCAGTGGAAATGATCTTTATTATGCTAGATGCAACAAAATTGCAAAGCTGACTGAGTCACGTTTATCATCTGTCACCAAGACACTTGTGGACTTGAAATACTGAGTGGATTAGCCATTCGTGGTCTGTCAAATTAGTTCTCAGTAATGGTGAGAAATTACCAGATCCCTACACTATTTCAGACCATTTTAGATTTTAGATATGTTGCCTTCATTCGATTGAATTTAAAACTCATTTAAAACACATGCAGTCAGTTCATGCATCAAGAACTCCCAACTGACAATCAAGCATGAGTACTACCTCATCATATATGCTTTGGAGCTTGGCTCTGCTGCTAAATATGCTGTGACAAGTGCTGCTTTCTGCCCCCTACCTGTACACGCGTCTCTGTGATTACGTTGCACAGAAAACTGTCTATATGACATCAGTGCCATGTTGGTCCGAGGTTCAACCACTACGGTGGTCTCGGAAAACTCTCAGCAGATAGTATGGCTGTTACATTTTCAGGTTCAGGACATTTTGTTGTTAACTGGAATAGCAAGTCGCCCATCTTTCCTTTTGCCAGCCTCCCTGTAATTATTGTCCGCCTGTGCTGTATGAAAGCTGTCTACAGACATGTTGGAATCAGGTCCAAATCAATGTCCTAATTAGTAATGCGCGATATAAACGATATACGATATAAACGATAAAAAATGGCCTACGATAGAGATTTTAATTCTATCGCTCTATTGCGATAACGCATGTTGATGATGCAATCTACCCGCGACCCGCGAAATTTAGAGCCACGAGCTGCAACCGGCTGCAACGCATCAGCGTCATCTGTAGTAAACATGGCTGAAAGCGAAACGGAGGAGCTAGTGAAAAAGACCGGTGCTACTTCCATTATTTGTATGATTACAGTTTTTTTAAATACATTTAGCAGTTTGGCTTTCCTTAGGGTCTATGTAACCTGTTCTGAAATGATTCTATTATAATTTATATATCGTGATATGTATCGTTATCGCAAGAGGCTACAATGTATATCGCAATATTGATTTTAGGCCATATCGCCCATCCCTAGTCCTAATGTCTCTGAAACACAACACACTCAGGCTACTCTCAGAATCCTCACCAGGGTCCATAGCTTGTCGACCGTGTTAGCCAGTGACCATGTTTCCCATGGTGATGGAAGGCAGATACGCATGTCTTTGTTCGCCCGTCATTTCACTCCTGCCCTACATCCCCCTTGCCTCCTCCTCCACAACACCTTGGGGATTTTTAAGTCTCTCCCTCACCCACACGATTGGTCGAAGCGACAACCACAGATCCCTGTTGTAAACGATGGCTCTGTTGACTAGGGATGTAACGATATACCGTAAAACGATATATCGCGATATGAAAAGGCCACGAATGTCAACCGTACGTTTTTTCATGTAATACCGTGTCGCGGTATAGCTGCGAGGTTGCATGGTAAATGCGCACTGTCATTGTGGGGAGTCTGGTGAGCGACATTGTCATTAAAACGTCGCACTCAACTTAACACTGTATGCCCAGGCAGCCCACACCACACAAAATAATAAAGCATTGACACAACACCACTGAAATATGACTCCTAACTGGAAAATCACCAGTCCCCTCTCTTGTTTGTGAACACTAACCAGCTCAGTGTTGCACTGTCCGTTACAACAACATTATGCACACAGCAGCCAAGAAGAGAAAACGCTAGCAGAGATAAAAAGAGAAAGAATAGCGATTGAAACTAGCTTACCTGTTGGAGCAGAAAGTGGTTCATCACGGGTCAGTAATTATGAATCCAGGCGAACAAGAAATTGCAGAAGGAGAGGACGCATCTCCGCTATTTAGGCCACCAAAACGGACCAGGTCGGCAGTGTGGGAATTTTTCGGCTATCCAAAGGATGAAGACGGCAAAATTCTTGAAGATGGAATGCCGACTTGCAAACGCCGCGAGAGAAAAGTGCCTTGCAAAGCGGCAAACACGTCCAACATGGCACATCATCTCCATGAGAAACATCCACAAGACCATGCCAAAATCGTCAAATCCACGGTAAGGTTGGCGAACATCCGTGACAGATGATATAAATATGTCCAATGATCCTTAACATGTTCACCATGACTTTACGTTAGCTTGTGTACTACCGGCATGTTGCGCACAAGTATGGAATCATTACTAGGTCGCACTTAGGTGAAGTCGCCCACCTCCGATAGTGAGAGGGAGTGAGAAGAGCGCACTGTAAAAACATACATTTTGAGACAGAATTTTTAAAATAATAATTAACAAATAAAAATATCGTAATCCTTTTTTTATTTCATTAAGTCAGAATGTATTAAGATAAAAACAGTGTTAAATAAAAATAGATTTGATAGGGTAATAGGCCAACATAGATACATTGAAAATGATCACACTATTGTTAAGTGATTTGATTTGAAAGATAATTTTAAAATGACAGACAAGTGCCTAAATTAAGTTGCATAACCAAATTGTGCTAATATAGGCATACCTTGTTGAAATTGTATCTGTAATATGGGCTTCTGTTTTGTTTTTCTATTAGGAGAAAGCAAGTTGTTAAGTTGTTAATAAATATTTTCTTCAGAGCAAATTCTTTTTTGTATGTCTTATTTTAATCAGCAGTGCTACATCTAATTGACAGCTAAAAGTTAATATCGTATCGTGATATCGTGATATTAATTTTGATATCGTATCGTATCGTATCGTATCGTACTAAAAATGTCATATCGTTACATCCCTACTGTTGACACAGTTTTTTTGCAAGGACAGAGATGTGGTTAAACAAAAGTGTCCCCACGACTAAGAAAATGGTAAACGTTCCATAACATCAGGCGACAAAATACTAATTAACTAAAACAAAACTAAAAAACTAAAAACTAAAACAAGTAAAACAATGTATCAGTAAGACTTCATTTATGAAAAGGGTAGTTAAAGATAGAGTAACAGTTGCTGGCTGCCACTCGTATAGTGCTGGAAGTGAATCATCTTCATCATCGCACAGCTTGCTATAATCTAAATAACAGTTCCATGGATTCACAGTGCATGACTTTATTCCAGACTGCAGTTGAGATAGGTTTGTTCCTCCGTTTTAAAAAAAAGTTTAGTTCGTACTCATGTGGGTTCCTGAATAGCCACCGTCGTCACTGTTAAAATCTCACTCAGCACTAAGAAAACACAGCAGTGCTGAGTGTGACAGTTGCTACTGTTGCGTTTGGTGTAACATTTCTTTAAGTGTGACCGCATAGCACTACAGTCTCAATGGTACAAAATATAATTTTCCAAAAGAAATTGGGGTTCAAGTTTTTTTGAGTTCAGACTGTCTGATGCTGATGTGTGTTGCCAACCCCAGCATGGTGTTCCTGTGTGCCTGAGGGGATTGGACAATGAGGGCTTCTAGAATATTCAGTCCTAATTTGACTTCTCCCTCTTGATTTGGGGACTGCCGTGGGTAGCATTTTATACCCAAAACACATGATTTCACACGTGTGCCTTTCTCATTGGTTTTTCCTTCTCTCAGACCAGATTCTTCTGGAGAATTGCGAAACCAAGCGCACAGGCATTGGGGTGGCTGAAATTCTGTGCTGTTTTTTGAGAATGAATGACAGTGGATAGCAGCCAAGTTAATTTAAAGAAGGCACAGCAAAAAAATATTTTCATTAAATCGATTTGAGTGTGTGTGTTGTGGCAAATGGCAGGGAGGCAGGAGTGGAATACTAATTGAAGGGAGCCTTATAAGGACTTCCTCTCCGTAAATGAGGAAAAGCTGTGGCCCGTTAAGCCACCAGGGCTTTTCTTACCAAGTGCAGGCTGCCAGAAGGAGGAAGAGGAAAAGGAGCTGTGTACTCCATGTGGAGACATGGCCAGTCGGATCACACGGCGTGGGCTGAGGACTAATTAATGGAACCCCTGGAAACCCAGACGAAGGACTTATTACGCAAATATTGCAGACGCTTGAATTAACTATTATTTTCCCTTCCTCCCCTCTCCTGTATGTATAAACCCCCCAATAAATGTCCCATTTTTATGTTGTGCTTTGAGTGTGTTTTGTTGTTGAACTTCGCATGGAATCCCCACACCCTTGAGCCTGCTACAGTGTGTGTGTGTGTGTGTGTGTGTGTGTGTGTGTGTGTGTGTGTGTGTGTGTGTTGGCTTAATGGCTTGCATACAAATATGACGCCCGGTTATGCAGGGCTGAATCCAAGATTTATCTTGAGCTAGCGGTAGGCGATAAATCTAATTAATTCCAGCTGAATTGAAAGTAACCTACATTGTATTTGTGATATTTCCAACCAGCTGTTTTTGGTAACCAATCATCCTAACCAATCATCCTAACCAATCAGACGTCCCTCTGTCTGCTGGCACAGAACAAGTAGGTCACCTGAGATGCGTCATTTCATTGAGTAGCATGTTTCTAAAGTGCAAAGAAAAACAACAGGGAGAGCCTTCATCAGCAGCAAGAAGGATTATGATGAAGAGGAAGGGCTGATGTTCTGCACCCTAACTTAGTAAACAAGTAGCGTGTTTGCTAACATTAGCATTAGCTGTGTCATTGACTACGAACCAAAACAACGTTACGGTTAACTGTGTGATGATACAACACTGCTAATATTTCACTGATGTTGCACATTTGTCTGAATATCCACTTGTTACTTGGGAGTATTTCACTTTGCGGAGTAAAATAAAATCAGAGACTATTTTAGTAACCAGACGAGGCTCCGTGTCCACATAGCGCCTTTTTCTACCAGAAACACAACGCTGCATCTTTACTGTTTACTATTTCTATGACAACTACCCACGTTACCCCTATAGCTCGTCACTTAATATCGATACATCCATGAGAAAGGAAAATAAGTGAAAAGTTCTGATGTTTTCAACTCGAAGCGCCACACAAAAAATGAGCTCTGAAAAAAGTCGATGGCCACTGCATTTTTTTCTCCAGGTGGCCGCTTGCTGCCACATACACTCTCTTCTCGTTGGGAACCTATAGACCTAACCTATAGACTCTCCCACTCAGAAAAAGGCACTATGTAGACACAGGATCTAACGTCAGCATTTAGCTTGTTGCTTTGTTTAAAGGTTAGGGTTAGTATCTTGAAACTGGTAGCTACCCACACAGTTTAATACTTTAATGGTAGACCCTGGTTAACATTAGCCTAACACTGTAGTTATCCGTTAGCTTACATTAACACTCGGGGTGGAACCAGGGTGTTTGCAGAAATTGAAGTCAGACAATGTTCTGAGAAGAATTGCCAGCGCCAACAGCGCACTGCGGTTCGCTTGGCAAGCCAGGGGGTCTGGGGGCATGCCCCCCATACAATTTTTGTATGTTTTGGTGCATTTTTAGGGAATTTTGAGACAGTAATAAGTAAAGCAGGTCTAGCAACAAGAAGGTTGCTGATTCGATCACCGGGCTCTGCCTAGCTAAGTGCCGAGGTGTCCCTGAGCAAGACACCTAACCCCTAAATGGTTGTTACATTGCATGGTTGGCACCACCGTCAGTGTATGAATGGGTGAATGTCCGGCAACTGTAAAGCGCTTTGGATAAAAGCGCTATATAAATGAAATCCATTTACCATTTATTCTCAACTAAGCATCCCTTACGCACATAGACTTAATCAAATGAATACACTGATTGGACAGCTTAAAAATAATATATGAGCACTGCAATTGATGCAGGGATGGGTAATGATTTTTGAATATTCGAGTAGTCATTTTAGTCATCGAATAGTTCATGCAACTAACTAACAAATTGTCTCCCAAGTTTCCCATGTACGATGAGCAATCGCTGCAAATGTCAACAAATGTCAACAAATGTCTGGTGATTAATCTGGTGATATGCCTTCAATGCTTAAACTTAAACAAGATTACCAATTACCAAAGAGATAGTCCCCAGAAACTAACAGAAATAGATAACAAAGAAAGCAACTTAAAACTAATTAAAACCCAAGCAGTTTCTTTACTCCTTTCACATTTTCAGTTTTTTTGCTCCCGTCACATTTTTACTCACTGTGGGCTCATTTTTCACTGCATGGAAACAGCACAATCACGGCTAGAAGGAGGAAGAAATCAAAAGTGTCTTTTGTGTAGTATAACACAGTTATAAAACAGCAACGCAAAGAGTGGCGCATGCACCGTACCATAGGAAACAATGGTTTTGGTGGCGACGCATCTGTGAGATCACAGCCTGATCATTTACATTTACGGCATTTGGCAGACGCTTTTATCCAAAGCAACTTACAAAGAGTCCAAGTGAACTCTGAACAGGTGGGTCTTGAGTCTCTTGTGTCATCTCTCTAGTCATCTTGCCAAAGTTCTGACTGAAGGTCTGACATTGTTGTTTTTTGGAGGTAGGTAGGGGCAGTTCCGCTGACAGTCATGAAGGCCAGTACTAGGGATGCACCGATACCACTTTTTTTCAGACCGAGTACAAGTACAAGTACTTACATTTGGGTACTTGCCGATACCGAATACCGATACGAGTACTTAATAAAACCATTACAGTTCTAACAATGACTTTGAAAACATGTTTTATTTTCAATTTTCATCAGATGTTCCTCACTTTCTGACTGTGAACAAATTAAACAAATATAATGTCACTGCCACACATTTCACTGAAATGTAACCTATTCAGTGTATTTCAGAACCATCCAACATACAACTGTAGCAGTTGTAATAATATGATAACATATCATTTCAGTCACTTTCTGATTGTGAACAAATTAAACAAATATAATGGCACTGCCACACACATTCCACCTGCCTGCTCAACTAACGAGAGGTTTGTAATATACAAGGCCAGTGTTGCCAACTCCTCAGTAAGGAAAGTAGCTATTGGCTGTCCTAAAAGTCGCTAGAAGTAGCTAAATGACGTCATCGCCTAATTAGCATAATTGGCAATGTGCTGTGGACGCTGTAGGAGAGAGGAATAACGTCGTGGGGGAGACAAAAAGTGAGTAAAAAACACCCTAAATATGTTATTTATTTTTATTTATTTTAGTGCAGTGATTTATTTTAGACAAAGAAAATTTGACATTTACATCCCGCCCTGATCAGCCAGCGGCGGCTTCGCGCATGCGCGATTCATTTGCCGTCTGGACGCGGAGGGGTGAACATCTCGTACTCTGACTGCAGCTGGGAGGGACTGCTGCGCGAGGATAGGATTATTATGTCAGTCGGATACTCGGTACCATGCGCAGTTGCTATTAAACATCCATAAACGACAACTCGGTTGCATCTCTACATTTCAATATTCCTTGGCTAACAATATTACAAGGTTAACGTTGCGTTGCCAAAGTGGTATCGGGTGCGGTTGTATCGGAGTAGTTTAACGAGTACGAGTACATGAGCACAGTATCAGACCGGATACTGGATACTGGTATCGGTATCGGTGCATCCCTAGCCAGTACCAGTGTCTTGAATCAAATGCGAGGTTACCAAGAGCCAGTGGAGGTCGTGGAAGAGGGGGGTTACACAAGAGAATTTTGGTAAGTTGAACACCAGGCGCACTGCTGTGCTCTGGATGCGTTGTAAGGGTTTGATTGCGGAGGCAGGGAGTCCAGCCAGGAGTGTTGTAGTAGTCAAGGCGTGTGATGATGAGTGCTTGGACCAAGATCTGTGCTGCTTCACGTGTGAGAAGGGCAGGATTGTGTGGATGTTGGAGAGAGCAATTGTACAAGATCGGGCTACAGAGGTGATGTTGCCGTTGCAGGACAGCTGGTCATCCAGTACCATGCCAAAGTTCCTTGCAGTGGGTGCAGGGGAGACTTTAATGTTCTCAATGGTGACAAGTAGATCCATCTGAGGGCAGTCTTTCTTCAGCATGAAAAGAAGCTCAGTCTTGTCTAGGTTAAGCTTCAGGTGGTTGGCAGTCGTCCATTTGGACAGTTGTGGGTGTCGTCTGCATAGCAGTGATAGGAGAAGCCGGATGTAATTAGAGATCTAGTGTATAAGAAGGGGTCCTAGTACTGAGCCTTGGGGGAGTCCATGTAAAGCAGACATGTCAAACTCAAGGCCCGTGGGCCACTACCGGCCCGCTGTACAATTATATCCGGCCCGCGAGAAAATATCATATGTCTATCATAACTGGCCCGCCTGTATATAGGACGCCTCTGAAAACTCAAAGTCCCAGAATGCACTGCAACAGCTAGTGTGCCAATACCTGCAAGCCCAGCTGCACCTTCCCGCTGCTCTATTGCACACACGACAAGTCACCCCAAAAGAAATGGCCAAATGGACTCTGAAAACAGGGGCTTTCAAGACAGGTGGGAGGCAGAGTATCTGTTTACTAGCGTTAGCGGCAAAGCAGTTTGTCTTGTTTGTGGAGCTGGCGTAGCCGTATTCAATATAACCTAAGACGGCACTATGAGACAAAACACCAGGACAAGTACAAAGACGTGGATAGACAGCAAAAAGTAGAGAAGTTAAAAAAGACTCTGGTGGCACAGCAGACTATGTTCATAAAAGCAAAATCACAAAGTGAGGCCGCCGTGAAAGCTAGTTTTGTTGTGGCAGAAGAAATCACTAAATCAGCCTGACCTTTTACTGAGGGAGAGTTTGTAAAGCGGTGCATGATGAAGTATACGACGTCATGTGTCCAGACAGAAAGCAAGCATTTTTAAATGTAAGCTAAAGCATAAATACTGTTGCTGATCGTGTATGTGAGCTTGCCACCGACTTCCAAGCACAGTTGATGGAAAAGGGAAAAGACTTCATCGCATATTCCCTTGCTGTGGATGAGAGCGCGTGACTGATGCGGCACAGCTGTCAATCTTCATCCGTGGAGTGGACTCCAGTTATGCATTACAGAGGAACTTTTGGGAATTAAGTCAATGCATAGCACAACCACGGGAAAGGACATATTTGAGGAAGTATCTGAATGTGTTAATGAAATGAAACTGCCATGGGACAAACTGACGGGACTGACGACAGATGGAGCGCCTGCGATGTGCGGTCAAAAGAACGGATTAGTGGGGAGGATGCGGGAGAAGATGCAGCAGGAGAAATGCACAGGTGAGCTAACAGTGTATCACTGCGTCATACACCAGGAAACGCTGTGTGGTAAAGCTCTCAAAATGTACCATAACACTGACCGTTAACTTTATAAGAGCTAAAGGCTTGAATCACCACCAATTTCTTTTCTTGAGGAGATAGGGCACATCGGCATGTCCAGAATCTATCACACAAAGGTGCGATGGCTAAGTCGAGGGAAAGTGCTAAAGAGATTTTTTGACTTGCATGAGGAAATCTGCCAGTTTTTGGAGAGCAAAGGGAAAGACACCACAGAGCTCCGGGACGAAAAGTGGCGATGTGAGCTGGCCTTTTTGTGTGACATAACGATGCATCTCACTGCGCTAAACCTCCAGCTTCAGGGACGGGGACATGTGATCACACATATGTATAATGCCGTGAAAGCTTTCCAAACCAAGCTGCGCCTGTGGGAGACTCAGCAAGGAAACCTCGGTCACTTTCCGTGTTGCCAAACACTGACAAACCATGTCTCCACCGATGTGTTCCCGACTGCGCATTTTGCCGATAAACTGGGCGCACAGAGTTTACTTGGCGATTTGCCGACTTTGCAGCTCAGAAATTAAAATTTGAACTGTTCAGCAATCCGTTTGCAGTTGACGTGGAAAGAGCGTCTGTTAATCTCCAAATGGAGCTGATAGACCTCCAGTGTAATGACACACTCAAGTATGACTCTGTGGGCGCTGCACAGTTTCCAAGCTTCATCCCCGAAACAATGCCTCAACTCCGCCTACATGCTGCTCAAATGCTCTGCATGTTTGGAAGCACATACCTGTGTGTATACTCTTTTCTCTGTGATGAAGATGAACAAAAACCCACGCAGGAGTCGTCTCACTGATGCACACCTTCACTCCATCTTGAGGGTTTCCACAGCACAGAACCTAACTCCTAACCTAACATTGATGAACTGACAGCCAAGAAAAGATGCCAAACATCTGGTTCTGGCACATGAGCATAAAATAAGAATGTAGTCTACCTAAATATGTTCTAAGTATGTTTTTGCACTTTATCCAATGTTCTGTTTATGCTGTTCAATAAATGTTGACCCTGTTTGGCCCTCGACGTAGTCCCAGTTTTACATTTTGGCCCTCTCTGTGATTGAGTTTGACACCTCTGATGTAAAGGATGCAGGGTCTGGACTAGGGTTGCTCGCCGGGATCCCGGGAAATCTTCAGCTTCTTTAGTACCGGGAATTAGCAACGGGTCCCGGGTTTTTTTTGGTTTTTTTTTGGAGGGGGTATTTGTTAACCTTTTATAACTATGCTGCATTAATAGTAGCCTAAACTAATAATACATACTCAATATATTGTGCAAATATTATTATTTTCTTGTTTAGATAGGCAGGCATACGAACTACCTGTAGAAGGTCTAAAAATAATCACTTGTGCGGATGTAACGAATTGTAGTGAACGCCACGGAGGAGCTGAAGAGACGAGACGCGGAGTGTAGTTGTATTGTTGCTCTGTGGCCCAGACACCACCCAGAGTCTACCTTTTATTGTGCTTTCACAAGGACTGATTGTTGTTTTGGACATTAATCCGTTAATTTGCGGTTCTGATGAGGGGGGGGTGGGGGGTGCTCCGTTCATTTGCGGTTCTGATCCGGGAGGGGGGGGGGGGGGGGGGGGGTGGATATCGCTGGATATTGGTGGGGACATGTCCCCAGCGTCCCCAGTGTCCCCACTACATTCTACGCCCATGTGCTTTCCCATAATACATTTCCCATACATAATATTCCTCATAATCCCTCCGGCCCCCAACGTCATCTGCGCGGCCATGTGGTGGCCCCGCCCCCCCCTGGCCGCTACAAAATGTAATGAAGATTGTTGTTTTTTTTCTTCATGAGAATTTCAACAGAATTGCTGCCTGTTCTTCATAGAAATAAAACATTTGTATTCGATAAAATAGCGTTGTTCTGTTGCATTTATTTATATAGGCCTAGCATTAAATTAGTATTAAAAGGCACTTCCGGTTTCGACGGGAATCCCGGGAAGGGGCTCTATAATCCCGGTATTTAAAAAGGGTCAGATTCGGGAATTTTGAGCAACCCTAGTCTGGACAGGGAGCCATTCCATGTGACCTGATAGGTGCGATCTGTCAGGTAGGAAGTGAACCAGGATAACGCGGTCAAGAAGGATGAGCACAGATGAGAGGGACGAGCCTCTGGCGTCACGGAGGGACTCCGTTACCACGAGCAGGGCTGTCTCCGTGGAGTGTGTGGCCTTGAAGCCTGACTGATGAGGGTCTAGTAGTTGTTTTGAGAGAGATAGGAGGATAGTTGGGTAGAGATAGCAAATTCTAGAGTTTTGGAGAGGAATGAAAGGAGAGATACAGGTCTCTATTCGGTGGCGTCAAGGGTGGGTTTCTTGAGGAGTGACTTGATTCTGGCAGTCCTGAAGGCAGTTGGAAACGGGCCTGAATCGAGGGAGGTGTTGATTGGGGTGGTGAGGAAGGGGACGATGTCGCCCGAAATTTCTTGAAGAACGGAGGATGGGACTGGGTCAAGGGGGCAAGTGGTGGTGTGGTTGGATGTCACAAGCCTGTTGACCTCTTCAGGGGAGAGAGGGGCGAAGCAGGTAAGGCTGACAGGGGTGAGTGTAGGGGAGGGAGGATAGCAGCGGGGGTGAAAGAGTAGGTAATGTCCTTCATCTTCTTTGTAAAGTAGGTGACAAAGTCATCAGCTGTGAGGGAGGAGGGAAAAGGGATGAGGAGGGGAGGGAGGGTTGAGGAGGGAAGAGAACATGGAGAAAAGTTTCCGAGGGTTGGAGGTGGAAGAGTTGATCTTTGCAAGGTAGAAGGCAGATTTGGCTGCTGCCACAGTAGAGGTGGCATCTGAGAGGAGGTGGAGGTAGTGAGAGAGATCATCAGCAGAGTCTGATTTCCTCTATTTTCTCTCAGCTGCCCTCAATTCTGTTCTACGAGCCCGGACAGCCAGGGAGCGGCAGAGGATTGTGCTGGTCGCGAGGTGAATGGACAGAGCGAGTCGAAGGGGGAGGAGAGAGAGGATGTCAGAGTGGAGGAGTCTTTCTCTGCTGACAGGAGGAAGAATCGTTGGGGGGGGGTAGTGAGGAAAGGATCGTTGGGGAGAGAGTAGGAGGAGAGAGAATTTTCAGGTTTCTGCGGGAGGTGACGATGTGAGGACTAGTGGGGAGGGAGGTGGGAGATTTTAGGGGGAGGGATAAAGCTGGTCAGACACAGGGAGGGGGGTAACAGAGAGTGCCAAATGGTGCAGGACCTTGTGAAGACAATCACCTATACAATAATAATCACTGAACATTTGAATCTAACGACATACATGTAAAGTATGTTGATGATGATGATATGGATGATAGGAAATAGTCACAATCATCACAGGAGAGACTTAATGCCCTTGCTGGGCCTGCATCCATTGCTACTTTCGCCGCACAGATTCCATTTCAACAAGGCTAAAACTCGGTAATTGGTAAATAAACTCACGTAGATGCTGTACTCATGTCGATGACACCCGATAATGCTTTACCGTCCAGGGGACGCACCGTGTTAAAAAAAAGAATCCTTCAGCCGAAATTTTCTCATCGTCTGCGCATACATCTCGTGCATATCTCCCGTTTTGTTCAGTGCCAATGAGTGAAAGAAAAACATTTTAAAATGCCACCCAAGAAAAAGCTCAAACATATTGCTGGCCAACAAACTATTGCAGGTAGGGATGTACCCAAATACAAATATGGTCGGGAAAGCACAGATAGGCTAATGCGATGGAAACATAGTTCTTCTACCAGAAGTTGCTAGTTATTATTCGGGGGGGGGGGACCATGGAACTGTAACGCGCTTGGTTGTGTCTTAGCTTAGATTAGCTTTGGTAGTAACTTAATCATCCTGTTGCTGTAACAAAAACAAAGAGCGCCACCCAGTGACCCAATCTGTTTCTGCAACCAAACAATGTTCCAAAAGCATAGTAGGCATGTGTTACACAGTTACGCTGTGTAAGATTTGTATAATGTTTTGTGAATTAATGTGTGAATTTGTGAATTTTATTTGTACACTTTCAACATACGTGAACATAACCATAATTACAACCACATGACAAACACCAGTGTAACACTACTAGTTGTCACCAACACTATTTGTCAAAAAAAACCAACACATTTTATTGGGGACCCACTCAATTTCCCTGGGATTTCCCCCACTAAAATTACCACCTGTGGGTCCCGGCTCAATAGATTGAAAACTCATTTACATCACTGATGATCCATGAAGAAAGTAGGATGGTTACAGCTGCTTGTAGGCTATGTGAAATGTGAATACACATTTACTACACATAGTGGCATTTACAACACATCTTCAACCTGAGCACGACGATGGTCCCTGTCCTGTGGAAAACATCATGCCTGGTTCCCGTCCCCTCATGAAGTCGCTGGAGAGGCTAGTCTTGAAGCACATCCGTGCACTAGTCGAACCATCACTAGACCCCCTGCAGTTCGCCTACCAGCCCTGCACTGGAGTGGAAGACGGCATCATCTTTCTGCTGCACAAGGCTTAAGGCTGATACATTTGTTCTCGCTCCCAGGGCTGAGAGAACAAAATTATGTAATTTTGTTCTTGCAGCCCTGGTTCGGGAGTTCTCGCAGCTTGTTCTCGACACATCATCCGGGCCGAACTTTCTTCTTGCGTCACGTCCGAGAACTATTGTGTGATTGGTCAATTTGAAGTGGCCGTGGTTAATGCGCGTGCAGACGTTTGCTGCTGTGGGCGGGGCCTTTGAGGAGTTTCTCGTGAAGTATGAAATGTCCTGGCCAGAACGAACTATCGGACACAATAGTGAGCAACTATTGCTCACAGTCCTGCTACCTGCATACGTTTTCAGATGACTCAGCCATTGTGGGCTGTATCAACAAGGGACAGGAGGCTGAGTACAGGATTGTGGTGGACAGTTTCATGGAGTGGTGTGACTAAATCACCTGCAACTCAATATCGCAAAGACTAAGGAGCAGGTGGTGGATTTCAGGAAGCAATGGACCCACCCAAAACCAGTCAGCATCAGGGGGACTGAGGTGGACATTGTCGAGGAATACAAGTACCTGGGCGTCCACATAGACAATAAGATGGACTGGACTAAAAACACAGAGGTCCTGTACAAGAAAGGTCAGAGTCGCCTGGATATTCTACGGAGACTCAGATCCCACTTCGTCATCAATTTTCCGACACTTGGCTAAAGCATCGACAAACCCGCTGTCACAGAGAGCCACTGTGATTACCCTCTGTGCTACACAGGGCATATGCGTGTATGGTAGTATTCATCATATTGCAAGCACTATCTGTTCCTACAGTGCTGATCTTGTCCACGATCTCCCACTCCTGTGCAACTTCAATAAACTAGCTAGTGCATGCTGACTAGTGCGGCAAAATGCCTTTCATCCGTTTTCACCACACCTAACGCGACCGAGTGCAGTTGCCATTGGTAATCGATTAGGTGTGACATTACACTGAGGTAGTTACGGTTGCTTACTGATGTCCAGTGGTCTGCAGTCAGTACAATACATGTAGCTTGTGGCAATTCCTCCGATTTCTTTGCCTTTTCACTGCCATGCAATTTGTGAATTCTTGCAACAATAGTTCCCCTCGAAGGTGGCTTGAATGATGGTAAAATGGTAAATGGTAAATGGACTGTATTTATATAGCGCACATATAGCGCATATCCCCAAACTCCATGCGACATTGACTAGGCGTGTTAGCCATAACAGCCCGACAATGAGAGCCAGAGCCTTCAGCATCTCAGGGCGAATCTCATCCACACCTGGCGCCTTGCCACTGAAGAGCTTTTTGACTACTTCAGTGACCTCTACCAAGGATATGGGTGAGGCTTCCCCCGAGTCTTCAGATTCTGCCTCTTCCACAGAGGACGTACTGGTCGGGTTCAGGAGTTCCGCAAAGTGTTCTTTCCACCGCCCGACAATATCCTCAGTCTGGGTCAGCAGTTCTCCTCTCCGACTGAGCACAGCCTGAGCCAGGCCCTGCTTTCCCTTCCCGAGTCACTGGACAGTTTGCCAGATCTTCCTTGAGGCCAACCAAAAGTCCTTCTCCATGGTCTCCCCGAACTCCTCCCACACACAGGTTTTTGCTTCAGCGACCGCTGAAGCCGCGGTCCTTTTGGCCTCCCGGTACCCGTCTGCTGTTTCAGGAGACCCCTAGGCCAACCAGGCCCGAAAGGCCTCCTTCTTCAGCCTGACGGCTTCCTTCACCGCTGGTGTCCACCAATGGGTTCTTGGGTTGCCGCCACGACAGGCACCGACAGCCTTTTGACCACAGCTCCAAGCTGCAGCCTCTACAATGGAGGCTCTGAACCACTCAGGTTCCATTACACATTTATAATTAGGGCTGTTTCGATACCGCTGCCAATACCTTGATTTTGATACCAGTTCCTAAACAATACTTTTTTAAATATAATTTTGGAAAAAAAAATCTATTTGTATAAGTTAAAAATGTATAAGTTACACGCTACAATACAAATCTTTCGTTTTATTTTTCAGCTCCTTGGCACACTCAATGCAGTTTCATAAGATAAAATATAAATATATAATATAAGAATATAAATATAATATAAAAATATTTACCACAACTTTACCAGCATTAAGTTAACATATCAATAAATACACTCGGGACTCACCGGTGATCGCATCTTTAGTTCCCCGTGCAAGATCAATGTAATTCAGAGCGTGAATATCTTTCAAATATCCTATATCTTTAAAAATCCTATATGTTTAAAAACTATCAACATGATCGCTGAGTTGTAGACCTTATTATTATTTAGTATTTATCGTATGTTATAGTATAATCTGGGTTGATTCAGTAATACAAGGGCTTGGGAAAAAGATGACATTTTTGGTAATATCTAGGGTTGCCCGATTTTTCAGCCGATATCAATAACCTGCTTTTCTTGGCCTATGCAATATAATTGCACTTTTTCATTTAAAAAATAAGATCACAACTTCTAGGCCTAGTTTATGCACACCTGAGGGTAAGAAATGCTAATGTAGTGAGCAAAGATGGTTGATTTAATATTTTATAGATCTTTATTATGAGTAGTTAGCTTAAGTGCAACACAATACAAAAATAAAGGCTTTTATAGAAGTTAAATCATAAATCATCTGCTACTACTTGTGCTTTGTAGCTCCTTGCACCTTTTCACCTCCTCTCTGAACCCTTGCAGAACATGAAGGCCTATTGCAAATTGCAATCGTGTGGTCTGCTTCTGGAACTGAAAAACGTCTACACCAGTGATGACATTTTGATTGACTCCATTCTACACTGCATGGCTCTAGCTCAACCAAAGTGCTTGCCTGTGATTGTCAATGCAATAGCTTTGAATTAGGTGTTGTATTCATCACCTACAATTTCATTATCAGAATAATACACAATACTGATTTCCAAATATCGACTGATAATTTATTGGACTGATTTATTATGCATTCCTAGTAATATCGCACACCACTCCTTAAGGCCACCTTACATTTACCACAGGTAAAAGGCATCAGGTTCGGTGTGCCAGGCATGAGACCAACAAGGTAGAAAATGACAACACTAAACGTCTGTGTCTGTATGTTCAATGCCATAGAAATATTTGTGGCAATTAGTCAGACATTATGGGAAAATGTGTGCATATAAAACTCTGGGTAGATTGGAGTATGTGAATTCTCGGAATAAAGAGCAAGTGACCAGTGAAAGTGAAAGAACTGATTTTCTCATCTCTGAATAATGCTGTGGTCTGCCCAAGTTGACTTGATTTCAGGAATTCAACTGCTCGAGAATGTCACAAAATAAAACAATGATACTGGCTAATATGATTCAATAAAGGTTCTACGTTCCGATATTTAATGGAATACATATTGACATGCGCAAGATATATTTTCAAGTCGTCCAATCAACCTGGACGAATAATAACGTGCATCATAACTAGACAAAATCCTATGTACCGCAGACAAGACCGGAAAAATAATCCATCTGAACTTGCCCCTGTGGCTAATTATCTATCAAGAAACCGCAGGAGCCAGAGGCTGAGTGTCACTACCCTGTCACTGTTTACTCCTGAAAACCGCCAAGACACTTACGAGGATTCGGCTGTTGATTTCTACAACATTAGCTCTTCATCCATCTATCCGCAATGCCACAGCACGAATAGCTTGATATTGTTCTGTATTCCCAGTCGCTATTGTACACTCACAGATGTAGCTACACATCAAGGACAGTAATATAAACTACTCTTGCGTGGCGGGAGTTTGCGATATTAATGCGGTTAAAGCGAGTACGGCATTTGGTAGCAATATGATCTCCACTGATCCTTACGGCTGCCTATTAAATCAGTGTACAGGCCCGTGTCAGGGCTGCGTGCCCCACATATAGATGACAAACTGGCCTAGTTACCAATGGTTAGCAATACACACGAGTGGGTGAAATACGGTTTCACTTTAGGTCGTGTACATAAATAGGTAACCGTACTGCGTTTATTTGTGTTTTTGTATGTGTACATGGGCGTGTCCGGTGGAAACACAATTTGACCTAGATCAGGCCGGCTAGCCGTGCAGAGCATAGCCTAGCCGAGATGTGCCACGCCGTGTATTGTTTACATTACATGCGACGTTCAGTTCGAGGTATCGCCACAACACAAGGAGAATACGAATCACGCACATATGTCTAATCACGTCAATGCGTCAGTCCGACCAATGCGTGTCGGTATGTTTGCAAACTCACTTAGATGAGAGCATTAGCTTGCTAGTGGTGGTTAGCTTTGGAGACTGGCTGAGGATGACGTTAGCTTCCAGGCTAGCTGCTGGGGACGCTAGTGTCAGCAGATAGCTGTACTAGCTACTGGCGGACGGTACCTGCTTGATTATCGCAAAGGCCTTTTATTTATGGGCTCTTCACATACTAGCCACTGTAACCATTCCTCGATACTCATCCCATGAAACCCATTGGTGTTCATTCAATTTGTTATAATGGCCACGGACTGCCTTTTCCTCGTAAAAGCTACACACCATTCTCCCGTGAGCAACAGAAACAGCAAACACAGATGTGAACAATGTCCGTTGCGTCGCCGGACGGGAGCGGCTCCGGTTCAGATGATCGAATCGGGTTGAACACTCGTCGTTTGTCTTACCGTTTTTAAAGAACGCCGCTATGTCAGCAGCGTCTTTTGACGTGTCGTCTGCTCCTTCCCCTGAGCTCATGACTACTCCTTTTTAACAGGAGCTAAAAATCCCAAGTCGAAGCCTTGTTCTTTCCAGCGTACGAAGATGCCAAATTCGCCCAGGTCTTCCGAAAAACGCGTGACGAGAAGCAGACGGCTACGAGTAGTGGATATCATTCATGACATCTGCCCAACCCTCCATCTTGAGTACGGTCATTCTAAATGAATCACCGTACCAGGGTGTCCTTCCTCGGAGTGGAGCCGAGGGGAGAGTCGCTGTGGAAGAGAGGAGGGGGCAATAGGCCACAGGAGGGGCTTGCTTGCTGTTCGGTGAATTCACGAGCAGGCGATGGGCGAGACTCTCCACGTGAGAACGGGTGAAACGTGTAGAACTTCGCGCAGCTAATGGCAAATGTTTATTTAAATATCATATAATATAGTATATGCTGTGTGACACCAGCTTGCAAATAATGTCTCCTGGTTCTGTGACCATAGACTGTATTGGCTGCATGAGAATTAGTCCTTTTGTGACGAAAATATTTGGAACTCAGATGAGCGATTGATCGGATGAGAGGTGTCTGCAGATATGTTCAGTTGTTTGCAGAGGAAACCTACAGTAAAAGTATTTAGTTGGCAGGGGCTCCTCAGTGGTGTTGGTATTTAACAGACGGATCAGTCCCACCACCTAGAGATGAAACATGTAAGCGCGTCCAGTTCGTCAAAATGACATCATATCGTCTTTCTTATCCATAGGGTACGTAATGCATAGGCTGCGTTCGAACACACACAAAAACAGGTTTCCTAACTACTTTACCTTAACCCCGTCGCGGGGTCAAGGAAAGATGGAAAGGAGAATCCATAAGGACTTAGGAAAGGACAACTGCGCTGTTGATGGGGCCATCTGGGCAAGAACATTGGTCATATATTGGGGCTTGAAGCTTTACAAGAAAGAAAGGGATAGATTAACAGGGTCTGAAGTTATATGGACAAATCATTGAAAAAGTAAATCATTTTAAAGACTTCTAAAGACAACCAAACAAGACTTGTTTGGTTGGATGAAAAGGGTGCATGGAAATGCATGTGGAGAAGTTAGAATCAAAATGCAAAAAAAGTTTGTTAATTTACTGAGAGGGGTAGTTGGGCAAGAATGGGGTGCTGACAAACAAAAAAGCATTGATGTATATACGATATAGGGCTCTGATGAGGTCAACAATAGATTACGAATGTTTTGTATACGGTTCTGCAGCCAAGATGCATTTAAACAAAATTGAGAGAGTGCAAAACAAAGCACTGAGGATTTGTACCGGTACAATGTTTCAAGATCCACATTCCAGCTCTGTGAGTTCCACCTTTACCGACAATTACCAACTCATCAGCCCAATCACCTCCACCTGTCCCCGCATCAATCACTCCCTATATAATGTAGCGATCGCCACAGAGAGAGAGAGGAGTCGGACAAGAGAGTATTTCTTTATGTTGATCTGTGCCCCGATACACCGCACGACCCCAGATTCAACATTTATTTGCCTTCACAATCCTGTCACATGAACCCCAGCCTGCCGGGGGTCGCTCCCGGGGGCACAATACAACATAACACAAGAACACACATAACTCAGGAACAACACATATAAACAACTCTGCAAACGACAACATTTCCCATAATCCCTCAGGCCCCTACGTCATCAGCGCGGCCATGTAGCGTCCACACCGTCTTTCCAGCATTTACCTGATCAATCTCCAGTTGCCGACCCTGCCTGTCTGCCTGCCTACTATCAGGAGGTATTCAGTAAAGCAAGGGTGACGTCACTACTTCCCCATCGTCCATATGACTGCACTATCGACCTACAGCCAGGCACGTCCCCGCCCAGGGGACATATTTTCTCCCTGTCTGCCCCTGAAAGAGAGTCCATGGAGACATACATGAAAAGCTCCTTGGCAGCAGGCATCCGTCATTGAGTTTACATGCATACAATAATCCGATAACTGGGAATAATCAGGTAATGGTAATAATCAGATTTGACGCGTTTACATGCACTTCAGTAATCAGATAACTGAAAACCCAGGTTTACATGATTCAGTCGATTAGTTGGATTTCTTTCATGACGTTCATGACGTAAAAATCAAACTTTCTCCGAGACCTTCTTAAAAATGTCGCCGTTCCTATATTTCTCCCACCTAGGAGATGAAGGATGTTCATGTCCTTCATTTCATTGAGCATGAGTTTTGTTTCTCTTCCCTCCAAAAATGGGTTCTACCCACGGATCTACCGCTGCCACTCGCCATGTTTGTTGTTGTCCTGTGGTTGACTGCATCTGCACACGTTCAATCTACATCCGTTTCTTCTTCTTCTTCTTCTTGTTTTACGGCGGTTGGTACATCCGTTTACACATGCGCAGATGTAAAAGAACGAAAAGAAACCTGATTAACGTATACATGTGCCGAAGAAAACGGATTATTGGTCAAAAACCAAGCTGTGTTTATTGGATTTCTCATAAACCGATAAAGGCCTTTATCGGATAAAGGTTATCGGACTATGCTGTATACATGACCACTTGAATAATCTGGTAACTCCAGAAATCAGATAATGATCGGTTTATTAGTGATTAACGATCTTCACCAAACTAGATCTCCGCAATGCTTACCACCTGGTCCGGATCAGGGAGGGCGACGAGTGGAAGACCGCTTTTAACATTACTGGTCACTGTGAATACCTAGTTATGCCTCTCACTAACTCCCCTGCTATTTTCCAAGCGTTGGTGAATGATTCAGACACATGTTGAATCGTTTAATAGTTTTTGTTTATTTGGACGATATGAACTCCCTCTTCGTCAAGGCTGAAAAGTGTGCGTTCCATGTTCTGTCAGTCTCGTTCCTGGGTTACATCGTGTCACAGGGGAACATACAGATGGATCCAGCGAAGTTGTCAGCAGTTACTTCCTGGCCCGTTCCTGACACATGCAAGCAAATGCAATGGTTCCTCGGGTTCGCCAACTTCTACCGCCGGTTTATCAGAGGCTACAGCACCATCGCCGCCCCTCTCACAGCCCTCACTTCATCCAAGGTGCCCTTCACCTGGACTCCGGCGGCTGAGATGGCTTTCTAGACGCTCAAGACCCGGTTCACCTTGGCCTCCAGGTTCCTGACCTTGACCATCAGTTTGTCATGGAGGTGGATGCTTCTGATGTGGGGGTAGGGGCGATTCTATCCCAGAGGACGGCCGTGGACCAGAAGCTCCACCCTTGTGCTTTCTTCTCTCAGCAGCTGAACCCCGCTGAGAGAATCTACGACATCAGCAACCAGGAGTTGTTGGCTGTCAAACTAGTGTTGGAGGAGCGGCGGCACTGGCTGGAGGGGACCAAGCAAACCTTCTTGGTCTGGACAGACCATAAGAACCTTGAGTACATCCGTACACGCAAGAGATTGAACTCTTGACAGGCCCGGTGGTCCCTGTTCTTCAACCACTTCAACTTCTGCCTCTCCTACAGACGTGGATCATCGACACATCAAGCCCGACGCCCTGTCACAACAGTCTTTGGATTCTAAACACACCCGTTTCACAGTGGGGTCAACACCAACTAAGGCAATCCCGGTAGAATTAGGTGAAATTAGGTGAGATAAAATTATGCTTACATACTGGAGTCGTCTACGGGGGTGTGAGAGTGAAACCGCTCTGAGAGAGACCTCTGGTGCCCACCGCTCAACCTCCTCCGCTTCCCCAGTTCATTGGGGGGGTCTCATCTACTCTATGAGGCGCCAGTGGCGGTCTCGCCGCCATGGAAGTACCTGGTTGACTGGGAGGGATACTGACCAGAGGAGAGATTGTGGGTCCCCGCTCGGCACAGCCTGGCTGCAACCGACCAGCCCACTAGGACCTCTGCAGCCCCTGGGAATGTATGCCACAGACCCCTCCATGCCCTCCCACCGGACACCCCAAGTGAGGAAGAGGCGTCCTCCGACTCTGAGGATACCCAGACCCCCTTCACCCACCCGGCTGAGGAAAGGACTTTGTCAGGATCTCCAGAGTTTTAGAGCACCTCCTGGGCGGCCCCCTCCACCCATCTGATCCTGTTCGGTTTTATTTTGTTTCTGTTTTCTCTTTTTAGGACTTCAGGAGGTGGGGGGGGGGGGGTTCTGTCATGCTCCACATTCCAGCTCTGTGAGTTCTACCTTTTCCGACAATTACCAACTCATCAGCCTAATCACCTCCACCTGTCCCCGCATCAATCACTCCCTATATAAACTCTGCATTTCCACACTCAAACTCATTCCAGACTCATTGCCAGATTGTAGCTTTGCCAATGTCCGCAAGTCTTTCCAACATTTATCTGATCGATCTCCAGTTGCTGACCCTGCCTGTCCCCAACCTACCTGCCTCGTCTGACCCCCGGAGTATGCCACAGCCTTCTGTCCCCGACCTGTCTGCTCATATCTGCGGCTGTTTGGTGATCTCCCGCTTTGACCCCACTTACCTGCTTCTTGGTCATCAGCGTGTCCCCGACTATCCACCCACCTGCTACTTCCTTGTGCCTCCACCCAGCTGATTTCCCACCCAGCTCTGGATCTGCTACCTCCATAACGGCATCTTCCACCTCTTCCCTGCCGGTACTGCTGCCTCCATACGAGGGATCACGTGTGAGTGTGCGCTCTCCTCCCCCGCCACTCTCACCTGTGTCCCCGCTCCCACGTCACCTGTGTCCCCGCCTCACCTGTTTGTATGGAGTACCCTGTATTATACTTAAACTTGGAGTACATTTGTGTTGTGCTGCCTTTGGATTCTAAACACATCCATTTCACAATGAGGGCAACACCAACCAAGGCAGCAGTCCTTCTCAGTATACAAACTATAAAATCCAATAGGGAGGATTTAATGTTGGAAATCCAGCAGTTTATTCAGATTACATAGGCTAGGGGTGGATGTGTGATTGGGGGAAGCAGACAAAATAGCCAAAAAGCAACTGGGAGGAGAGATATCATAGATATCTAGGAGAAGCTAAAGAGATGCTCAAGAAAGAAATAATGAAGACAGGACAGAAGGGAGAGGGATAACAGCGGAAGAAAATATTACAGTGTGCAGAAAACTATCAATGCACAGAGGAAACAAAATGGAGGAGATAGTTTTAACTAGAGGTCTGACCACACAGGAATAAATAAACATTGTTTCTATTCGGGAAAAGTATATCACATGAATGTTCTGAATGTAAAATTACAGAGAATGCGAAACATATTCAGGCACTGTCGGAAGAAAATGGAACCTTGTGGGTATTCTGAGAACAACAGCAGATGACCCCACCTGCTGTTGTTCCCACGGGACACACAAACAGTTTTGGGTTGTGGTTGTGGAATATTTGAAGGAGATAGGATTATACCACAAGATTTAGTGAGCTATGTTTTTTGTTTATTTTATTTTGTTTTGGTTTTTGTTCTGTTTGTTTTGTTTATTTTTTTCCACTCTCTTTAAGCATTATTAATATTGTCATTTAAGTATTGCTAAAGCTCTAAAGTAGTCCACGGACAATATCTCCTACTACATACTCTGATGCAGTAGGTGGCGGTATGCACCATAAAGTCATGGTTCAACCCGCCATTAAACTATAAGAAGAACTGCGCTGCTAAGTTTTTATTTATATAACGCTTCATAAACACAGCGTATTTAATGTAGGCTATCTATTGTTTTAACTGTAATCCTACATATCGGAGGCTGACTGGCGTCAACCTCTGAAGAAGTATTTGGGGCGACTGTGACGCACACAAAATGTAGGCTATGGTCACGTTTATGTAATTTTGTTTATGTTTTAGTTTGGGAAATGCTATTTCTGTGAAAGGAGCATTCTAATAAATGCCATATTGGTCAATTATTACCTCTTGGTAAAGTTACAAGGCTTCTTTATGATACACTTTGAGGATTTCAGTGTTGTCAGTAGGAGGCATTGTGACACTTTGTTTCTCCCATGGACTCTCCTTGTGAAGGGACTCTTATTTGCGTCCTCATTCCGGTGAACAGAGCAGCACTGAACAGAGGCCGTTTCTCAACATGCGTTCTTTTCTGTACTTGTGTTCTTGTGCACTTGAGAAACGTCATCAGTCGCTGCCCAAGTACTGTCCCAGTTCAAAGTCTGCATCTAGCCAAGTACAGACCAATGTCCCGGAAGTCTTCTTGCTCGGCCCATTTAATCAACAATGCATCGAATGGTGATTTGTGTGAACTTGACAGCACAAATATCCCATCATGCATTTCGGCATTCAAGCGAGGAGCGGAAAGGTGCAGGCGAAAAACGTTTTTTTTGTTTTTACAATTTTCGTATGTTTTTCTTCACTAAATTCATTTGAGCAATTATGTATATTTACAAATATTGGAATCGAAAATGTGCTCCAATGTCTTCGGAGTTGAGAAGTGACACAAGCGCCTGCTGGGGCAGCTTGCCAGCCTGCCGGTCAGTCACGTCTCAGACCACTGCTGGCAAAGTGCATCCATCTCGTGTTAGTGTTTGATATTGTTGTGAGAAGAGTGATTCAAATCCTCCCGCCGAGTCACTCACTGATCACATAGATCCCTTTGTTAGAACTACCTCCCCCTTTCTTTGCCACACACACACACACACACACACACTACACAGACATTGCTTATTGTATTTGAGGAATACTTTATGCCAGTTCCCAACTTGAATTTAAATAAACATTCTTATATGATAACTATTTGTGGTTTTTGCTTGAATATTGTGTTGAAGTCAGCCTCTGTCACGTAACGAACTCCGAATCCTTCAACCTTTACTAGCTATTTATATGGTACTTATTGATCATAGTTCCAATTTGATAACTTAGTATATTTTATGAGACTTAATCCACTGTCTGGTTATTGGTCCCTGATTTCAGGGTGGTGCCCCGTTATTATTAATTCAGATTAATATATTTTTATTGTACAGTAATAATTAATACTTTTCTTTGATCATTATTAATTATAAGCTAATAACCGACTGTAGGACCTACAGGCTGTTGGACAGGAAGTCTGGAAGTGGAGTTAGACATGCTCATCTGGGAGAGCTTGTCCTGCAGCAGAGCTGGGATGATTGTGTTGAAAGCAGAGCTGAAATCCACAAACAGGATCCTGGCATAGGTTCCTGAGGAGTCCAGGTCGAGGATGAAGTGGAGGGCCATTTTGACAGCATTGTCTGCAGATCTGTTGGCTCTGTAGGCAAACAGCAGGGGGTCCAGGAGGGCTTTGAGATGGGACAGCACTAGGCACTCCTGTGACTTAATTACCAGGTCAGGGTAATGGCTTTTTGGTGACAGGGATGATGGTGGAGGTTTTAAAGCAGGCTGGTACATCATCATCATACATCGTCATGTCTCCAGTGAGCTGTTGTAGATGCCTGTGAACCGCGGAGACAGCTGATTAGCACAGTGCTTCAGGGTGGAGGGAATAATAATCCATTAATATATTCACAATTGGGCCATTCTACATAATGAGTATTTTTAACTTTTGGTACTGCAAGTCTACTTTTGTACTTTCACCAAGTAACATTTAGAATGCACGATTTAACATATATTCAGTTATCCATGCCAGGCGGGCATATCCTCCTCGCTATCCATGGCAGGCGGGAGGGGCAGTTGAGGTGCCTCAGCAGCAGCCTGGCCATGGTTTGGCATAGGACATGAGGCGAGGAGGGTGGGAGGCTGAATAGACGGCCTTTCCCTGGGTGCCTCAGCCCTCATGCATTGCATCATACCAGAACAGAAAGGCCAAACAAAAGCAAGACAAGGTCATGGTAAGTTAAGTTAAGATAAAGTTGGAACAAGAAGACAAGAAAAAACAAGAACAAAATTAAATACAAATAGATAGGCCTAATACATAATAGAATACAAACAATAAAAGAATAAAGGCAAAAAAAAAGACATTACACAAAAGCAAGTCTGTAAAAATAGGTTTTACTGTAAGAACAGATTTAAAAGAAGTCACTGATTCTGCAAGCCTTATCTCCTCAGGCAGGTCGTTTCAAAGCAGAGGGGGGCCCTGATGGCAAAAGCAGGTCAGGCCACCTTTAGATTTCAGCCTCAACTTTGGAATGGCCAGAAGGGTCCCACCTGAGGATCTAAGGCTGCGAGCTGGCTCATATTTCTGCAATGTAGCTTGCGGCCAGACCCAGACATGTTTTAAAAGTGATCAGTAAAATCATAAAATCAATTCTAAAACGAACAGGGAGCCAATGAAGAGAAGCCAGGATTGGGGTGATGTGATGTCCTCTGCTAAAACCAAGAAGCCTAGCTTCTGATCTAGTTGGAGGCGAGAAAGTGATTTTCGGTTTATGCCAGAAAGGAAGGAGTTACAATAGTCGAGTCGAGAGAAAATTTGTGCATGAATTAGTTTTTCCAGGTTGGAGTGTGAGAGCATTGGTTTGATCTTGGAGATGGTTTGGATTTGGAGGAAGCAGGACAGGGCACATTTTTTGATCTGTGGTTTGAAGGTTAAATCTGAATTAAATAGCAGTCCTAAGTTTCTGTCAACAGGCTTGATATTTGCGGAAAATGGACCAAGGCCACTCTGAATGAGACTGATAGGGTTTGGGGGACTAAACAATATGATTTCTGATTTTGAGCTATTTAGTTGAAGGACATTTTGTGCCATCTAACAGTTGACAACGCTGACAGTCTACAAAAGCAGCTTGGCTTTTTGGGTCACCAGATCTCAGGGGAAGGTGTATCTGTGTGTCGTCTACGTAGAAATGAAAAGAGACGTTGTACGTTGAATAATCCGGCCAAGTGGAAGCATGTATATAGAAAATAAAATTGGAAGTAAAATGTAATCTTGCGGTAGGCCTACACCACAGGTAATGTGGGTTGTAAAAGATGAGTATTTACCTATGATGACCGAGAGGGTTTATAAAGGTATGAATAAAACCAACTATACACAGTGTCCTTGATGCCAACCCAGGTTTTAAGACAGTCGGATAAAATGGTATGATCTGTGTCAAAGGTCTAAAATAATTCAAATCTTCTCCGTCAGCTGCTAAAAGGAGTTCATTCGTTACTTTGAGGAGGGCAGTCCTCTGCTATGCAGAGCTCCTAAACTTGACTGAAACTTCTCAAAGATGTTATTAGGACACATAAAAGCTATAAGTTGGTTGAGAGCACTTTTTCGAAAACCTTTGATAAAAATGGAAGTTGAGAAATTGGGAAATTGAGAAATAGAAATTGGCCTACAATTGTTAAGAACAGAGGGATGGACTTGTTTCTTCAGCATTGTCCACATGTTCTCGATGGGGTTTAAGTCAGGACTTGGGAAGGCCATTCTAAAACCTTCATTCTAGCCTGATTTAGCCATTCCTTTACCACTTTTGATGTTTGTTTGGGGTCATTGTCCTGTTGGAACACCCAACTGCACCCAAGACCCAACCTTCTGGCTGATGATTGTAGATTCTCCTGAAGAATTTGGAGGTAATCCTCCTTCTTCATTATTCATTTACTTTCTGTAAAGCACCAGTTCCATTGGCAGCAAAACAGGCCCAGAGCATAATACTACCACCACCATGCTTGACGGTAGGCATGGTGTTCTTGGGGTTAAAGGCCTCACCTTCTCTCCTCCAAACATATTTTGGTTATTGTGGCCAAAAAGCTCTATTTTGGTTTCATCTGACCACAGAACTTTCCTCCAGAAGGCCTTTTCTTTGTCCATGTGATCAGCAGCAAACTTCAGTCGAGCCTTAAGGTGCCGCTTCTGGAGCAAGGGCTTCCTTCTTGCATGGCAGCCTCTCAGCCCATGGCGATGTAAAACACGCTTGACTGTGGACACTGACACCTGTGTTCCAGCAGCTTCTAATTCATTGCAGACCTGCTTTTTGGTGGTTCTCGGTTGACTTGACCATCCTGACCAATTTTCTCTCAGCAGCAGGTGATAGCTTGTGTTTTCTTCCTGATCGTGGCAGTGACACAACTGTTCCATGCACTTTATACTTACGAACAATTGTTTGCACAGTTGATCTCGGGACCTGTAGCTGCTTTGAAATTGCTCCAAGTGACTTTCCTGACTTGTTCAAGTCAATGATCCGCTTTTTCAGATCCGTGCTGAGCTCCTTTGACTTTCCCATTGTAGCGTTTGTGTCTGAGTCTAATGATCGTATCAAATGAGTCATATTTAAATGTGCTCAGAGAAGTCACCAGCTGTAGTCAATCATAATCACTCACAAGAAGTTAAGACGCCACAAAGCTAATCTGATTGACACAACTTTGTACATCACCTAAATTGATAATTCATGTTGCTGCATGTAAACTTTTGACCACAACTGTATATGGGAGCTGTGTTGTCCCAGGCAATAGCCCCTGGTAGGGTCTCCCAAGGCAAAGCGGTCCCAGGGGAGGAGACTAAGAGTGATTCAAAGACCCCATTATGAAAAGGCTTCCCAAGAACTCTGTCACCTCGCCCGGACAAGGGAAACCGGGGCCCTCTTCTGGAGCCAGACCTGGGAGGGGAGCTCGACGGTGAGCCTGGTGGCCGGGCTCACCACCTGCAGGGAGAGTCATTAGGGTTGGGTGCATTGTAAACCAGGTGGTAGGCAAAGGCGGGGTCCTGGGTGTGCGGATCCCCGGCATCGCTGACTGGTTCTAGGGACGTGGAACGTCACCTCGCTGGCAGGGAAGGAGCGGGAGCTGGTGTGGGAGGTGGAGCGGTACCAACTACATATGGTTGGGCTCATCTCCACACATAGCACCGGTTCTGGAACCAAACTCCTGGAGAGGGGCTGGACTTGCTCCTTTTCTGGAGTTGCCCAGGGTGTGAGGCACCAGGCAGGTGTGCGGATACTCACAAGTCCCCGGCTGAGCGCCGCTGTGTAGGAGTTCTCCCCTCCATGCAACAAGTTGCTGGGGGGAAGGCTCTGACTGTTGTGTGTGCTTATGCACTGAACAGCAGTTCAGAGTATCCAGCCTTCTTGGAGTCCTTATGTTTGTAGTGGTCATATTGTATGTGGGAGTAAAATCACTGCAGTGAACGTGACTGCTGTAGTAAAGTTTAAAGGTATGTAATTTGTACCCCCCATCTGGTGTTGAGATTTCAGATTGCAACCAAAATTTCACCCACCCCTCACTCTATAACTTTTTACATAAATTATTGGTTTTAATCGATTTTCTATTGCCCGTGTATACGGGTTGCAGCCTCACCTTAATATGAGCCATTTGCAGACTCTAACTACCTTTGTTTTCTACATTTGAAGGTAGATCTGCTGGAAGCCGTCAGGCCAAACACAAATCTGACCGGTCGGGCGATAAAAAGGGTCAACATTGGTCCTCGGATATCTCCTTTCCTCTCGGCATTGTTGATCTGTGTAGGGACACCTTGGCACTACAGTGGTTTGGTTGGTTTCCTCTCTCTTTTAATCTGTGTTGCCCAACCCTTTTCATAAGGATGTCTCATTTGATTGGTCTGCTTAATTGATTAATTAAGTACCCAAATGTGTTTCACCTAAATCTATTACCTACTTGATTTTACCAATGCAGCTGGGGGTTCACTTACTTTTGCACATACACTAATTACATGTTTCATGTAGTTTTTTGGCTCCTCACAAAATTCCCTCTGAACAAGTACATGCATACTTTCAAGCAGCACTGTATATATCACTCCAAATAGCTGCTTCTGATGGACAGGGGGATTGGGATGTTAACACCACTACACAGAGATGTATCCTCTTCTTGGTGGTTTGCAGACAGGTTGATTAAAGGCATCTCGAAAAATAACAGGACAGTGTTGCCATCATCCTTATGTAAATTCCACATTCTTATAATTTCTCTCAATCTAAGCTTTAGATACGGTGTGTGAGGACCCTCCAATCCCTACAGGAGACAAAGACCCTGAGACTGAAGACCACCGGCCCTTACAGAACACAAACACCCTGGGACTGAATCAGAAGTGGAGTTCTTGAGGAGGATTTTCAGCAACAACAGGCTTTCAACAGGCTGAAAAAATTAAGCTTCTGGGAGAACAACTGTCTGGTTTCCAAACCAACAAATGACACCTGTGTTGTCAGCCTTTTGACAAACTTTCAACCTCATATTTTGTCTCAGTAAAATGGCATCTCCCTGCACATAAGAAATGTTAATCTTTTCATCTTAATTCATAAAATTCATTACAAAAAAAATAATAACTAGCTAAATTACTTATTGGTGTCTTATGCATGTGCCCAAAGTCTGCAGCTGTAACCTGAAAAAGTATCCAAAGGGTGAGAATGTTTGTTAATGTTTGTTCATAACTGATATTTTCATGTGCATTTTCTTTTTTTCATCCATATCTAACTTCATCCACAAATGCTGATCAAATCGTAAATAAACTATCAACATGTCAGCTCATGTCATGTTGTCTTTTTTCAGATGTATCCGTCCGAGCTTAGTGGTGTATAAGATTAACAGCCCTCACTAAAATGCATTTGTTTTTTTATTATATGTGATTAATTAACACTACTATAATACAATTTAGGGAAAGAACGCAACTATGTGGGTGTGAGCATCATGAGGACACAAGAAAGAGAGGTGTGTAGTGTAGAATGGGTGTCATTCTAATTCTTCTTCTTCTGCAGGAAAAGAGACAAGTCCTGAAGTATGGGTCACTGTCACATTATTTATTACATTATAAATGTATACATGTATGTCACAGGAGTTAATGGGGGCCGGGCCATGTGTGTGTATGTGTGTTTGTGCAAGACTTCTCTACAGTTGCGTCCAATATCGCTGACGAATCAACAACCGAGGACTTGGAGAATAAGAGGCTACCGGTTTCCTGTTCCAGGGCGTTCCTCGATAGCGGCAGGCACCCAAACGAGAGGGGAACCAGGATCAACGGAAGGCCTTGTGTGTGGTGTCCAGACCGGCGTGACTGTAAATGACTACTCGTCATTTACAGCTTATGGACATGGAGCTGGGCTGGGTAGTGAGTGGAGGACTGATCTTTGTTATGATAGACATTAGTCCCCATATTTCCCTTATTCATTGAAGGCTAATAGGGTATTGGTCTGGCTGCTCGCTGGGGTTTTAGGATAAGTTAATTGCATGCTTTTATAATATTAGTCCCTCTGTGTATAACTACATTGACGCAATTTCTATCTCATGGAATTATACACGTGTGTCACTCTAGTCCCTGTACCACCTTGTGTTTTAGCCTGTACCCTGCCTTGTCACCCCGAGTGTATCTAAACCATGGTCCTGTTGTTTATTTTGTATTTCACGATTTTACTCATTAGTCATGTGTGTTACACTGTGTGGATTTTATATGTATTTTCGGACTACAGTAGCATGTAACTGTTCACGATAATTTGTTGGCCTAGGATCAGACCTTGTATGTTTGTTCTGGGTGCCAGATAAATATTAACCATAACCACTTCTACCTAGTCACCGTCCATCGTTTCTGTTACGTTATAGCGAGGTATATATTTGAAATGCATTTTAGAGAACCTTCAAATAAACTTGTATTTTAGAAGAATTCCTGCCTCTGTTGTCTCTGTACCTCAAGGGTCAGAACCCGTAACACATTATAAAATGTGTCATAAAACAACACAATGTCAAGGTTTTGTTGCTTAATTTTTTTAATAGGTAATTAACATTCACCTAAATGGTGCTTCTTTGTAACGGACATTGTTGCCAAAGGGGTCAGGGTATCTCGACTGCGCCAGACGCAGCAACAACCACCCGGTTCCCCCTGGAAATTCAGAAAAAACATGTTTGGCTGTCTAGATTCACATTTCAAATGCATGCTTACTCTTCAGCTTCAGTTAATCTATGACCAACCTGCATCTCAGTTGTCCTGGCAGCAGTCAACTTAGCAACTTGGCTGTCCTTTTCTTGCTCTTCCTCTCCCCCGGCTTCTGCCCTTCCTCTGCCTCGCAGTCCACCACCACCTCTGCCTTGACCCCTTCCTCTTCCTCTCCCCCTTTGGCTTCCTCGTCTAGCATCACTGTCACTGCTTTCAGCTAGTGGAGATGTGTAGTCTTCATAACTGAAATCCTGCAATGAAAACAATGAAGACATGAAATGGCAAGTTATATTTTCATGTTTAAATTTTGTATTGATAGACATAAAGATTTAGATCTCCAGTCTAACGCGCATTGCCTCCAGTCTTACTCATCCCATTCATATCCGATTATGTATACTTGACGTTAGATTAGGATTATAGTTTCCAATCCCATTCAGAACAGTAACGTTGCTTGATAACACAATACTCAAGTGTGACAACACATCAGTTTTATAATTTTCAGTTCAGTTGACTGACAGTTTGTGTTATCATCCAATAAATGTAACCATGCCTACATTGCAGAGCCTCTCTGCTATAATATAAATGCAATAAATGTATCATGTACAACACCAATGGATTAGTTTGTCAAGCTGATACAAATATTACCATTATTGCATGTGTGTGTGTGTGTCAAAATTGGTCAAACATTATCCTCACTTAGTTTTAGCAATGTGCCCACAGAGCCAAATACAGTATAGTCTCAAAAAGTTTATAGTCTAACAATAATAACTGGAAAACGTACATCTTCTATATTCATGATGCTGCTCAGTGTCCGGTCGGCGTCTTCTTGGCCTCATCGCAGAGTATTCGCTCATGTGTTCCCACGGGAGGGGGGGGAGGGGGGAGGGAGGATGAAGTCTTGGTTGCATTCTGAAAGCTCAACACCAGATGGGGGTAGAAACTACATAGTGTACCTTTAAAGCTGTCAGGCTCACAGAGCAGAGGCACGGCTGCCTTCACATCACCTCGCCACGTTCGTCTGATTGATTGCTGTCTCTTTGGCGTCATCTTCCTCTTGGTTCTTATTGGTTATTTTAATGCATTAATATTCATATGGTGCTTTGCATTGTCCATTTATGGCAGAATGTGGGCGGGTACAGGGCGGGATATGAGGCGCGTCCACATGCGCACAATTCCATGTGGACTGCTGGTCCACTGGTTTTATAAATCTGGATTTTATTTTTGCGGCTTTTGGTCGTACATTGACTTTTAGTATGGATCCTACGCAATGTTTTATAAATGTTTTATAAAATGTATAAAGACCCCTGGTCAGGCATGAAACAGCAGTTTATCGGTTGAAAAAGCGATTATCCAACAAGTGCTGAGGGGTAACTAAGGATTAGCCAATCAGCGCCACGGACGGGACATCTACAATTACCCTGACATCTCGGAAATGGGTTCTCTTTTGTGTTTGGGCTGCTGACCTTGATATGACCCCCTTGATTAACACATTAACTAGCATAGATTGCAAGTCTCCTCAATATCACCCGACATTGTGGTTTGTTTTTACAGTCTTAAAACCCTGCCAAAACCTGTGTTGGCATTGCGAAGCATTGTTGGTCGCTAGTGATTGGAAAAAGTGAAATCCCCCTCCCCCATGGAAATGTCAGACAAGATGGAAATGGAGTGTAATGACTTAACAATTCTGTCTGATATCATGCCATCTGCCAATTTAGATTTTCGACCCCTCCCGGCTCATTTCTGACCAATCAGGGCATCCCTTCCGTGGGATTTGGGGTTATCTATCTTGCACATCACCACAGGTGCATGAAATGCAACACAACGTGGAGAGGGAGGAGACATTTTTTTGGTTGTTCACTTTCAAAATCTCACCCTCTTCTGCACTCTCTCATTACAAGCAGCTTTAACAGGAACATTGGTGTTATATTAGTATTATTCCATCTTAAATCTTGTCTTTTAGGTCCAGTGGAATGCAACAAACATTCGAATTGCACAATGTGAGCAAATATCAAAATAGTTGGCTTTATTTGTAATGTATTAAAACTGTAAACGCATCAGGCAGTGGTTTTACACATCACCGTGAATAAATGTCAATCTTTTCATTCTGTCTATCATTTCCCAAATGAAAATACAGTACAATGATTACCATTCCATCCAAATCTTTCAAACACATCAGAAAAGAAAATATTGGCTTTTCAACAAACCTAACTTCACCAAACCATGGGTTGGAGTTACAGGTCAAGTAGTTCTAACTGGGCCTATATATATATTCATGGATTTTGACACAAATAGAAGTAACATGTGATGCCAGACCAAACATTTAAATATTGAGTCAATGCAGCAAGAATAGCCTTTTTAGTTGTATTTCAAGGCGAGTTAAATAAAATATCTTTAAAAAATAATAAATCTCAGTTGTCCGATAGTTCTCTCAGTTAAAACTACTACTAATGACCCCTGGTTCAGTCACACATACTGAACGACTACAATTGCACCTTTTCTTCAACATCCAAGTAATTCTCAAGATTTTTCTTGAGAAGTTTAAAATTTTAATGGGGCTACTTTAATAGGGCTACTCAGTAGGCTTTTAAGATATAACAAAGATCTGCTCAAGCAGAAGAATAGACCTTGTTAGTGATGTATGTGGTGATTACATCACTTACGAAGTCTATAACCATAAGCAAGCAGTCTTTTCTTTTCTTTTTTTTTGGGGGGGGGGGGGGGGGGGGCGTTTACCTGTAGACAAAATAGAAATGCTGATAATTGAAACACGTGACAGGAATCAGTTCTGTTGATCTAGTCATTTCAAAGCCTTTATCAGCCGTTTCTTTTTTAAAGGTTTTTAGTTTAGTTTTGACAGACAGCCCATTGACTTCAGTTTCACCCTTCTACACCACACTACTTTAAATCTTCTGATCCTGCAGCTTCTAGTGAGGCTCAAGTTCCTTTCATTTACACTGTTGATACAATTCTTTGGTTTCAGAGGTTTGTCCTCTTCAGCCAGACTATTGATGCTCCTCTTCAACTCTGGTCAGAGCCCCTCAGCTCCAGCTGACGTCATACTTTGTCCAGCCCTCCGGTGGGCTCAAGAACACCCTGCGACCACGGTGCAGGAAACTGACAATGCCCCTGTAGCCAGTGCGAGGAACCCCCGACTTCAAGTCATCCATCACCCCCAGGTTACGAGCCAGCACCTTGAAGCTATCCCGGCTGGAGTACTGCACTCGAAACGGACCCGTCCCCTTCAAAGTACTCCCCTGCAGCAAATCCTCCACCCTGACCAGTGGAGCACCATAAACTTCTTTGCCGAAGCGCTCGTCATACCGCTCCTTGACCAAATGAGACAGGTCCTGCTTTGTGAAAGGCACAAATTCACCGTTGAGCTTGATGTAGCGCAGGTACTGGTCAAAGAACTGACCAAGGCTGACGCCTTTGCGCCCAAAGGTGATTGTCCGGGACACCTCCGGCCGGACGCATGAGCGGTCTCGCCGCTGCTCCGGCTGCCGCATCCAGTCGTCCCAGAACGCTGAGGGCCACTTGGGTTCCAGCTCATCCCACAGGTCCTTGAGCAACATCCAACCAAGGCCCGGGAAGAAGTCCGTTCTGTAGAGGAGCTCTGCCTTTCCTGGGTCCACCAGGGCGTCCCGCCCATTGTCGTTCCAGGCCGACACGCACCACAGGCTGGGGTCTCCACGCAGCACGGGGTAGAGGGCCCGGAAGTACTCAAAGAAGTCTGGTGCCACCTGCCAGAGAGGGGGAGGAATGGTTAAGAGGATATGGTCGGATTACAAACATGAAATAAAGCACAAGATAGTCATTGACGTTGAGATAAACTGTCCCTCATAAAAATGCCAATTGCATTCTTCAATGACTTTGATATCTTTGTTAGGATTGGCATAAAACAACATGGCTTTTTCAGTTAAAGAAACAAGGGATTTATATAGACTGAACACAGATGGGAATGTCTCTTGCTTGGCACCAAATCACTTAAAGGGGTCATATTATGCCCTTTGCCCTGACGCTACTCGTCTGTATTGCCCCCGCCACACCATCACTTTTCCTGTTACCTGTAAATACTTTTCCAGTTACTAAAAATACTACAAATACTTTAAATATTGTATTTACTTATTAAAAAGCAAAACAAGATTTTTCTGAAATGTATTTTGCCAAAGTTATCGTGAATCCATCACGTTTGAGAACACCAAACACCAGTAACTTTAACATCATACACACTTAACGAACAATTTGTAGGAAATCAATCAAGTCAGTTACGTTTTTCACATAACTTAGTTACGAACGAGTCGTTTATTTGGATGTCACTTGATTAACGTTAAAGTTAATAAGTGTGTTCCATAAATCTGTGTACCTTTTGGGTTAAAGAAAGCAAGGATCATTGTTCAATTGTCTCATCCGATGGGATAGTTACTAAATAAGCCCCTATCGTTTTTTTTTATTAATGCAACTCTATAACAACGGCGATTGCCTTGGGCTGCCTCTAACGTATACCGGGTATGGGACAGATTTCTGTACATTGCGGTTGAAGAAGGTAGCAAAGTGTTTTATTTGTCACAAGTACATCACAACACAGGGACATTCTGTACAATGAAACTCTAGCAGTGTATATGCCTCCCCTGCCTGTTTTGACATATACAGTCCGTAGAGGACTGGAACTTATGTGAGTTGCTATCGTCAGCATATCATCTTGAATATGACTTAAGAAAGAAAGGCAATTTTACATGATTTAATTTCTTTCAGTAGATCTCTTAACAGCTGCCTTCCATTCCTCCGCCATGCCAGCTACACACAGCGAAAACTGTGAGCATCAATCTTGGTAACTTGACGTTGGACAGCTCTACACAAATGTATTTTAATACTGTCAACCTATAGTTAATTGCATACCATATTTTTAATCCCTGAAGCATATATTTTACTCATTACACTCATTTGTTTTCGTCCCAGTAACAGTGTGGATAATTGGGGACAGCTATGCCAGCATGCTTCCCAGAGCGCTGCAGAAACCACGGGAAGCCACCTCAGCATGCGATCCATGTCTGCTGGTTTGGCTGGGATGGACCGCAGTGGATAGGCCTTCTCCCCTTCTTTTCTGTCTCCCTGCGAGGAAGAGCAGCAACGGATGTCCTCATCATCCACTGTGGCGGCAACAACATGGGGGCGGATGTGTTTGGAATGTTTCTAATATAACAGTGTAATACCAATACACCTGGAACATGAATGTACAGTATGCAGTTCATCCACATTAAAATATAGTCTTACTATAAAAAGAATATTTAAGTGTTCTCAATGTGCCATTATAAATATAGCCACTGTTAGTGTTGCCACTGCAGAATTCTGTAATGTTCTAATGTCTCACTCGGATCATCTTTTTTGCCATTCCATCATTGACAAAATTGTAATTCTCACTATGAGATAATGCACTGAAATTTGAAGGGAAAAAGTGAGCATGAGTCATGTACAATATATTGTAATGCAATGTATATTAATATATTATGGTCCATACTTAGACATACATATCAATTTAAACCAATACGTTGCTTGCTTCTTTGTAAGATATGAAAAAAGTTCACTACCCTGGAGTCATTGCTGAAGTGATGACTGCACTGATGAGAATTATTGTTAGGAGTCCAGTTCTGTCTTCTGGTGTTGAGCAACCACTGTTCCAGCCTGTCTGGATCACCTAGCGGAAACCTTTACATAGACAAATAGATATGTTAAGAAATATATGTGAACTCTTTATATATGTATTTATTGTATGTTCTCAGATGTTGGTATAACACTCAGAATGGTACTTCTGCTCTTATCCTAGCTATTGTGTTATATAATATTGTATGTATCCTAGGCATTATGCTGGCAACCTAGCAAGTATGTAACTTGTTCTACTAACCTTGCAATTATGAATGCTTGAAGCCTGTTCTATTCGTATCTTGTATCACATATGTATCACATTGCTATATTGCTGTCCCTTTCGACAAATGTACTTATTCGAAGTCTGGATAAAAGCATCTGCCAAATGGCCTTAAAATGTCTTTCCTGGCATAGGTGTATGTGTGGAACAATGCCTACAGAGCCTGAGAATGTATGGCTGCAGAGAGATCACACAGGTAGTATGAGTTCTTGATGAATTACATTGTAATTATGCACTGATTATCTTTTCTATATTTCATTTAACATCCTTTCACAATTTCAAGGTTATAAAAAGACTACAGCAGCTTCAGCTTCAGAACCCAGCAGTATGCATGGTGGATCATCCTGGCCTCGAACCTGTGTGTGAATGCGTTCTCACTACAGAATGCATTCAACATCTACAGAGCAGACTATGGCCCTTTACGTCTAAGCGGAAGAGAGCAGTAATAGTTTCCATGCATACTGGAAACTGTCAGCTATTGCGGTCATACAAATATGAATAAGGAAGAAAATGCAATAAATTACTCTTACTTTACTTATTGTTAATCTTTCATTTTGTCACTTAACATGTTACATATCAAACACTGAAAGCACACAAAACTAATTATATAGACAGAATTTTTATTTTCATGAAGATTTCAAAATGAAATCAGACCAATTTCTAATTTGCAATGTACCAGCTGTTAAGGCGGTGATTGTTGTCAATGGGAAAAAAAGGGCAAAAATGACAACAAACATTCATTACAAAAATAAATACATTCGTGTCACTCAGCTGTTACAGATATGCTGTAGTACAGAACTACCAGTACTACCAAAGCTACGTAGCTCCTGTGTGGAGCTACGTAGCTGTACAGAGTTTCCTGATGCTCAAGGACGTTATGTGGCGGCTCTCGATTGAACCTTGACAAATAGTCGACTAACACGTCCTCCTTGTCTGGTGTTACGAACTGGGCAGTGAGTTCATTGGGGATGGGGATGTGCAGGTGGGGTCGGGTCCAGGAAAACCCTCTCAAAGATGAGGTCCAACAGTTCATCCAAGTCAAGTAAATTTTATTTGTATAGCCCTTAATCAGAATACATTCTCAAAGGGCTTTACAGGCCAGAATATTATGGGCCAAGTGATTTATGACACCCCCCTAGCCCTAGCCCCCCTAAGGGCAAGAAACTACTCCCTTAATTAACAAGGAAGAAATCTTGAGAAGGAACGCAATGTGGGGGATCCCTCCTTCCAGGGACAGTTTGGAGTGCCATGGGTGTCATATGGACATGAAAAAGGGGTGACAAAGTACAAGTGGTAAATGGAATAGAAACATTGCCGTCAGGTGGAGTGGCCAGGTATCCAGTCATGATCACAGCAGGACCCTAAAAATTGGAGACACCATGATGGTTAGATCGAGCATAGTGAACAGGGAACATACAAGCAACCTCTACCCTAATACCCATCGGCAGCCAGGGAAGGATAGTGCTGACAGAGTGTTGATTGAGCTGTAATTGAAGCTGAGGGGCATTCCTAGCGTCCAAAAGGGTAAATTATGTCTAGCCTTAAATATATCAGCAGTCAGCCTCCGCTTGATAACAGAATGCCCCGTTTCCTGTTGATTTTTTATTCACTTTTGGAATTGATAGAAGGCCAGCCCCTGAAGACAGGCGCGGCCGAGAAGGACAACAGGAAAACAATAAAGTCCTTCTGGTATGATGGTGCGGACCCATGCAGGACCATAGGTAAGAACTAGCACCTTAAAATCTGATCTGGCATTTATTGGGAGCCAGTGGAGAGAAGTGAGAATAGGAGTAATGTGGTCGAAGTAACTAGTTCTCGTTAGAAGTGTTCTGTACAAGCTGGAGGCTTTTCGTAGTAGAGCTTGGTAAGCCAGAGAACAGTGCATTACAGTAATCCAGTCTGGATGATATAAATCCATGGCTGAGTGTCTCTGCATCTGCAGTGGATAACATTGGTCTAATCTTAGCGATATTTCTAAGATTAAAGAATGCAGTTCTGGTAATACTTTTCACATGCTGATCAAAAGGAAGCAGAGGATCAAACAGAACACCAAGATTATTGACGCAGGGGCTTTGACATTTTCAAGTTGTGTTTGTTTTTGCGTCGGGCCGATGATTATCATCTCAGTTTTCCCCGTATTTAGCTGCAAGTAGTTTTGGGACATCCATCTTTTAATTGCAGTCAGGCAGGATTCTACCTTTTGGATCTGGAGTATTTTGGTCCAATAGGAATGTAGACTTGTGAAAGCCAATACCATAGCTCCGGATAATATCGTCGAGAGGGAGCATGTAGATTGCAAAGAGCAGTGGACCAAGGACCAACCCTTGGGGAACACCAAAGGTTGCAATGCTTCAATTTTGAATGTTCATCCATCCATCCATCCATCCATTATCGTCCGCTTATCCGGGGTCGGGTCGCGGTGGCAGCCGGCTAAGCAGGGCCCCCCAGGCTTCCTTCTCCCCAGCCACACTCTCTAGTTCCTCCTGGGGGATCCCGAGGCGTTCCCAGGCCAGGCGAGATATGTAATCCCTCCAGCGACTTATGGGTCTGCCCCGGGGTCTCCTCCCAGTTGGACGTGCCCGGAAAACCTCCAAAGGGAGGCGCCCGGGGGGGCATCCTAATCAGATGCCCGAACCACCTCAGCTGACTCCTTTCGATGCGGAGGAGCAGCGGCTCTACTCCGAGCTCCCTCCGGATGTCTGAGCTCCTCACCCTATCTCTAAGGCTGAGCCCAGCCACCCTGCAGAGGAAACTCATTTCGGCCGCTTGTATCCGCAATCTCATTCTTTCGGTCACTACCCAAAGCTCGTGACCATAGGTGAGGGTTGGAACGTAGATGGACCAGTAAATCGAAAGCTTCGCCTTCCGGCTCAGCTCCCTCTTCACCACAACGGACCGGTACAGCGCCCGCATCACTGCAGACGCTGCACCAATCCGTCTGTCCATCTCCCGCTCCGCTTGAATGTTCACAGACAACAAATTGTTTTCCATCCTGTGAGGTAGGATCTACACCAGTGAAGAGCAGTGCCTTTGATACCGACATAATGTTCGAGACGATCAAGGAGGATGCTATGGTCGATTGTGTCAAAAGCAGCGCTGAGGTCAAGCAACACCAGCAGGGAGCTTGCATTGCTGTCCATGCTGAGGAGGAGATCGTTTACCACTCTGGTCACAGCAGTTTCAGTGGAGTATCAGGTCCTGAAACGAGACTGAAACGGTTCAAATAAGTTGTTTGCTGTCAGGTGATTAATGATTTGGCTAGCTGCAATTCTTTCCAGTAGTTTAGAAAGGAAGGTTAGAGATGGGCCAACATCTGCTAAGAGCTTTGGGGTCTAGGCCAGGCTTCTTGAGTAGAGGTTTTAATACAGCGCACTTGAAGCTAGAGGGAACTGTTCCACTCGACAGTGACAGGTTCATAATGTTGAGCATCGTCATTCCAACCATTTGGAAGAATTCTTTGAGAACCTTGGTAGGGACGGGGTCCAGCATCCAGGTAGTCTGTTTAGATGCCCGTGTTAGCTTATCAAGCTCATCCAATGTTAAGATAAGATAGAACTTTATTAATCCCGAAGGAAATTCTTGTGCCAGGTTGCATAACCATAGAATACAATAGAGAAATAAACAGAATAATAAAAAGTCCTAGGAGATGTATAGAAATATAGGTAAGATAAGATACTCAGTCAGCAAAAACAATTTGGTGTAATAAAGTGTAATAAAATGGTAATAATAATAAGAGGAAGTATTGCACATAAAGAATATTAAGATATTGCACATAATGATGAAAGGTAATGTAGCATGGTAATATTGCAAGGATAATATTGAGAAGAAGTATTGCACATGATATTGAGAATATTGCACATGATGTTGGGAAGAAATGGCGACTGACCTTTCTTCTGTGTTTTTAGTCTAGTCCATTTTATTGTCTATGTGTATACCCAGGTACTTTTATTCCTCGACAATGTCCACCTCGGTCCCCCTGATGCTGACTGTTTTCGGGTGGGTCGGTTGCTTCCTGAAATCCACCACCAACTCTTAGCGATGTTGAGTTGCAGGTGATTTAGTCCACACCACAAAACTGTCCACCACACTCCTGTACTCTGACTTCTATCCCTTCCTGATACAGCCACAATGACCGTCATTGTGGGCAGCAGGTGGCAGGACTGTGAGCAGTATCTGAAGTCTGAGGTGTAGAGTGTGAACAGGAAGGGAGACAGGACTGTCCCCTGAGGTGCTCCCGCGTTGCTCACTATTGTGTCCCAGATGTTGCTCTGCACCCTCATACTGTCGCCGACCTGTGAGGTAGTTTGTGATCCAGGCCACTAGTGGAGCGTCCACCTGCATGTCCAGTAGCTTTGTCCCAAGCAGGGCAGGCTTTATGGTGTTGAAAGAGCTTGAGAAGTCGAAGAATGTGACTCTCACAATGCTGCCTGCCTCCTCCAGGTGAGAATAAGCCCTGTGCAGCAGAAAGATTATGGCGTCTTCCACTCCAATGCAGGGCTGGTAGGCAAACTGCAGAGGGTCTAGTGATGGTTTGACGAGTGCATGGATGTGCGTCAGGACTAGCCTCTCAACTTCAAGTTTGGTCGAGTATGATTTCTATTACATTTTTCTGCAGTCTCATTTGAGGGTGTGGGTGTCATCGTTGAACCATGGTGCAGCAGAGTCAGTGGCTGCGGATAAAGCGGCGTTAAACACATCGGTGAGACTGTCCACCGAACCCCTGAAGTCAGCAAGAGCAGCAAATAACAGGGGTAACTTATTTGCCATGGCTGTGGTGGTATCAGAGGTGATACGTGCTTCCACTGGTATGGGTAGGCAGCTGGACATGCTGCTTGAATCCAAATGTGTCGATGGACAGAAAAGCTTTTGCAAGAGAGTCACATGGGTTATTCACATTGATGTTAAAATCCCCCATAAGCAGAACATTGTCAGATTAAGTTGCAAGATCAGCCGCAAACTCAAGAGAACTCATCAACGATGTTTGAATAAGGGCCCGGTGGGCGGTAGCCAAGAAAAAGGAATCTGCAATGCCATGATCTCTCCGCTTAATGCGAACTGAGGAGCTGAAAACAAGCACCTCAAAAAATGAACAAAAATAAATTTGTTACCCTTTGGTCTTCGGAGCAGTTTCGAGCTAGAGATTTGAGCCACTCCACCACATTTCCTAGATTCACGTGACAGTTTGGAGTAGCATCATTTAGGGGCAGATAAACTTCTGGTTTTAACCAGGTCTCACACAGGCCGAGGAAATCTATCCTATGCCCAGCAATTAAATCCTGGACCAAGAGCGCTTTAGTTGGAAGAAAGAAACTTCTGAAACTTCATATCAAGAATTTCCTTCGGGATTAATAAAGTTCTATCTTATATTCACAGTTCACTTGTTGTAAAAATGCTTTTTTTAGTTTGTTGCATCATCAATAAAAGCTTGTAAAACTTACGGAAGGTTGCTGTTGCTTTGACAGACTTTGCTGTGCATTCTCCCTTCTTAGCTATTTTGGGAAGTACACTTTAAATTGCGGCTCCCCAGCTGATGTTGCTTGGGGATGCCCAGCATTTTCATTGAAGTGAAGGGAGGAAAAATAATACTTTGATATATGACGGACAGTTCATGTGTGTGTATATTTTCAAATGTTTACTATTGATTTACCTGCATAACATTCCAAGAAAATGTCAACTTTTGTGGGCAGAAAACGCAGAATGACACCTCATCCACGGATGAGGTCTGGTGGTGAGGAATTTGCAGAACCCTCATTGGTCAACGTCTTCTCCAATCTGTAAAAGGCTGGTGTTCCTGTAAGAAAGAAGAAAAGGGTGTTTAGAATATTTGTATCTCCAGAAAACCATCTGAACTGTGTTTAAGAGATAACTTAATTTATACAGTATATATATATATATATATATATATATATATACACACACACACACACACACACACACACACACAATACCAGTCAAAAGTATGGACACCGTCTCATTCAATGGCGTTTCTTTATTTGTATTAATTTCTACATTGTAGATTACTACTGAAGACATCAAAACTATGAAAGAATACATGGAATATGACAGAAAACCAGGACGTTTTATATTTTAGTAGCCACGGTTTGCCTTGATGACAGCTTTGCACACTCTTGGCATTCTCTCATTCAGCTTCATGAGATAGTCACCTGGAATGGTTTTCAATTAACAGGGGTGCCTTGTCAAGAGTTAATTTGGGGAATTTCTTGCCTTCTTAATGTGTTTGAGACCATCAGTTGTGTTGTGCAGAGGTAGGGTTGGTATACAGTGAAAAGACTTATTCGACTACTGTGGCAAGAACCACTGAATTAAGTAAAAAGAAACGACAGTCCATCATTACTTTAAGACAGTGGTCACCGACCTTTTTAAGCCCCAGATCCCTGACCTCGGCCTTGGTGAAAGGCAAGATCTACCAGAGAGAAAAAGGCAGCCGTCTGTATTTCCAACTTGAGGCCTTTTATTTAGGCTAATTGAATTACATGAAGTCAATTTGGATTTGATGCAACCAAGAACAAATCATTTGAGGAAATTATTTTTTTCACAAGAGCAACAAAGAAAAAACATCTTGCAATGAGCAGATCATATGAAGTGCCATTGTCAACTGTAATATGTTGACAAAATATGTTGATAAAATGGATGCAACGAAGAACACAATGTAAATAGCATGTAAAATATGCTGCATATAGAAATAGCAAATAGACTCAGTCAGTGCATAAGCTTTGTGCAGTGTGTTCCATATTATGCAGCATCAATTTTCACAACGCCATCAGAAGGCAAAACTGTTGCAGTCATGTTACAAGTCAGTGTGATGGCTGTGACTGAATGCTGTCAGTGAGTGCTTTGAAGTTTAGTCAGTAAGGCGGCTCCTGTACTTTCATTTGATTATTTTCGAAATTTGTGAAAACGCCATTTCACAGACGTAAGTGGATCCAAAGTAAGCACTCACACTTAGTGCACATGCAGTGAGAAGAGGAAACTTCTCTCTACTGACTTGTCCCCAAAAGTCACTGTCCCTTGATCTGGCTTTCAGCTGTCATTTTGCAAATCAACTACTGTATCTCCATGTCAACTCCACTTGGCAAAGCAAAAACGTGACGGAATTTATCTGCCATCTGTTCTATATTAATGGGCATGAATGGGTTTGAAATTAATGCAGCAATACGCCTAACTCACCAAAACGTTGGTTAAACTCTTTTTCCACAGTACCTATCTGCACTCTTCTCTTATCTCATTGGTCACTTTGCTATGCTGAAAAAAATACAATTAGGGCACTTTAAATCGGGCGCAATGTATAAATAATATATAATTGTGGTATGCGGGGGACGTAGTTTCGCGCCAGTGGGTGAAACAAGGTGAGCGGTATCCCGCATTATCCCGACTGTTGTCTCTCCTTCCTGGTCAAGAACCCGATCAAGCCACAGAACGTGGCATTGTGACAACATAGACTTTGCTACATTGGCTCCTGCATCTGGCAGATCAGGCGCATCGCCGTGCCGATTACAGCTTCTGCCGCCGACTCACAACCTTGGGTCTCCATATCCCAGATCCCTGTTTGGGAGCCAATGTAGCAAAGTCTATGTTGCCACAATGCCATGTTCCGTGGCTTGACCGGAAGGAGATGGCAGTGGGGATAATGCGGAACAGTCTTTAATTATATCGCCCATTGGCTTCATTAGGAAAATCATAATATATAGTCTTTAGTCGGTGTCTTGGGTTATGGAGTCGGCCTTGTGTCGGGTTGGGTTATGAATGCTGCTCCATTCATAACCCAACCTCCTACCGTGGGGAAACTAAACAGGTGTCAAATATGATCAGGCTAATTATACTCATCCCCTACAGCTGCATCAATCACAGGCATTTTGCCGATCCGCTCCTTGTTTCAGCCCGCCGGCACTAAACCACGCCCCCTCGCATACCACAATTATATAATATAAATAAACACATAACTTAGTGTCTGCATTTTTCTATTATTTTTGGGAGCTACAGGAAAAGTCTCAAAGATCGACCAGTCAATCGCGATCGATTGGTTGGTGACCGCTGCTTTAAGACATGAAGGTCAGTCAATCTGGAAAATTTCAAGAACTTTGAATGTATCCTCAAGTGCAGTCGCGAAAATCATCAAATACTATGATGAAACTTGAAAGACCAAGAGTTGCCTTTTCTGCAGAGGATAAGTTCATTACAGTTACCAGCCCCAGAAACCGCCAATTAACAGCACCTCGAATTAGAGCCCACGCAAGTTCAAGTAGCAGACACATTGATGCAAACAAGCCACTACTGACGAAAAACAACATGAAGAGAATTAGACCAGTGGAAATCTGTACTTTGTTTAGATTTTAGATAGATACATTTTAGATTTTTGTTTCCAACCGCCATCTTTGTGAGATGCAAAGGTGAATGGATGGTATTTGCATGTGTGGTTCCCACCCTGAAGCATGGAGGAGTGTGGGGGTGCTTTGCTGGTGACACTGTTTGGCAGTCAAAAGCCCAGCTATAGGAGATTGGATGTACAAGAAAATTCAAGGCACACTTAACCAGCATGGCTACCACAGCATTCTGCAGTGACATGACATCTCATTTGATTAGCGCTGAGTGGGACCATCATTTGTTTTTCAACAGGACTTCTTTGACCACGAAGGAGAGTGAAGGAGTGCTGCTTCAGATGACCTGGTCTCCACAATTACCTGACCTACCTGCGCTCAGCACCTCTGGGAACTCCTTCAAGACTGTTGGAAATCCATTCCAGGTGACTACCTCATGAAGAGAATGCCAAGAGCGTGCAAAGCTGTAATCAAAGCAAAAGGTGGCTACTTTGAAGAATTTAAAATATAAAACTGGTTTTCTGGTCATATTTCTGTTTATTTCATAATTCCATGTGTTCTTTCATAGTTTTGATGTCTTCAGTATTAATCTACAATGTAGAAAATAATAAAAATAAAGAAAAACCATTGAATGAGAAAGTGTGTCGCATGCACACACACGCTTTTTACAGAAATCACTCCATAACCATTCAAGCACCACTGGGTAAGCATACAGTAAATTGCCTAAGAGCTAACACTAGCACACACGTAACTGACACTCAACTCAACTGGCAAAGTTATTTAAGTTAGTGATTATGTTGTTGGAGGTATACTTCACTTTGTTCGAGGTCAGGTCTCTGGTAGTCCATTACAGACGAACATGAACCACATCTTACCCTAGCACTACATGCAAACTAGGGATGCAACGGTATACGAAATATCGTCGTATCGTATGGTATGCCCTGTACGGTTCGGTACGCCGCGGGACCACGGTATGCCGGGCATTCACTTTCATTTTCAAAACCTGGTTCTGAAACACGCGCGTTGTACAATCAGAGGCGCAGAGTAACGGTAGAGCAGGCCTGGCCAACCCGTGGCTCCCGAGCCGCATGCGGCTCTTACGTTCATATCGAATGTTGTGTTTTTTTGTTTTTTTATGGCTGTCAAAGTTAACGCGTTATCACAGATGTTGCGCCAAGGATGCGCAATGACGCTACTGTGAGGCGCGCGACGGGCTCCGAATCAGCGTCTCTGAGGGGGGGGGGGGGGGGGTCCGTTAATTTGCGATTCTGATGGGGGGGGGGGGGGGGCGGGGGTCCGTTAATTTGCGGTTCTGATGGGGGGGGTGTGCTCCGTTAATTCGGAGCACCCCCGAATTAACTAGAAAGACTAAGAAATATTTTTGGTGCAATATTGCCTTTGCAAGTAATGAGGACCCTGTTTATTTAAAACAGAAAAGGCAAAGAACCTACTGGTTGTTAGAGCCAAGTAAATATTAGGATACCGAAACCGTACCGTTACCGTGGACCAAAAACCGTGATACATACCGTACCGTGGGCACACTGTACCGTTGCATCCCTAATGCAAACTACACCCTCAATTTACTCTCACATAGCTAAAGTGTTTATAAGATCAAATTTGTCATGCAGGCATCCGTCTGTCATACTAATACTGTTAACGTTATTGTGTATACTGCAGCAGACAATAACGTTCTAGAAATTCAAACATCGGTTCTTATCACAGCTGTTAGCTATTACTAAACAGACCCAAACAAATGCCATCATTCAGACATAACACAATGAACGCAGCACAATCGAAAGCTTATTGAATGCAGCAATGAAAACCCAGTGTGTAGACATAACAAAACGGCCAAAGAAACACATAGCATTATCATACTTACATTTCCTTCGTCTGCAGTTTTGCCATGGACAGTTGGAACTGATCCCACCATTTGCACAAATGTATTGGCCAGACCAGCTTTGTACGGACCCAGGTTGACAAAGCACTCAGGTAAAAAGCGGTTTACATAAACATGTTTCTGCAAATGTTTTTTTTCCAACTGTGGCTGGGACGTTCCCATGATAAATAAAATCAATCCACTTGGAGCTTATGTCCCTGCGCCAGGCTCTGTGCAGCCGACAACAGAGAAGCTTGCAGTGCTTAGAAAACCGACCCCGATTCAGAACTGCTCACTGAAACACATTCTTTCTGACTTAGGCAGCCCTCAAGGAACTGACAGGGTTATTTTTTTCAGTGTTTTGGAGTTAGTAGGCACTCACAGATACCCAAGTGTAACACTGAAGCACTGAAAAAGTTAGTTTTTCCATAATATGACCTTGCCTTTAAAATGTGCTAAACTGCTAATGTAATATGGGATAAGAGCTCTCCACTCTGAATTCGACCTGGATATTGTCAAATGTCTTCCCATCTTGTAACAGGAGACACCTCTTCTAAATATTGAGAGTAAACATTATACATAATGGTTTGGTTTAATACGGTGTCATAGATATACAAATTGTTGCCAATAACAAAGTAAACTCGTACCTCCAAGTCATCTTCCACGATGACCACGGCGGAATGGGAGAAGGTGTTAAACACCTGGTTTAGAGCCCAGCGGTAATGCCTGGAGATTTTGTAGTAGCCCTGGAACTTCCTGTGCTCTGGTCGTACTCTGACGTCTGTTAGGTCTGGTTGCCTGATATGCATCACCTGATCGCCGTACGATGCAATCACACGGGCTGTTTCGGCATGGCCACAATCCTGGCTGACTATAATTGGGTAGACCTTGGCAGAAGGACGGTACTGTATTAACCGATCTAAGCTCCGCCTTACAGTCACCCTGTCGCAGGCGATGACCAAAATAGGAATGACTATTTGAGGGTTGGTAACTGTTGTTTCCAATCCATTATTAAGAATGGGTTGTTCCTTTATCTGAATAGCCTTTTGTTTGCCTGGAATAGGATTCAACTCCTGGGAATGTTTTGCCTGGATTTGGTCCTTATCTAAACTGTCTTTTGGGTGAAGCTGGGGTCCAGATGGCTTGTTTTCCAGATGTTTCTGCTGCTTGTTTGCGCCACCATCCTCAGTGTCTCGTTTGTCAAGGTCTTTCCGCTGTGCCCACAAAGACCTGTGGCTTTCAATTTGTTTCAGCAGTTTCTTCTGAGTCTCCAGCTCTGCCTCCACCTCCTCTGCCAAACGGATCACTTCCCCAGCCAGGTTGGCCGTGTCACCCTTGGCTGCACGGTCACCGCCCCACTCCTCCTTTCCACCGGGCTCAGCACCGCCACCTGCCTCTCCAAGATGGCCAACCGGTGGACGTCCCCATAGGTAAAGCAAAAGCAGAGCGTTCCAGACGACAAATAGGAATGCTCCACATAGGATCAAAGAGCCTTTTTTGCGAACCATGACACAATCACAGCAAAAGAGGGAGGAAAAAATGCAACTGGTTGGGACAGTGTGTGGAACAATAAATTGCACCTTACACAAGCCAGGATGTCACTCACAAGTGAGGGAGTAGTAAGAGCGTTGGCACATTGAGAAGCAAGTCAGTGGTTGTCCACTCATACTGTGCTCTTTACAAGTGAATTTTTTGTGGGGATGTATTATTTCCTGGGATCATATAACATGGGGACAAAGGGCCACCCCTGGATAAGGTGGGTAAGGTGGATGGGTTAGGGATGAGGAAGTATTGATAGAACAGGGAAACAGGCGTCACTCCAGAGTGAGGAAACGTGACTCCTCGGGTGTTATCCTTTGGCCATTATTCTGTAAAAGAAAAAAAGTTTGCACATCAGACAAATTGTGCCAAATGAACTAGTCTACATAAAAATCTACAGATTCAAAGTACATAATACTTTGCTACAGAGTAAAAGTCTTCACAAGGATATTGACTCTGCCACCTGGAGTTGGTGACAGACACACAACTGAGATTATTTACATTTAGGGCATTTGGCAGACGCTTTTATCCAAAGCGACTTACAAAGAGTACATTTGTTGAAGGAGACAGCAATATATCACTGAGGTACATGAAGATAAGAATAGAGCTATTTTCGAGCATTCATAGTTACGAGGCTAATAGAACGAGTTTCATAATTGCTAAGTTGATTGCATAAATAGCTGGGATGAGAGCAGACGTGCAATTCTGAGCACATTACCAACATCTAAGAACATACAATATGCTAAGCAATGCTAAGTACAATTAATAATGCCAAGATGTACAAACACAAGTTAGCGCTAGGGCTCGCAGAGGAAGTCAAGGGGAGGGGGGGGGAGGGGTATGCAGAGTCCAGGTGAACTTGAGTCTCTTGCGGAAGGTACTGAACGACTGCCATCCTGACCCCCAGGAGCTCATTCCACCACTGCGGTGCCAGAACAGAGAAGAGTTGGGACTTGGCAGAGCGATGTTTGCCTGTTTTTAGTGAAGGTGGTACCAGTTGTGGAACCAAAGTAGTTGAGGGGAGCGCTTGGGCTGGGGAGTAGGGTCTGACTAATGCTTGGAGGTAGGTAGGGGCGGTTCCACTGACAGCCATGAAGGCCAGTGCCAGTGTCTTGAATCCAATGCAAGCGAATAAATGAATAAATGCAAGGCAGACTTTTACTGCTACTTCCACAGTTAACGGCAGATGGGTTGACAGGATTTCCTGCCCTTGCGCTGGTGATATGTAGCCAGTCACTGAATATGAACATGTCAGCAAATCTAGTAAAAACACTTCCTGTAACGAAACACCCACACATATATATATATATATATATATATATATACACACAGTGAAACAACCCTTTTTAGTGGCATTCTCAACAATTAAATATTTTTCTAAAGTGGCACGATTGAGTGTTTTAACGTGGGATTCTGACATCGACTTGAATAATCTAAATAGGTCAGATAAAAAATGGCGCTGAAACAGGTTTATATCTTGGCTCTTCTGTGTAATTAAACCCTCCAGTACCTTTCAAAGCACTGGAAAATCCAGTCCACACACATTAAGACAAGGCGTGTAAACCAATTAGTCTTGGTAAATATAGGTTGACAATCTGCTATAGCTGGGCTTTTGACTGCCAGGCACAAACTATTGGATTAACAACAGCTCCCCGTCTGTGCTCACTGCTATGACTTAATTCAGTGGATATACAAGAAATCTAATTGAACAAATTGTTCACCGTCAAAGAATTAGGCAAATGGCAAAGAATTAAGCAACTGAATTGGTTTGCAAACTAGGACTAAATTAAAGAAGACTTAAAGAGTTAAGTTTCACTTTCAAAGTGGAGTCGTGTTACTGAAGAAAGTTTCGGAAACAGACCCTGGAGGCTTTAGTAAACCAATAACGAATTACAGGATGTTGGATACAACAGCAACTGTGATCTAAAAACACTAGAATGCTGAATGTACCTGTACGCTGTACGCGGAGCAACCCAGTGTCGTGCAGTGCGACTCCAGTAGTCAGTCGGTGAAGAGGAGCCACGATGGGAGGAATGTGTTGCTCTTAGCCTTATATATACACACCGCCAGCTGAGCCACTGTAATCACCTCCTCCTCCGTGTCTCCGGGCCAATAACGTGTAGCTGAGTGGAGGTGCTCGCATCTTACATGTAACGTGGCTACATGGCTACAGTGACGTGTGTACAATATAATAATGTTAATTCATAGCGACTCAAGTGTCCATGCGTTGTTGACACCCTGACACTGTGCACCGGGGAGACACGCCGACACTACAACACACGCGTCACTGTTTGACCTCAACTCACGCTACATTTAAAAAGAAAAGAAGAACAGTAATGCAATTGTTGCAAGGTGTGAACTGCAGGGGGACTATGAAGTGGCTGGAAGGGGGGTTTGCATGTAAGCTGTTGGAGCAATTCTCACATTTCTCGATGGAACAAGAAGTGAACTAGAACTATGAGCGTAGCGTTAAGCAGACACAAATGAATCACCGTTCACACAGCAGGAAGAGTTGAGTTTATAAAGCGTACAGACATTTCATCATCTCCTCTGGACACACCGCGTTAGCATCAGCAGCTAGCTTAGCTCTGCCAGACAGTCGGAGAGGAAATCTCCTTTATCTTCATTTACGTTCCTGAAAGCAAATGGCAACTACTTAACCGGGTTCACGGATACATTTGGGTCGACTTACCCTTGCTGCCGGGGGACGGCGTTACATGCATGCAGCGCCGACAGTACATCCAGCGGTAGTTATTCACAACACATTGCTCCGACCACCCTCACCGGCCTCACTCTCTCTCCCCCCTCACCCCCCCCATCTCACTCCTTCCTCCTCCCCACCACTTCCTTCTGTTCCCGTGTTAACGGTCTGCCCGATCGCTTCCAGACACTGTTTTTATCCGACAGCCAGCATCTCCGATCACTGACGCTATGAAATGTGAAATACATAAAGTCTGCCTGCCTGCTGTGAGAGCTCTCCGATAAGTGTCCTCCGTTCAGCCTCGCAGCCATGTCGGCGGACCGGCTACTGCCTCCATGATGATGACGCCGCCGATGATGCTGATGATGATGCTGGGGTTTCATTTCCACTGCCAGGGTCAACTTCCGGATTTGCCAATTATGCAAAAACGATCATCCAGCCATGCTTTATTTATGTTCCTGTACATGTCACTCGTTCAGATCATTTACACTTGCAAAATTCGCTAAATTCTTTGGTTCCACCTATTCAGGTGCACACAGCAGTGAATTCAGTGTATTCAGGTGCACACACAACAGCAGTGAATCATCAGCAGTCAGTCACAACATGTGCATGTCCAGTTGCTCACCTTGGCTCAACTCTTGTTGCTCAAGAGACCAATGTTTAACTCGATGATCCAATAACATGGTAGAGATTGACAATATTTTAATGCACAAATACATTACACATACATTACAGCCTCCAACTATTTATGCAAAATTGCTTTGAATCTCACACACAGTTACAGTTACAGTTCAGCATGGTCACGCTGTAGCCCATTCAATGCTGAAAGCTGCTCCTCGATGTTCCTCAGCTCTTTCTCCAAGGCAGATATCTTCATAAGAGAGAGTGCAAAGGAATAAGTCATAGAACAATTGTAAAATGGAATGGAATACGATGGAATAAGTCTAATATGGTTAATAGATGCCAAATAAACTCCTATCATTAATTTATGTCCTGTCTCCTGTCATCTGAATGGCATGCATAAAAAACAGATCTGCTTCCAAACTGGTTTGATTGAGATAATAGTTGACCGTTTAGTTAGCTTATATTAGTATGCTTATTTATAGCAAATGAGTGTTTCTGTTTTGGCATATTTATATAAAACAACTATTTGCACTAGCCTTTCAATCACTCAGTGAGTGATATCATCATTTAGAGATGGAGGGGATATTTTTTTTAGCAAACCTTATTGTCCATCTCCTGCCTCACATGCTCCGGAACCTTTTCCAGGTATCCAGGGGCCCGTGTCTTCGAGAGCCACTTCTCCAGTTTGGGCAAGAGCTTTTCTTTGTGTTGGGAGAGCTGGAAGATCTGCTGGTCAACATTCTTGCCACTCTGCAAGTGGGAACACATAATAGAAACACACTCAACCACCTGGCCCTGATACCTTTAAAGATACAATGCACATGGCACTCAGTGAGGTCTCACTTTGTGATAATCAATTCACACCAAAAATAATCACATCTGCTCGCACTGGTGTGGATCGACTTTTAGTCATTGGCACTGCACAGATATAATATCAAAGACATAATATCCAAAATATACAGCACTGCCTTTGAAGTAAAAATCTGATGATAATGAATCCAATAGGCTGTTTTCACAGAGGCATCATCATAGGACAAACACAGGTGTTGCTCATTACACGAATGATGGGTATACTCCTATGTACCAGGGCAGCATGGGTAATCTTCACTAGTTTGATAAAGCCCTGTTTGATTAAGCCCCTATTCCGATTAAGTTGTCGGAGGGTAATTACCGGAACGTTCAGGTGTAGCTGACACGAATGGTCCACTGTACCCACTATGCTCCCCTCGGCCGGGGGGGTGGTGGGCTGTGTGGGGGGAGCACCCTGTGGACAGTGGATGTGCAGTGTGGCGATGCGGCCGAGCGTGCACACGGCTGGCTGGAAGCGGAGGAGGATCTGTCGCTGGGCAGGGGAGCACACTGCCCACACTAGTAAAAACACACATGGAGACACAGCACTGACACTTCAAAATATCACAAAAACCCAACAATGCAAAAGTGTTCTGTTATGTTGTCTAAATAAATGTATAAAAAAAGACAAAATGTACAGTCAATACAATCAGAAGTACATTTGTGGCACTCAAAATATTATATCAGGTTCTGGTAAGTTTCAATTATTTTTCTGAACTGCATGATTTCAGGGCAAATTCATTCATTTTGCATTTATTTTAGTCTTGAATACGTAGACATTTAGCATAGCACTTCCCCACAATCAATCAGCAGACTATTTATTAAAGTGCATATTTAACGCGTCATCTTATCGTCATTAGAATAGTATAAATAATGTGTCGTTGAGGACTTATAACTCACTTTCGGGTCTTTCTTTGGTCATGCCGCACTGTGCCCGAAGTGACCGGGTAACTCTCACCACTTCCTGTATCAGCAGGAAGTCAGTTTCCTCCTCAGGAGAGTGCCAGTGTTCCTGGCAAGGTTCAAATGTGGGAGAAAGAAGAATGAGAGAAAGTCAAAGGTCAAACTGCTAAATAATATAACATAATATTCCATGTACCTGATGATGATGCTGTTGTTAGCCAGGAAGATAGTGGCCAAATTTGGAAACAAATAAATACATAATACATGTATTTGAAATACTTTATTTCATAAACATGTATTAAAGGTGCAGTGTTGAATTTAGTGCCATCAATGGAAATGGACTTGGCAGAAATGGAATATAATATTCATAAATATGTTTTCATTATCTTATAATCAGCTGAAACTAATAATGGTTGTGTTCTTGTTAGCTCAGAATGAGCCTTTCATATCTACATAGGGAGCGGGAGGCTTCCATGTTACACCCCCATGTTTGTACAGTCGCCCAGAATGGACAAAACAAACGATGGCTCCCATGCAAAGCAGCTAGCTAATGTTGGCAATAAAAGGCTAACAATGTAGAGGGGTATTCAGTTGGTTGCAATCTAAACGGCGCTAAATCCTACACACTGCACCCACTAGTCTGTCATCCTTAATTCCACCCATGGTCCACTCAGTACTGTCAGTGTAATGCAGTTCTGTTTTGTGATACAGCAATATTGCATGAAAAAAGTAATGTAGATTATCGTATGAATATATATGGAATTGTTTTTTTGATTGACAGATCCAATCTTTTTTTTTACCAAGTCGGCGGACCGCGGGAATGGCTGCAGGCACAAACTGCTGGGTGCGGCGTGGTGGCCACCGCCGGCCCTGAGCGGGTGCAGCCTCTGCCACAGCTCCTCGGTGAGGTAGGGCATGAAGGGTGCAAGCAGCGCCAGGGGAACGGTGACGCAGTGGTAGAGCACAGCCCTGGCCGCCCGCCTCTCGCTGGACACGTGATCTTCCGTGCTGCCGCTCAGGTCCTTCTGGCTCAGCAGGGGCTTGATGCACTCCTGCCCCGCGCACACACACATGTAAATGCGCACACGCACACCAAACAAAGATGTGAAGGAGTACTGTTCTCAGAAGTTCAGCTATAACATAGTAGAACTGCTGGATCAGATGTTCTGCGATAACATTGTAGGACTCCATCCTCAATTACATTTACATTTAGGGCACTTGGCAGATGTTTTTATCCAAAGCGACTTACAAAGAGTACAACATTTGTTGAAGGAGACAGCAATATATCACTGTGGTACCTGAAGATAGGAATAGAGCTGTTTTCAAGCATTCATATTTACGAGACGAATAGAACGGTTGCTGCTAAATCAACGTGGGCCTTCTTTAGCACCTTTCAAATGGCGTTGAAATACCATACAATGTGGCGGTGCAAAGATACATTGAACATTTAACAAAGTTTAAAAGAACATCAAAGCCTACACAGAAAAGCAACAGGTGCCTCCTTGTCATTTCTGTCTGCTAGCATAAAACAGAAAAATGTCTTAAAGCTGCAGTGTGGTGGGGAGCACTACCAACATGGATAAATAAAGAACCCCAAAATACGTTTTCATGAGCTGCCAAACCAAAAAACTGAGCCTTTAAGAAGACAGAAGTGGATACAGGCAATAAGGCATGAGGCATCAGCAGGAAGAATTAGGAAACTGTGGCTAATTTGTCCAGACAAACTGTAGAGGTTGACGCTAACTAAGCTGATCTTGATCTTTGCTAGGTTAAATGATAATGACGTTCAATGGTGATTCGATCAAAAGTATTTCACAAAATAATATGCTGTTCACCACATCGTCTATTTTAAAAGCAGACAACTAAGATCTTCATAAAAGAACCAGAACCAAATGAGTCACAACCCAGCTGAGAAACCGGTCGATACAAATCGACACACTAACCAAAATATTTTTATAAAAATACTTTACGATGAATGGCGAGTCCTTACCAGGTAGACATCACAGAGACTGTGCACCCAGAAGGAATATATGGCGGTGGTGACGGAGCTCAGCTCGTAGGCCTCCAGGCCTCGCTCACACTGCAGCACCGTGCTGTAAAGCCGCGAGCACAGCCAGCGGTCCATGCTGCTCACCGGCCGCATCTGGCAGGTACACACGGCATTAGGGACACACTTACAGTGATGGACAACAGAAATACCTCATTTACTTTTTATTAAGGGTTACCATGGTGTGCATTAAGCATCGGAAAATGATCCATTGCAATGTCACGTCATTTTGGTCTATCGATTTCCTTTTATTCCTTTATTAATTATTATTATAATTATTATTATAAATAATAATAGTATAATATTATTATATTATATTATAATAATATTATTATAAATATTATTATTATAAAAGGTTTCAAAAAGGGGATACAGGCATCTATATTTTTGGCAAAAAAAATAAGTAAATCATTCGTCCTCACCTCTGGCAGTGTGTCAAGCTCATGAGCGCCATCGCCCAACACTCCCAGAGTGAATCGCACCGTCTGCCATATTTTATTGCAGAAGTGCCTGTAGCTCAGGACCTGGGACACAGACAGGCTGATGTCCTCTCCTGACCCAAACACACACAGTCAAGTGAACCACAGCCCAAAGTAAGAATATCAAAAGCTCAAAAAAATGCCACAACAAACACTACAACTGCAGTGAGTTGCAAGCAGGATATTAAGAGCGTCATGTCTTGACACCGATTTAAACATTCATTAATTCACTAACTGGGGATGCCAACCTGCAATAGCTACCTTTAACCAGTAGTTGTGATTCGTTAAAAAATAAAACATGTATATCAAGACGATCAGGCGTGGCTACTATGTTAGTCACATTCAGGTAGCCACTATGGAGTGCAAATAGGCCCCGCCCACACCGGAAGGGAAGACATTCCATTGCTCTCCATTGACTTTGTATTGCGTGAAGGTGCCTCCTTGTCATTTCTGTCTGCTAACATACAACAGTAAATGTTCTTAAAGCTGCAGTGTGGTGGGGTGCACTACCAAAAATATGTTTTCATGAGCTGCCGAACAAAAAAACTGAGCCGAAGAAGAGAATAAGGCATGAGGCGTCAGCAGGAAGAATTAGGAAACTGTGGCTAATTTGTACAGACAAACTGTAGAGGTTGAAGCTAACTAAACTCTGCAAGGCCTAGATTTGATCTTTACTAGGTTAAATGATAATGGTGGTCAATGGTGATTCAATCAAATAGTAAATATCAAAGTATTTCACAAAATGATATGCTGTTCACCACATAATCTATTTTAATAGCAGATAACTAAGAGTTGTACAGTACACAGTACAAAGTGCCCTTTAAGGCAGAGTGAAGTGTGAAAGAAAGAGACACTCACCCTGCACTCGGTAAGAGCAGAGAGCGAATCGCAGAGCGTCGGTACCACATTCAGGGATCCCGTTGGGGAACTCTCTTCTCTGAGGAGTGCCAAAGGAGGGTCACAGAGAGAGAGACAGAAGTTAGTGGCCCTCTCTTGCACAGAAACATGAAAAACAATTTTACCGTTTCATCTATCAATGGACATCCACCATCCTATATAACATCTAAGATGGACTAGCTTATGGCTGCCTTATGCTTCAGGTCCCGTGGGTTTATTCTGAACTCGGAAAATATGACTTTAGGTTTTGGGCACCAACAGCATGGAATTAACACTTCTTCAAAATGGACACTCTACCCCTGGACAATTCGACGAGGATCTCAAACCACTTAACCTCAGTGTACGATAGTAATGCACTCTTTTGATTAGTTTTAACTCTGTATTCTGTATCTCGGCATCTTTGAAAATGAGGGAAACGTCAATGATCCTCAAGGCTAAAATAAAGGTTTTAAATTGAGGTTAGTGGACCGCCTTGTCAACTGACCAGAGCTTCCATAGCGATCATGTGATCCCTGGGGTCGAGGTTCCCTGCAGTCACCTTCTCCTGAAGCCTCTGCAGACAGACGAGCAGTGAGGGAGTGTGAGTTAGGAGCGGTGATTGCCACATCACTGGGTCAGGTGACGCTCAGTTGTCTCAGGTTTCAACTTTACTAAGGACTAAACTCAAACCTAGAAGGTGCTCACGGCCCCCAGCAAACACCAATATGGTGCCAGTGTGCCATAACGTTGGTGGCTGCTGGCTGTTGTCAGATTAAAGGGGCCATATTTTTCACCAGGTGTGAGCATGATTAGCCTAATGGCCTATCCCACTCACACCAGGTGGTATAGTAGGACCCCTTTAAGTTCTTTTGTCCACAAATCGGTGAAACTAATAGTAGTTGGCCAACGTTGGCCAATATTCTACTATAGTCGGGTGTTGGGGACTGGGAACATCATTCAGGTCGCAAAATACAGCCCCAGTCAGGCTGGGGAGGGGCAAAAAATATTACAACTGCTATCATTAAACATGTATTGACACACACACACACGCACAGTTTTTAAGTTGCCAATCACCGAATCCCCCTACAATGCAAAAGTTACAGTAAAAGACGCATCATTCCACTCTAAGGTAAAACATCATACCCACACCACTGTTAATTTATTTGCCTCACTGACACTACGTGTTTAAAGCCCAGTAAGTAGGGATGCACCGATACCACTTTTTTTCAGACCGCAGATACGTACTTTTTTTCAGTACTTACATTTGGGTACTTGCCGATACCGAATACCGATACGAGTACTTAATAAAACCATTACAGTTCTAATGACTTTGAAAACATGTTATTATTTGTCTGGGGGGGGGGTGCTCTGTTAATTTGCGGTTCTGATGGGTGGTGGGGGTGGTGGGGGGGGTGCTCCATTAATTTGCGGTTCTGATGGGGGGGGGGGGGTGCTCCGTTAATTTGCGGTTCTGATGGGGGGGGGGGGGGGTGCTCCGTTAATTCGCGGTTCTGATGGGGGGGGGGGGGTGCTCCGTTAATTCGCGGTTCTGATGGGGGGGGGGTGCTCCATTAATTTGCGGTTCTGATGGGGGGGGTGCTCCGTTAATTCGCGGTTCTGATGGGGGGTGGGGGTGCTCCGTTAATTGGCATGTCCCCAGCGTCCCCACTACATTCTGCGCAGTTGCTATTAAACATCCATAAACGACAACTCGGTTGCATCTCTTTATTTCAATATTCCTTGGCCAAGAATATTACAAGGTTAACGTTGTGTTGCCAAAGTGGTATCGGTGCGGTTGTATCGGAGTAGTTTAACGAGTACGAGTACATGAGCACAGTATCGGACCGATCTCTCACGCGTGCGCTCACACAAAGTATGAGCATGCCAAGCTAAGTGAATTGTGACATATTATGCTGTTAGAATGACACACAGAGTATCCCAAATTGGCCAAAAGACACCAATAGTCCTCCACCAAGAATTATTTTATTATATTTGTGGCCCATGGGCCATTTAGCAGGCCAGGCCACCGGGAAAACTCCCGGTGCTCCCAATGGCCAGTCCGGGCCTGGGTGTTGGTGTTTGTTGGGGCAATGCGCAAGCACCCTAAGGAATAGCGCCACCTCTGGTCAAAGAAAGAAATGCGGCTGCATGACAAATCAACCATATATAATGTGCGCACAAACTGCTCAAGGATGTGTACATCACACCCGAGAGGCTGAACCAACCTTCAGAGACACTCCAGAGATGATGTCCAGGGGGTCTATCACATTTCCCAAGGACTTGCTCATCTTCCTGCCATGTTTGTCCCGCACCAGAGAGTGGAGAAACACCTGGACAAGAGATATTCTGCTGAATATATGAAGCGACCACTAAGGGTGCTTCTGAGCATAAGCAGAGTACACTAAATCAGTGTCAATGGACATTTTACAGAAAATCAACGTTCTATGTTATATAATGCCATCCTGGTAATTTTCTGACGGTAGACACAAAGGCACTTGTTTATGCCTTTTAATTTTTGTGAAAAATGGCTACTTTAACCAGATTATGGTAATTTCCTCATGCATATTCATGAAGCCACGGCGTGGCATGCTGTCCATTTGCCAAGTGCTTACAGTCACTTACTTAGCGATGTTGTCCAAGTCATAACTTCTAAGGAGAGAAACGTGTACCTGTTTGAATGGCAGCTGGCCGGTCAGCTCTGTGCCCAGCATGACCATTCTGGCCACCCAGAAGAAGAGGATGTCACTGCCCGTCTCCAGGATAGAGTTGGGGTAGAACTGCTGGAGGTCGGCTGTCTGTTGGTCAATGGCAGCCAAACACCACAATCACACCTTCTCTCTTTCTTTCTGCTTCAAGGAACAATGAGGGATATTCTCCAGTACAGTGGCAATGATGGGGGATGGTATTAAATGCACCTTCTCAGCAAGTACACTTGCTCCACTGTCACAACGCCATATAATATAATAATATACATATAATACAATTAAATATAGACCACTTTGGAGTTGATGTCACGATTACATCACAGCAGTAGCTGGTGGCAGAATATTAATGTAGCCCTATGGACATTTTTGCAGCCAGTTGACTTGCTGTGCTGTTGGCTGCTAGAACAAGAATGACAAAACGGATTTACCGCAGTCCATCATCAAAGACACTAACCCCACACATAATAGACGTAAATACCCCTTCTGAATTGTACCCAGGATGTTCAAGTAAAAAGTAAAAGGGTGGCACTGGTGGTTTGCACTGTTACCACACAGCAAGGTCATGGGTTCACACCCATCCTGTTTGGATGTTCTCCCATGTTCATGTTTACAATGAAAAACAATAACAGCAGCTACCTGCTGTGGCCAGCCCAGCATGGCGAAGGGAAAGAGCGCAGAGGAGAACCAAGTGTCCAACACGTCAGGGTCTGTTAGGGAACACACAACATGAAAATGGAACATAGAGCACAGCCAACTGTGGCCTAAGGAGGTCCACCTCTAGTGTGTTGACGTGAAACCGTTTAAAAGTTAAGTTACCTGCCATTTTGTGAAAAGTCTCGCCCTACCACACCGCCTTTCAGACAATTGGTGAAAAAAGGTTCAACCATTCATCCTTTGCCTCTGAGTTACACATTTTGTGATAGGCCAAGTCCACTACAACAACTCCTTTTTGCCAATCAATGTGAAAAGGAAAAGAAATCACCTGTCCCCTAGCCCATGGCCAAGCTTCCCATCAAATCCCAGAGTGTTATGTCAATCCGTTCAGAAGTTATGTGCATTTTTGTGACATGCCACACCCCCTTTTTGTCAATTTGCATTAAACTCCAATCAGTCATTCCTCAGCCCATAACTATTGTATTATATTTCTAAATGTTTATATAATTACCATTCATTTATTAATTCAACAATTTATTACAAGATAATGTGTTGTTTATTATCCTCTCACACAATTCAAATGATATGTATTGTCCTTAATTAATCCCTTGATATAGCAAGATTTTTTCAGTATGGGGTACTGTTATATTTTACAGTGTTTAACAATGTATTAAACACCATGTGCTGGTGAGAAATTTAAATAATAAGCTGATATTAATAGCTTTGAATTGAATATAAAGTGTACTCCTACTAGTACAGCCTTTGAATAATGTGATGTGGACAGAAGAGACGGCTCACCCTGAGTTAAGGTGATTGAGTCCGGAGCCACCCCGTACTGGATGGCTGCGCAATCCCGGGCCTCCTGCTCAGTCCTCCCCCATACCCACAGCTCCTGCTGGGAACACAACAGACCCACTGCATCAGGAAGCAGTGACACCGCTCACGAACTGCCAGAGACCTTTATCATAAAGGTACTTTTCCACAGGATCCGTAATTTCTATGCTTCCCATTCATTTTCTATGGAAGCAGCCATGCAATGCATTCCGGTGGCGGTGCGGTGCAATGGACCTTTCCCTATTCAAGCGGCAAGTCCCGCCCCCCCTAGTTACTGTTGCCGAAATGTCCACTGAACAACGCCGCCCTGCTGATGATTCTCTCTCAATATCGCTGTATGTTATTTGCCAAATGCCGCTACTTTATCTAAGAGAGTTCTACAGAAAGGCCTGAACTATTTGACACAAGGATATATCCATGAGATTTTGGACGGAGCAGACGACAACATAAAACTTGATACTAAGTGTTGGCGATCTATGCGGAAGACACAAACGCCTCACAAACTCCACATTGAAATTCGTCAGGACTAAATCGTGGAGTCCTACTGCACATGTAAAGCAGGGTGAGTACGTTAGTGATGTTTAAATGAAAATAAGCCTAAGATCTGCTAACTACTAGCTGCAATGGGGTAATCACCTAGCTATGCTAATCACACGATGGCGCGGTAACAATCTGGTCCTAGCAAAAAAAACATTTCACTGCTCAATGTACCTGTACACTAGGGATGCAACGGTACAGTGTGCCCACGGTACGGTATGTATCACAGTTTTTGGTCCACGGTAACGGTACGGTTTCGGTATCCTAATATTTACTTGGCTCTAACAACCAGTAGGTTCTTTGCCTTTTCTGTTTTAAATAAATAGGGTACTCATTACTTGCAAAGGCAATATTGCACCAAAAATATTTCTTTGTCTTATCTCGTTAATTCGGGGGTGCTCTGAATTAACGGAGCACACCCCCCCATCAGAACCGCGAATTAACGGACCCCCCCCCCATCAGAACCGCAAATTAACGGACCCCCACCCCCTCCCCATCAGAACCATGAATTAACGGACCCCCACCCCCCCCCATCAGAGACGCTGATTCGGAGCCCGTCGCGCGCCTCACGGTAGCGTCATTGCGCATCCTTGGTACCCTGGAAATCCAGAGTTCTCGCGAGAGCACAATTAGAATTTGCTCAGCGAGTACTCTGGTAATGAGTAACATGCTCAATAGCTATGCCTGTTGTTTCGAACATCAACCAATCTGATATAGGCGGGCCAGAGGCGGGCTAAACAGATGACGTCAGCGCTGCGACGGAATCAGTCCGGAATCAGTCAGTAAACATTGCAAGATGGCTATCGAAAATGTTGACTGAGTATCTGTACAAACTAGGGATGCACCGATACCACTTTTTTTCAGACCGAGTACAAGTACAAGTACTTACATTTGGGTACTTGCCGATACCGAATACCGATACGAGTACTTAATAAAACCATTACAGTTCTAATGACTTTGAAAACATGTTATTTTTTGTCTGGGGGGGGGTGCTCCGTTAATTCGCGGTTCTGATGGGGGGGGGGGGGGGGGGGTGCTCCGTTAATTCGCGGTTCTGATGGGGGGGGGGTGCTCCGTTACTTCGCGGCTCTTGACTTAGTCACTATAAAGCTGACTCTGTAAAGCCAGTGCAGATGACACCTGGGTCTTACATTCACTACCATCAATAATGACTAAAGTAGAAGGAAATTATTTTCTAAAGTTTTCAGGCATGTTTTTAATAATAATGTCTCTATGAGGCCATATGTAGTTGTCCAAATTTAAAATACATAAGCTCTATCCATGTATTAAAAACAAGTCCTGCAGACTGCATGACTCCAAATCCGTGTCATGTCTTCACAGCGCAGAACCACTGTTTCTTTAGGAGAGGCTCTATGAAATCTCGCTCCCTGTAATCTATCTGGATATATCTGGTCATTATTGCACGTTCCCCAAGAGCATCTAAGAACCATGTTGTTCTAACTAAATGTAGCTATAGTCTAATCGATGAACACAACAACGCGGGACAAGCTTTGTTTGTGGGACATCATGGCGGCTCTATTGCAAGGGGCGTGGTCTTAAGAAATCAGGCAATCTTATTGGTTATTATTCTCCGCGTGACTGACAGGGTGGAAAGGTCCATTCGAGAGGCGAGGCGTCAACATGGGCTGCTCCTCATTTCCATGAAGTTGAGTCTAGGCTACTTTATGCTAGTCAAGGGCTTGTTGTCTCTAGAAACTTTAAAATTAAAATGAAGACAACTCAGCAACTGCATGACTTATTTCTCACCTAAAATGTTCATTGTTGAACACATTTCAGTCGACTATTTTCGTCATATAACAGAAAGTAGCCAAATAAGACACCATGGTGGCCTGTTTTTTAATCCGCAAGCAGAGGACAGCCCAACGATTGAAAGCATTCTTCCAATCATGGGCAGCCAGAAAGTGCTTGTGCCGAGGCATTCGAAGGAGAGCACCTGTCAATCATCTAACGATGTCATCTATCAATGACATCGACGAACGGCACGCCCAGCTGGGCCACGAGCATCCAATGCTGGGAAGCAGTCGATGACGGATAACATATTTGTCGCGTCCAACTCCATTGTTTCATGAGAACACACCTTAATGACGGAAATGTAAAAACGGGTGTAGGTCATTGTGGGAGTGTGTGTTTGGTGGCTGGCTGGCTTAATTGGCCTCAACTGGCCCAGTTAGAGTCTGGGGGGGTGGGGCTATAAGCCTGTGGTTAAGTCAGCCACCAGCACACACACTCAGGGAGCGCTAGCATGCTAGCAGGTACCATCTGCTCTGTTCGTTTCAGTTTACCTGCATCATTTTACAATAGACAGCCTGGTTCCTTGGAGGAGCTCCGAACTAAGCCACATTATGTGGCATTGTGACAACGAGGTATGCTACAGTCATTAAATTAATAATGGGTCTGGAGGCATTCCAGTGCCCATAAGTAACAAAATGACATTCACCCCTACTATTACACCTCTCCATAAAGGTGCATTCTCTTGTAATTCCAATGCTGAAATTGCCTGGGTCCAAACATTTGATTCTGCCCACTCTACTGAGTTGACCAATTCTGGTCTGGCATCGTGATATGAAATGGTTTCTCGGTTGAAAAATCGATGATCTAATGAGAGCCGCGGGAGGACTCACCATTAGCCAATCAGCGCCACGGGCAGAACTAAAGCCATTGTTATGCTGTCTTCAAGCATTGTCAAGCTGTGCCCTGGAATGTTGGTGTTGGTGGGCGTGGCTCCGGACTGTGGTGCCGCCCCTGGGTCATTAGCGGCACCTGCGCTGCGCTCACACCTGCCGTCAATGTACAATTAATCCCAGTCTAAAGACCCCGGCTTTCCACCCACTGGTTGTCCGATCATTGTTGTTAATTTACCTGTCTACTACCCGTATGGATCGCGATCATCGCCAGCCAGCCGATCATCGCCCTGCCTACCCGCCGATCCCTGCCTGCCGGTTCCCGCATCTGCCTGCTGCACTCGCCACCCGTCCCGCTGGCTTCACTCCCGTTTCCTCCTTGTATGTATTCTCAATAAACACTGTGTACTGCTTAACTCCGAGTCTGGGTCTTGCGTTGGTCCTCCTGCACACCACGTGACAGAATGATCCGACCAAGCATGGACCCAGCAGACTCAGGCTTGGAGTTAATTAGTTTATCGCAGTACTTTGCCAGCCGGTGCAAGCTGCTGCCGACATATGAGCAGTCGCCAAGCGACCTGGGGACCCGCCTGGCCCTGGGGGGGGCCTCGTAGTGTCCAGCGGGCTCGCAGGCGTCGAGGCAGGCAACCCCAGTCATCCCGGGTCCCGGTTAGACCCTGGTCCTGTTCCCGGCTGGACCGCAGCAGCCCCGGCCGGTTCCTGCTGCTAGGTCGCAGCCATCCCGGGTCCCGGTTCCTGCTGCGAGGTCGCAGCCATCCCTGGTCCCGGTCCCGGCTGGACCGCAGCAGCCCCTGCCGGTTCCTGCTGCTAGGTCGCAGCCATCCCGGGTCCCGGTCCCGGCTGGACCGCAGCAGCCCCTGCCGGTTCCTGCTGCTAGGTCGCAGCCATCCCTGGTCCCGGTTCCTGCTGCTAGGTCGCAGCCATCCCTGGTCCCGGTCCCGGCTGGACCGCAGCAGCCCCTGCCGGTTCCTGCTGCTAGGTCGCAGCCATCCCTGGTCCCGGTCCCGGCTGGACCGCAGCAGCCCCTGCCGGTTCCTGCTGCTAGGTCGCAGCCATCCCGGGTCCCGGTCCCGGCTGGACCGCAGCAGCCCCAGCCGGTTCCTGCTGCTAGGTCGCAGCCATCCCTGGTCCCGGTCCCGGCTGGACCGCAGCAGCCCCTGCCGGTTCCTGCTGCTGGGTCGCAGCCATTCCCGGTCCCGGTTCCCGGTTCCTGCTGCTAGGTCGCAGCCCTGGTCCCTGGTCCCTGGTCCCGGTCGCGGCTGCGACCGCCAGCAGCCCATGCCGGTTCCTGCTGCTGGGTCGCAGCCATTCACGGTCCTGGTCCCGGTCCCGGCTGGACTGCAGCAGCCCCTGCCGGTTCCTGCTGCTAGGTCGCAGCCATCCCGGGTCCCGGCTGGACCGCAGCAGCCCCTGCCGGTTCCTGCTGCTAGGTCGCAGCCATCCCTGGTCCGGGTCCCGGCTGGACCGCAGCAGCCCCTGCCGGTTCCTGCTGCTAGGTCGCAGCCATCCCGGGTCCCGGTCCCGGCTGGACCGCAGCAGCCCCTGCCGGTTCCTGCTGCTAGGTCGCAGCCATCCCGGTCCCGGTCCCTCTCCGGACTCCGCCAGCCCTGCCGGTTCCTGCTGCTAGGTCGTCCACCTGGGTCGCTGGATCCTGCTCGGCCTCTGCCCTGCCTCCAGGTCGTCCACCTGAGGGTCCCTGCTCGGCCTCTGCCCTGCCTCCAGGTCGTCCACCTGAGGGTCCCTGCTCGGCCTCTGCCCTGCCTCCAGGTCGTCCGCCTGACGGTGCCAGCCCGGTGATTGTGGGTCGCCTGGAGGCTCCCGTTGAGGGGGGGGTACTGTCACGGTCTCGACCGTGTCACCGGGCTCACGGTGTTGGTGGGCGTGGCTCCGGACTGTGGTGCCGCCCCTGGGTCATTAGCGGCACCTGCGCTGCCCTCACACCTGCCGTCAATGTACAATTAATCCCAGTATAAAGACCCCGGCTTTCCACCCACTGATTGTCGGATCATTGTTGTTAATTTACCTGTCTACTACCCGTATGGATCGCGATCATCGCCAGCCAGCCGACCATCGCCCTGCCTACCCGTCTGCCCGCCGATCCCTGCCTGCCGGTTCCCGCATCTGCCTGCCGCGCTCGCCACCCGTCCCGCTGGCTTCACTCCCGTTTCCTCCTTGTATGTATTCTCAATAAACACTGTGTACTGCTTAACTCCGAGTCTGGGTCTTGTGTTTGGGTCCTCCTGCACACCATGTGACATGGAACCAAGGAGGAGCAATAACAACAATGGAGACTGATATGAAAAAGATAATCTAGTCAACCCAAAGTAGCAATTACTTAGAAATCCAAGCAGCACTCTGCTTTGGTGACATTTATTCATCGTAGTTTGTTTTTACGTTGCTCAGCTCCACTCTTGAAACCACTCGTACAAGTCTGTTGGCATGTGAACATAAGTTATATTACATTATTGTAATACGTTTATATATAGTTTTACAATACAGTAATACTATATCAGTTGTTGGATTTTGACAGATTATGTTTTTAAGTGAAACTCGGCTCACTTTGCAGAAACCATGGCAACCACGTATAAACAAAGTAGACCATAAACCAAGACAGGTAGATGGTTCATAACAGACAGGATTGCATAGGGAGAGACTCGATTGAAGGATATCGCCATCGTATTCAGACGACCTTGCTGAATGGTGATATGGTTGAGTGAGTATTTTACTACGCGAATTGTGATTGATCAAAATAGGGCAGCAGGTGGGAGGAGCTGAAAACATTGAAACAAAAAATGCCATGCTACTTTTAAAAGAAAAGAAGTATTAAAGACTGTCATAAATGACAAAACTCAAGTCCAACCTCCTGATTGGCCGAGGAACCGGGAAGTGCTACTTGGTAGGCAGGAATCCGATGGCCCCACCAAAGCTGCCTGGAGATGCACCAGTCACTGGGGAACAAAGGAGCAGTGTTGATTGGCTATATGTACATACAATGAGGCTTTTATAATAGCTTTGACAGAAAAAAACCCATTTATGATTAAGGCTTTTGTTTTGCCAACGCAACACATGACATGACCTGAGGTAGTAACTGCTCACTCATCTCAGACAATGATCATGGGGTGATGCGTTTAGCAAGAACTCTTCATATGCCTAGAAGTGTCATTTGGAGCAATGCAAAGACAAAGCGACTTTCACTGTCAAATATAATCAGAAAATGTGTCATGATGTACAAATACACTATGAATCGGGAAAATATGTTTTTACATTTGCACAATGTAAATAAAATTCCTTGCTGACGTCTAGTATTAAACTACACTAACAAATCCCCAGATGTTTATTGTACATGCATAAGGAGGCAGGCCTTTGGTCACCTAATGTTGGACAGCCAGTTCTTCCATGTTTTGGTGTAAAAGTGAGGAATGATTTCCAACTGTCCTTCCTCCACCACCTGAGGATCACAACAGAACTTTAATAGCCCAAAAGGGGAATTAGTTAAAAACAATAAAAGTGCAATAAAAACATCACGGCTGTACACAATATGTCCTTTCCTAACTACATTTCCTTAACCGGGGCTGCACACCTGTGGTACATTAGCTGATCAATACCCACAGGTTAAACCAGCCATCACCACACATACTCAAGGAGAGTGCTAGCATGCCGGCATGTACCCCTGCTTTGCCTACCAAACAGTCTCCAAAAGAGTTTACCATCAACTGCCTGTGCCCTAATCGTCAGAGGAGCCCCAGAAAAGCCCTTTAAGTGTTGTGTGGCAGTTAGTGTTAAAAAAGACATCTCTTTCAGTGAGTGGCATCAACCATAGTAACAATAGTAACCACACTGCCCTGTGTGTTACCTGGATCGCCCTGGCGGCCATGTCTTCACAGCGCAGGAACCACTGTTTCTTTAGGAGAGGCTCTATGACATCCCCTGAGCGGCTATGTAGAGAGAGACATGGAAAACCCAGGCACTTCACTCCCACTTTCAGCATTCACACATGATTACAAGTCAGGTGCATTGCAACACCGAGGCATGGCGGGGCTGTGCTTTGGAAGTATGGCAGGAGAGACCTCCACTACACATCTATACATTGTTTATGATTCTGTGCACCGATCTGCATTGCCACACGCAATGCAAACATAAAGAGTGCCGATGGTGATTCGGCCAAAAGTAAGCAGCAGTGCTGAGTCTGAATATTTTAATATTTGTTTGTTCAAATATTAAAATATGAAAATCTATGGAAAGGCAGGTCACAAGACATCCGTCATCAGATGCAATGACATCGCCTCCCTTTCACTTTGTACTAGAGTATGTATGTGTGTATAGTGTAGGTCAAAGGATTAAGGGGCGGCTTGCGTACGAGCGGGGGCTTGTGGTGTGTTGAAGGGGTGGGATAAAAGTTGAACTTCAGTTGACTTTATGCAATTGAATGTGTCATGCGGCGCACGTTTGGCCATGAGATTGGACAATTGACATTCAGTGAACACTGTCGGACTCGTGTTGAATTTAATTTCCTGGTTTTAAGTACTTTCATCGACAACGTTGTGAACTTGATTTTTCCCCCCTTTTTATTCTCTGAATATTCAAATATTCCTTCAGAAAACCTGACGATTATCCAAAGATTGAAATTATGTATTTGGGCCAGTACAGCACAGCCACAAGCAGTGTTTTCGTATTCAAGCAAAATCCTGTTAAAATGAGACAATATGATCTGTAATACCATCTCACTTTTTACAATGGGAAACAATGTCGACTGTGGCCTGAAGGAAGGGTGATCATATTCCATGGGATGTTGACTGTGATCCTCTTACAAGGACAGTGGATTGCACAACTACCCTAACGCTTGAATAAAATCTAAAAGCTATTTCCACTCATCCATAATATCAATTTTAGTCGGTAAAATAGTCAATTATATTATATCATATAAAAAATAATTATTAAAAAAAGATCAACTAAATTATAATTTACGTCTTACAATTGCCTCTTTTAGGATGGTCTTAGATGTTTTATTTAAATGTTTTTTTTATGGGAGGGGTCAAGGGATTTGGTTCTCCCTGAAGTTCCTGATAGAAACTAAAAAGCCAATGAACTATGACCTCTCTTGCTGTACCTGCACATGGGTAATGACATGGCGTGCTCCTTTTTATCCCTGAGCAGCGTCTTCTCTGCAAGGGCGTCCAGAACCTTTTCTCTGGCGTCAAATCGTTTCATGCCCTTTTCCGAAAAGGATTGGAGAAAGAAAAGGGACAGAAGAAAAGGCAGTGTCATGGAGAAGTTGGGGACATCACCACTATAGAGGGGCCATATTATACCAACAGGTGTGAGCATGATTATTTATTACAAGCCGTTTAAAAATTGTCATGAAAATATGAACATTTTAGTCATATGACAATTTTGAAACTGATTGGAATGGCTAATAAAGCTCACATACAGTTGTGGTCAAAAGTGTACATACACTTGTAAAGAACATGTATGTCATGGCAGTCCAGAGTTTCCAATAATTTCTACAACTCTTATTTTTCTGTGATAGAGTGATTGGAGCACATACTTCTTTGTCACAAATAACATTCATGAAGTTTGGTTCTTTTATTAATTTGTTATGGGTCTACTGAAAATGTGACCAAATCTGCTGGGTCACAAATATACATACAGCAACATGAATGATCAATGTAGGTGATGGAGAAAGTTGTGTCAATCAAATTATCTTTGTGGCGTCTTAACTTCTTGTGAGTGATTATGATTGACTACAGCTGGTGACTTCTCTGAGCACATTTAAATATGACTCATTTGATACAATCATTAGACTCAGCCTCAACGCTACAATGGGAAAGTCAAAGGAGGTCAGCACGGATCTGAAAAAGCGGATCATTGACTTGAACAAGTCAGGAAAGTCACTTGGAGCAATTTCAAAGCAGCTACAGGTCCCGAGATCAACTGTGCAAACAATTGTTCCTAAGTATAAAGTGCATGGAACAGTTGTGTCACTGCCACGATCAGGAAGAAAACACAAGCTATCACCTGCTGCTGAGAGAAAATTGGTCAGGATGGTCAAGAGTCAACCGAGAACCACCAAAAAGCAGGTCTGCAATGAATTAGAAGCTGCTGGAACACAGGTGTCAGTGTCCACAGTCAAGCGTGTTTTACATCGCCATGGGCTGAGAGACTGCCGTGCAAGAAGGAATCCCTTGCTCCAGCACCTTAAGGCTCGACTGAAGTTTGCTGCTGATCACATGGACAAAGAAAAGGCCTTCTGGAGGAAAGTTCTGTGGTCAGATGAAACAAAAATGGAGCTGTTTGACCACAATAACCAGAAATATGTTTGGAGGAGAGAAGGTGAGGCCTTTAACCCCAAGAACACCATGCCTACCGTCAAGCATGGTCTTATGCTCTGGGCCTGTTTTGCTGCCAATGGAACAATGACAATGACCAAACACACATCAAAGGTGGTAAAGGAACAGCTAAATCAGGCTAGAATTACGGTTTTAGAATGGGCTTCCCAAAGTCCTGACTTAAACCCCATCGAGAACATGTGGACAGTGCTGAAGAAACAAGTCCATGTCAGAAAGCCAACAGATTTAGCTGAACTGCACCGATTCTGTCAAGAGGAGTGGTCAAAGATTCAACCAGAAGCTTGTGGATGGCTACCAAAAGCACCTAATTGAGGTGAAAATGGCCAAGGGACATGGAACCAAATATTTGCATTGCTGTATGTATATTTTTGACCCAGCAGATTTCATATGTGCTCCAATCACTCTATCAAAGAGAAATAAGGGTTGTAGAAATTATTGGAAACTCTGGACTGCCATGACATACATTTGACCACAACTGTATATAGGACCCCTTGAACAAAGGTGACTTTCAGATGTTGTCCAGGCAGTGTACCTCCAGCCACTGGCCACACGAGGGCGCCATGGTGCCATCTCCAGCGATCACAGTGAGACATGGGAGAGAGTGTCTCTGGGAGAGCTGGAGGTCCACATGGTCATGGGCTGGGGTGATCTTGACAGCTCCTGTAGGATTGCCCCCCACCCCGCAGTAGAACAACATTTGTTTGAATGTTTGATTTTAGCTGTGGGTACGTGAGCTATTCATGGAGTGTCATTAGTTAAAAATGTCCTAGCCATCCATCAGTTATGTGATATGCTCTGTGAGAATATCTGTTCTGATTGAGAGCACCTGCACCTGTATGAGACTATTCTTATTTTAGACGAATCAGGGCATCTCTGCCCTTGAGGAATTCATCTTGCCTTTCAATCACAGGTCTGTAAAATGCAACACTTCTCAATGGAGGGAGGGGACTCTTTTGGTTGTCTAGTTTCAAAATGTTGCCCTCTTCTGCTCTTTATCCATCCCACCTACAAAGTGTTTAATAATATATGCTGAATTAAAGTACGGATTTCCGCTGAATGGTGATAGTTGACCTGTTCCAAGCTGCATGTCCACTATTGTATCCGTCACAATGGGGATGAGTCTGTCGGCAAACGGGTGTCTGCAGTGTTTGCCATGGACAGCCTGCAAAATAAAACATTAGCTAAATTAGCCATTCATTAAATTCAAAATAGTATTGCCTAACTTTACTCTTATTTTATTTAGTTGTTTCTTTTTACAAGTGAATAATCAACAAAATGATAGAGATGAATATGTGAGAAAATAAAGCACAGTATTTGCCTGGTATCTAGGGTCGTCTGGGTGCACAGCTATGGCCACGTCTCCCAGCATGGTCTCTGGACGAGTGGTGGAGACAGCTACCTCTCCATCTTCAGTATAAAACACATGACATAAAACCATTTAAACCCATGCAGAGTGAGTGGAGCAGCATGGAGTGTGGAGTTTGTACTCACCCTGGCCTTCCAAGGGATACGCAAAGGTAACCATGGTGCCAAACTCCACTTTCCTGTCGTAGCCTGGAACGGACAACCACGTCCGCCCAGAGAGCTCCTTGGACTCTACCTTTAGAACAAAAATCACAATGAACCCAATCAAATTTTATTTACAAAAAAAGTATACACTCAATCCTCCTTTAGAAGCTGCAGCCTGACGACTACAATAAAACCACTTCATATCATATGTTTTCTAAATCGATAGCATGATGATGTTTCAGTTTCATTTTACATATTGATTATAAATATGAATGTCATCAAATTTACATTTTTGGGGGGATAAGGGGATATGATGATGACCAAGCAATGACACACTTTAGAAGAGCATTATATCAACATGCGGGTCAACAATTGTAATGCTCAGATCTCCAAGTGAAGTAGCATTAAATGTACAGTAGAGTTCAAAGTTTGGTCACCTCTATGTCAGATATGGCTGTTTGCAGGGAGCAGCTCCAGTTGACTAGCGCTTCGGAGCGATAGATTAAACCTGAGTCAGACAACCTCACAAAGGCCTCGGTCACAGCGTTGCTGAACCCCTGCATGCACACACACGCGCGCACACACAGACACACACAAACACACACAAACACACACATGCACCGTGATTACCCATTTGATGTCTTGTATTACTGCGGAAAGTTTCTGTTTTACTAAGTATTTACTCTACCACTAGGGGGCACCCACACTATAGCTATTAAACATGGAGAGAAAACATTGGAGGTTATTTACACATCACCATCATACTTTATTCATGAGGTTCTACTTCCAATTTAAAGGGAATGCATAACTATAAGCTAAACTAGTTTGAGAGTGTTATGCATCTTTGGTGTGTCTATACAGATAGTACACATAAGTACACATAGTTTACGCATCGTTTAACGTGGAAAGATGTATTTCAGTTGATTTTAGTCAAGTTAAACTTTTAACACAAAAACCATCTCCATTGTGTTAAAATGGCAAACAACAGACTCTCTTCACAGAGGTGTTGCCGTGGGACAAACACAGGTGTGTTTACTACCTGGTATATAAAAGGAGCAGACACATAATTAGTGTTATGAGCAATCATAACTCTAATTATGGGTCTGCACCTTTTATGTACCAGGGGTCTCATTTGTAAAACAATGCGTAGGATCCCTGCTAAAAAAAACTGGATAGATAGCAGAGTACAATGGATAGATAACAGTACAGTGGATAGATAGCAGAGTACAGTGGATAGATAACAGTACAGTGGATAAACCCTTTAGAAATCACATGCACACGTGAATCAGCTACATATCTTGCACTCTACAAGCCCAAATGGTGGGTAGGTGGGTAGTTGAGTGGTTGAGTGAGCGAGTGAGTGAGTGTGTATTTCTTTTACACCCAAACACTAAAATCGTACTTGGTATATACAGTATGGGCAGTATTAGAAGATATGACTCAAAATCTAGTCGCGCTTTGTTCTGCAATTATTTCAATCAATCAATTTGATGTAATGATGTAATCTTGGATTTCTACAACCGATGATAATTTAATTTAACCAGTTTGTTACCATACAGTCCGGCCCCTGCCTATGCACTCGGGAGTAGGGAATGTTATGGTTATGCTGGTGAAATATGAGCAGACTTGAGTTGCTTTAGTGAGGCTACATCTTTTCAAGATGTAGCCTCACTATCCACTGTTGTTACGGCTCATGACAAGCGAAAGTACAAATAACACTGGTGGTTTTAACGTTTATAATAACATGGATCTATAATAACGTTTGATATTTTGTGAAAATAAATGTGTGAGAGGCATCATTATAAAAGCTGGCTTCAATTAATTTCCTCACCTTCTGTGTTGCCAATTTACCCGGTCTCCAAAATGTTCGTACAGGTGCACACATGCTCACTTCAGGTTTGATTTTATAGATCACAAATTATTTGTGCGTACGGTTATAAATGAGACAGGGGTACTAGCCGTGCTGTTACATAAAAGGAGCGGACCCATCATTAGTGTAAAAGTGTGACAACTGTGTTCGTCCTACGATGACACCTCTGTGAAAGTTCGACTGGCAAACAAATTATCCTTATTTGGACAGTTGAATCAACTTTAATCCTTGGACGGACACCGTGGTCTTACTTGATCCAAGGTGAAGCAAGCTCTGCTCCAATCCAGTGAAGCCCCAAGCCTTCTGAGCTGTTGGTAGATCTCATCTCCTTTCCTACCACCGCCAGACAGGAACATAGCAACGTACATTAGAGCACAAAACTAGCACGGCACTTTGGTCTTTAAGTCTTACTACAACATCATCGCAATTGTCAAAACAATGTATGTAGCAGTATTTTTGTATTATTATTGTATGTCCTGAAGCAAGTAAAGTAAAATGCATTGTGCATTTTTTATATTTCTCTTAGGTTTATAGTCATTGTAAATTTGTAAATTTGTTATTTTATTTTTATTATTGTATTGCTATGCAACCTCTGGCACAAGAATTTCCTTCAGGATTAATAAAGTTTTATCTTATCTTATTATCTTATCATTGGAGAGAGGCTGCCAACTACAATTCTAAACGATTATAACTCCAACAGAATCCTTGTTTCGCCATTGAAAACGTGTGCATGTGATGCCCCCATTTGATTGACAGGCAAGACAGATTCTCCACACCAATCAGGGAAGAGATGCCCTGACTGGTCAGAAATGAGCTGGAAGCAGTCTGATATCTATACATACAGAGGCAGGCGGGGTCACCCAGAACAGACATTCTCACTAACGGCTGAGAGATGGCAGTGCCATTTCTAACAAATGACCTACAGCGCCTTTAAACAACGTAAGCGGTATTGTGATGCCACTCGCTACAGTAGCATGAGGTCATGTGTACAAATGCTGTGATGTGGTGACAGAGAGGCATGCCCGAGGAGCGCTAGTGAGTCTTAAATAGAGTTAATACAGTGACTTGATTAGGACAAGTCTGACAAATTATCATTTACTAATTATCGTAGACGCTTTTATCGAAAGCCACAGACACTGAATCCTTGAATTGTAAATACCATGCCATAAATTAACACTATGCATACATTATTATATTGCAATTGTTATAGCAACCTGTGCTTCATTATAGAATGGTCGTGAATACCAGCAGAGGAAGTGAGTTGAGGGTTTAGACAATGCTGAGGACATAGGTATACTCACTGGTTCTTCCATGTCCAAACCTCCTGCAGGAACTCCTCCCTGGAGAGATCCTGTCCACGTCTCCTCTGCTCCCGGAGGAGTCGCTTCTCCACCACACTCTGGTGGAGACAAATATTCATATTCATAATATATGATTACTATCATTTACAAAAATCTATTATTGACAACTTCATACATATTTCACACTGACTGGCAATCATTAGCAATGCTGATATGATGTCGAAACAAGTATTCTGAATTGACTTTGTTTGTGAAACAGTTTTTTAAGAATTCAAGCCTTTAAACTGAATTTTAGGTTCCACCATAGTCCAGAAATCCAAAGTCTCAGACATACTTAGAACATGAAGAAGCAGGTAGGGGTTATCCATCTTGTGCTTATGGATAGACTGAGCTGGGACCTAGCCATGACTTTTTAAAACACCAAACATTAAAGGCAACAAAACCATTCTCATACATAATGCATGTTAAACAGAGAGACTGAGACAGAAAGACAATGGTTCGCTTGTTCCCTCATCCCCTATTCCCTCCATAGTGAACACTACATAATACACTATTTTGGGAAAAACTATAGGGGGAATTTTAACACTTTTTCACCGGAAATCCATCGGCATGATGTGTATTGGTCACATAAACAAGCCGGTGTTAGATCTAGTCCTTTTGCATTCAAAACTGGTATGTGCCATCTCTATTGGATGAATCCAAGGACAGTGAAAACTGTGATGACTCATGGGATACAGCATGAAATAAATTTGCATCAGTTTTTAACTTATTTTACAGTGCATTATGTGTGTTGAGTAGCACATTATAAAGGGAATCAGATTTCTCATAACTCCACTGTCACATTTTGGAGAGTATACTATATGGTATACTATATGGGACACAAATGGACCAATTGGAATAGAGACAGCAAAGAGACCGTACCTGTGTAGCGATGCCTGCATGGTCACAGCCTGGCACCCAGAGCACCCTGTAGCCCTGCATCCTTTTCCTGGAGAACCCCGAGGAGTTAGCATCATGTTAGCATCCACCTGCTCGCATCCTTTCATTGAATGGATATTAGGAATGGGATAATCATGGTAGCAATTACCATCGAACCACTGCATCCTCTATGGCCACAGTGAGGGCATGGCCAAGGTGCAGCGTGCCAGTCACATTGGGAGGTGGGATACACAAGGTGAAGGTCCGGTTCTGAGCGTGCGGCACCCGGTCCTAGAGAGAGAGAGAGAGAGAGAGAGAAAGAGAGAGAGATGCTTCATCAACGTTGCTTTTGTGGTAGATACTGCAATAGCCATAGGGTGTTCTGAGGATGCAGTCTGATACATTGTCTGCATTTACATATATATTCATATACATGTGTAATGGGATACAAAATCCCATATAAAATCCCTTTTGCCTTTTAAATACAGAGCCTTTACAATATAGATATTATATTGTGTTATTACAATTGCAATTTCTACTGTTAGTAAATTGTGCTCCACACAATGTAATATTTCATAATTTGTTCAGAAAACGGAAAAGTCGTTACCCTGAAGAGTAAATAACTCTAACACTACTAATGAATGAAATAGAAGACAGGTCCTCACGTGATGCTCTGGGGTAAAGAATGCCTCTTTCTCCCACCACTGGTACCAGCTGGCCTCCACGTAGTCTGGACTGTAGGACGGTGGGAAAGGCACGCTGGTATCTGCAGAATCAATACATATGAAAGACACCTGATATTACAGAAAAAGTGTTTGTTAAAACAATATTCAGTATACCACACAAAACATACCTTTCTTTGCTCCAGGAATTGTTGAGGCACTGTATTGTATCTTATCTTTCTCGGGCCATTTAATGTCTTTATCCTCTGCATTCTGTATAAAGCCCACATTGGTAAAGTAGTCAGGAACTCGTGAATATGAATATTCAGAAAACACTAGTAGTGGGTAGTGTTAACGGCATCACAATACATTTATTTTAATTACACTTTTTGGAGCGGACAAGATTGACCTCTCCTTTTGTTGTCTTCGTTTGTGTTTCTCAGTCTTGGCCCGAGCAGCTTTATTATAACACAGTCTGGACTGACAGGACGGCTGCCATGCTCTGAGTCGTCCTCTCTCCGCAGACCTCAAGCAGAGCACACAACCTGCCCGCCACATCTTTAAAGACAAGACAGTGGATAGATATCAGAGTACAGTGGATAGATAGCAGAGTACAGTGGATAGATAACAGTACAGTGGCTAGATAAGAGTACAGTGGATAGATATCAGAGTACAGTGGATAGATAGCAGAGTACAGTGGATAGATACCTGTACAGTGGATAGAGTATAGAGTACAGTGGATAGATAGAGTACAGTGGACAGAGTATAGAGTACAGTGGATAGATAGCAGAGTACAGTGGATAGATAGCACAGTACAGTGGATAGATGGCAGAGTACAGTGGATAGATGGCAGAGTACAGTGGATAGATAACAGTACAGTGGATAGATAACAGAGTACAGTGGATAGATGGCAGAGTACAAGTGGATAGATAACAGAGTACAGTGGATAGATAGCAGAGTACAGTGGATAGATAACAGTACAGTGGATAGATAACAGAGTACAGTGGATAGATGCAGAGTTACAGTGGATAGATGGCAGAGTACAGTGGATAGATACAGTAACAGTGGATAGATAACAGAGTACAGTGGGGATAGACAGCAGAGTACAGTGGATAGATAACAGAGTACAGTGGTTAGACAGCAGAGTACAGTGGATAGATAACAGAGTACAGTGGATAGATAACAGAGTACAGTGGATAGATGCAGAGTACAGTGGATAGATAACAGAGTACAGTGGATAGACAGCAGAGTACAGTGGATAGATAACAGAGTACAGTGGATAGATAGCAGAGTACAGTGGATAGATAACAGAGTACAGTGGATAGACAGCAGAGTACAGTGGATAGATAACAGAGTACAGTGGATAGATAGCAGAGTACAGTGGATAGATAGCAGAGTACAGTGGATAGGTAACACACTATTTGATTTAATAATAACTCGCAAATAGAATTGACGACAACCAGTATAACAACAGATCCAACCAACCGTATGTGCTCAAGTGCGTTGCTGCCCGAGACTTGACACTTATACACACACATCCCGATACACATGTATCGGGAAGAAAATACACATATTACCCCGTATAACTTACTTATATACTGAGAACTAAATACTCAACACACTGGAGGTCATCGAAGTGGTTGTGTGTGTGTGTGTGTGTGTGTGTGTGTGTGTGTGTGTGTGAGTGTGTGTGTGGCGGTGTCGTTCTATGAGAAACACTATCCAGTCTGCCAGTTTGTTTCTAATCGGACGGCATTAATACCGGAACCGGATGTGAACCAGGTCCGTCCGAAAACTGCTTCCCCGTAGAAGTGTTTATGTCAGGCGTATTTTGCGGCCGCGGTTAACACATACGTCGGTGTGTGTGTGTGTGTGTGTGTGTTCTTCGTCCATAAGAGTCGTGGACGACTTCTGTAATCGCATCTGTAATAACATCGGATCACTTACAGTGTCTCTCGTTGACGGCTCGGCGGACGTCTCTTGCGAAGGAAAGCTACGCAGCCTAGCGTTAGTTAGCGTGAGGCATGGCGGAGGTTCCAGGGACGTCGAGTGAGACGATCACGGAGACCGTTCCTCCCAGCACGCCGCCGCCGCCCCAGCAGGTACACCACGCGGGTCCGCCGCTCTGCTCACGGACGTTTTACTCTTTACTCGAGAAACATTTGTATATTTAGTGTGTCGTTGTGTCTCTGTTTAACGGGGCATCGCTATGAGCGCCATTACATCAACCACACCAGTAATCAGAATATTCAGGATGTATTAGGTGGGGTAAAAATGCTACAAATGAAATCAAATCAATAGCCCGCTGTATTACTTGATGCAGATACGTACGACACGTGTGCCTACAGACAATACACTGATCAAACTGCATTGCCTTTAACACACATCCGTATTTCTGCCTATTCCTCCAATGTTCGTATATGATAGGAGGGCAGAAGCCTCACAATCAAGCTGCGGAAGAGAAAGACCGAGAAGAAAGTCGAGTGGTCCAGTGACACGGTAGACAATGAGCACCTTGGCAGGAGGTCTTCAAAATGTGAGTGTTCCCTGCCTTTGTCCTTATTACTTATGCAAAGACGTGTACTGCAGCGTGATCTTATCTTTACAGAAAGTAAATGTGTTGAAGTCGGCTGTTTTATTCATAGGGCTGTTCATAGGATGATATGGTTCAATGTGTGTAACTGTAATCTTTCAAAGTTGAAAACTGTTATCAATTCTGGTCTGCTTCATACTTTGTCTTAGTTTCTTATGCCCATATCACATGGTTATCTTTGCTTGGTGGGCAATCACAATTTGTTGCTATATCTATATCACAGTATTTTGTATATAGTCAAAAACCCAATTTTACCAAATATGTGTCAAATTGTAATGTATATGTGTTGTGAATTGCAGTGCATATGTTATACCAGCTATTGATATTCAGGTCAAATGTTTAAACGTTTATCACATTGTTAGGTTGCTGTGTGTACGAGAAGCCCAAGCAGTTTGGAGAGTCCTCTTCCGAGAGTGAGGGAGAAGACGATGACGAGGGCTGCGGCAGTGCACATTGCATCCTGGGGCACGGCAGAGGAGGCCACGGACAGACAGACGGCCATGGGGCCAGGCCCCCCCAGAGCTCTGGGGGGTCGAACGCCCACTAATACTCAACGGTGCTGGTGTCGCACCCGACCATGGCAACGACATACATGACACTGCGCTCACTTTTGTTCAGTACTGTCACACTATGTCACAACTCACTTATGCAGCCAGAGTTACGAGCCATCCTGGTTAGGGAGTGCACTGCAAAGAGGCACCGCCTAGCTATCTTTTGGTGGGGGGGGGGGGGTGCAAAAGTAATCGTGTATATAATTTATCGATCTAACATTTTTTTAAAAGATGATATTTATTTGCTCGTATTTGATGCTTGATTTGGTTGTACTTGCCATGCAGTGGACCATAGTCTGTGTTGTAACATTGTAATTACAGGGTGAGTACATGGCTCATTTTTGGTTGTTTTCTTATAAAAAAAAGTCCAAGGAAACCCGATCACTCTTGATTGGATGTAAAGCTGTACAAACCTAATGGTTTTAAACAGTCTTTGGCCTCTTTTGTCATGTCTAGCAAGGGCACCTTGGAATGTATTGGTAACATTGGTCAATGTATCACTCACAATATATTCTTCTATTTCCAGCAACTCCATTTGCTATGTAAAGCTCAGAAAATGTGACTTTATTTTATTGTCCAAATGTCTTTATTTTCTTTGACATTTTCCAATTCTGTGTAGACAATCCATAGTGTGAACAAATGCGGTTTAAGATTTAGACGGTTATAAGTTTGCCAGGCTCAGTTCAAAGAGCTAAATCACAATGCAGCACTGGGTGAGATCATGGTGGCTTTTTTCTCTTCTTTTCCATGAGGCATTTGAAATGGGACAGCAGGATATAACCAGGGTGTTATTTTGAAGTAGCTGGAACGCAGTTGTGCTTTTTTGTGTGTGAGGGAATGAGTTCGTAATACCTTTTAATCTGTTGGTGCTTTTCTATTTTTAGAGAAACTCACCAAACATTGCCATTAATCACCCCTGCATGGTTCTGACTAATTGACTATCGCAGTATTAATCTGAAGGCTGTCGCTGGAAGCTGGAGATTTTAGTGCTTTCAGTGCTGTGTACAATGGGAAAATGACCTGTCATGATTGACACATGAATAAACCAGCGGCAGTGCTTGGGTTTAAATTAATTGTTCTATACATTTTCATGTGAAACAGGCAAGCTTGAGGGTGCATGGCTGCTGGCCTAAGTTTTACCATCCAAAGTATACACAATCTTCATTTCAGACAACGCTGTTCATGTTTGACATTTAACTGTGGATTGCATAAAAGTCACCCGTGCAACATCGCTCACCAATACATATGTACATTGTGCTGTTAACACATTATGTATATACTAGAAAAAAAAATCTAGAGCAGATTTAATGGCAGTGGTTTGAACTGAAATAAAAATCTGGTAAATTTGAACTACCAACACTGATATATCATGGGTTATTTTTCTTTACATTTCTTACTCATTTTTGGGTCTGCATTCAAGTGTATTTCACTCACTACAAGCTTCAATCTAAAATGAAAGTGACATGCCAATCATCACTCACAATTGACAGCCCTGTGGATTCAATATAAATATATGAACCAACTAAATTGTAAAAGTTGACTTTATTTACCAGGTGGAACTAAGAAAATCCATAATATGGTCTAATTCAAGACACGGGTTATATTTTTCCCAGCAATTGCTATTCCTTTATCGCAATACAAGCATAGAAATACATTGTCATCCTTTTCTACAGTGATGCGGCACTAGAAGTTATTGGGGAATCAACCACAAACTACAAAAATCATATACATATAATTAATTACAAGGCAATTGTAAGACAGAGCAAACCAGGCAAAAAGTGAGACTTTGTTCAACTTATAGGTGTCATCTCGAATACAAAACATTTGCCTGGTTTGTTACATAAAAAGACAACAGCTGTGATGCATGCTTGAAACTAAAAATAGACATGGAGATCAGAGCAGGCCCATACTGTTGGAAAATACCAGGAACTCATTTCATTTTACAAAAAGGTGCTAAGCCAAACCAAGTCCACATTTGGTATTCAGAGATTTTTCTTTAATCATTGTATGGAGCGCACACGCACACATACACACATCAAATGAACAATGTCATGGCACGGGCAGTTGCATAAGGCAAATTAAGTCAAACAAGAACATGTATTAAAAAGTGCTGGTATTTAGTGTTGACAGACAATGCAGCGGACGTGTAAACAACCATGGCATATCCTGATGGTCTCCTTTCAGATGGAGGGTTAAGGGGCAAGGGGTAACATGAAGTTCTTTGTTTAAACAAGGTACAGTGGTCATGTTAAGAATATGGTGGAATAAGCACAGCGCTACAGCCACGGTCCAGCAGTGAAAAGTTTTCCTTGAGCTTTTCTTTGCTCATTGGCGATAGTCCACATCAAACAATTGGGTTGTGGTCCTTTAATTAAAATGTTGAGTTTAGTATCCTGAAATACACCCGTTCATTTTGCATTAGAAAGCCTGTGGGGGTGAAAGTTTAAAAGCAAGTCAATTAGAGGTTTAGAATAGCAACAATTATGCAAGGCAGAACATTATATTATATATTATTCCCAGGCAAGAAACCAGAGCATTCGTATCAGCTACTGTGCTTTCACTGAAAGCAGAAAAGTAGTGTTCTTCACTCTTCCCCACACTATCCATCCATCCATCCATCCATTCGCGTCCGCTTATCCGGGTTCGGGTCGCGGTGGCAGCCGGCTAAGCAGGGCCCCCCAGTTCTGTTTTCGATTTCATGGACAGAATCTCAAGGCGCAGCCGAGGTGAGGAGAGTGTCCGGTTTGGGGACCTCAGAATTGCATCTCTGCTCTTTGCAGATGATGTGGTTCTGTTGGCTACATCAGACCGTGACCTCCAGCATGCACTGGGGCGGTTTGCAGCCGAGCGTGAAGCGGTCGGGATGAGAGTCAGCACCTCCAAGTCTGAGGCCATGGTTCTCTGCCGGAAAACGGTGGAGTGTTCCCTCCGGGTTGGGAGTGAGTTGCTGCCTCAAGCGAAGGAGTTCAAGTATCTCGGGGTCTTGTTCACGAGTGAGGGCAAAATGGAGCGGGAGATGGACAGACGGATTGGTGCAGCGTCTGCAGTGATGCGGGCGCTGTACCGGTCCGTTGTGGTGAAGAGGGAGCTGAGCCGGAAGGCGAAGCTCTCGATTTACTGGTCCATCTACGTTCCAACCCTCACCTATGGTCACGAGCTTTGGGTAGTGACCGAAAGAATGAGATCGCGGATACAAGCGGCCGAAATGAGTTTCCTCCGCAGGGTGGCTGGGCTCAGCCTTAGAGATAGGGTGAGGAGCTCAGACATCCGGAGGGAGCTCGGAGTAGAGCCGCTGCTCCTCCGCATCGAAAGGAGTCAGCTGAGGTGGTTCGGGCATCTGATTAGGATGCCCCCCGGGCGCCTCCCTTTGGAGGTTTTCCGGGCACGTCCAACTGGGAGGAGACCCCGGGGCAGACCCAGAACCCGCTGGAGAGATCTCCTCACCTCGGCTGCGCCTTGAGATTCTGTCCATGAAGATCACGAACAGAACCGGTGACAAGGGGCAACCTTGGCGGAGTCCAACACCCACTGAGAACATGCTTGACTTTGTGCCGAGAATACGGCACACTAACATTTGGTATTCAAATGAATCACCCCAGGCTACCATATCATAGGGGAACCATATCAATAAGATGGTTTACCAAGTTTGTATTGGTCTTTTGATAAGTAGAACCCTCGCTGAATAAAAATGGGTAGCAGATACAAAAACGTAGTTTCATACTATATGAATGATCAAACTAACTTACCAACTTTGAATCAGCTCCGTGCCGTGTCCGTGGAAGAGCCGTGGGCCTCCTCACACTGATGATCGTCATTCAGACCCTCCTTGAGCATCTCTTGAGTATCTCTCTCATCCTCCGCCAACTTGCCCCCCAAGATCACGCTCTGCTTCACACTGACGGAGATGACCAGTGCTTGGGCAATGCCATAGATCAGCGCAAACTGAGCAAGGTACTCCTGGATCAACCACAGCAGCCCTGCCATCCCAACAGTGGAAACAAAGAACATGGCCATCCCGTGAAGCCAGAGCCTCATCGCTCCTTGGACCCCCAGCACCTCCAGGATAAGCTTCGTTGGTGGGGACACTGCCCACAGGAAGCCGACTACAACCAGATCAAAGAGGTGGCGGAGGAAATTGAAGCAGATTTCATAATGCTCGGGTAAAATCTCTGCTTCCCAGCTGTGCACAAACAGGCTAATGGCGGACCACACTCGGGTTGAAGTCGGTGGTGTAGGAGAGGGTGGAGGTGTTCCATAATCAGAGTAGTCTGCATCTTTGTCCAACACTTCACCTTTCCGCTGCCTAAGCTGACTTATTTCTCTTTTTGTTGACCAGGAGTATGTCATGACCTTATTCCACCAACTGGAGGCATGATCTACTTTCTCCAATTCCTGCTTCCCTGCTCCAAGCTCTTCTATTTCCATGGACTGCAGTTTTTCATGGGCCTCCCAAAACTCTTCCGCCACACTTGTTTGGGGTGTCCAGGCCCAAGGATTTAAACTACTGAGGCCCCAGAAGCGTCTCTTCTCATTTGTCACAGAGTCTATTGTGGTGTTTTCTGACTCGACACTCCTGCCCCACAGACGGGGACGAAACGTGGGACGCACCCATCCCCACACCTTTCCGATCACAGCTGTCATTTCCGAATATAGTTCACTTAAATCTGTGTAACCAACTTTGTTGACGTTCAATTATGAATGCCCCTTCTATCTGTTGACAAGGCAGCACAGTGTTTTTAGTGATCAGCCAAGAGAACGACTTGACTGTTTCAGCGTGACTGTGATCCTACTTGTCAAACGCAGTTCGGGGTCAGGCTTGCTGAACGCCGAGGGCAGTGGACACACCAATAGGCGTTAAACCAAAAGCAAACAGTCCAAACACACTTGATGCTGTCGGAACAGGTCGTCTACACACTTCTACTCAAGTGAAGACTGACTAAATCCAAACCTACCAAATAGAGAACAACTACGATTGTCAACATGAGCCTATGTGGCAGAAAGGTCAACAGCTGAAGTGCTAATTGAAAATATTAGGCTCCTTCACAAATGTAGATCCCCGAACATCGTTCATCACAGCAGTCCTCAACCTGTCAACAGAAAAGTCGCATTAATTCGATTTCGACTTAAACGTTGCAAGACGATCATGGTAAAGTTAACGATTAAGATCAAGGTTAACAACGTGACCTAGCACAAACTCGTTGTTGAATCCAAACACTACATGAGAACAAGGATAGTTAACTTTCAGGTAATTATTTGCAATGTACTATGATTTATATTGTGCAACTGGGTCCTCTAAACTACCTGCTTACCTTTGTTGGAAGGTGTGACGTTGTAGCGCCCCGACGGGATTACACGGCTGTGGTCTGGTGTTGACACGCTCAGTGAACAGAGACACGAAGTTTTAAAACCATGTGTAGACAAAGCCTTCAGAAGCGACCGCTCAACATGACGGCCGCCCACCCACTGCCATGTCAACATAGGAACAAAACCAGCGACCCACTTCCGGGGAGCGGAGGCCGACTGGCGTCAAGCCCTGAAGAAGAAGAAGAGGAGGAAGAGGAGGAAGAAGAAGCAGCAGTCGGGACGACCAATGAAATGAGTTCGGGGCGTGGTCAAGGCAAAACGTTCCGTTGTCATCCTAGGAGAAGAAAATGAAAAATGGACAGTCTATCTCTGCTTTATAGTTCATACCATGGTAGGCTATTGCGTAAGCTACGATGCGTTAATATCAATATTTAGCTTGTGCTTATTGGTGAAGTATTTAGCTATGCTTGTAGAATTCCTACACACTTTATTAGGAAAGTGTGTGAAATAATAAAAAAACAATAATAATAATAACTGTTATTATTATTCTAATAATAATAATAATAATAATATAATAATAATAATTATTATTATTATTAAAGCTGCAAGCAACGATGAACGGGCCCTTATAAGGTAAGATAAGATTACTTTATTATTATTAACTTTATTAATTCTTGAAATTCTTGTGCCAGGTTGCATCGCAATACAGTACAATAATACAATATGGAAATCAACAGAATAATAAAAATAAACTAACAGATTTACAAATGTACAGTCAAAATATACAAATATATAGGCAAGATAAGATATTCAAGCTCCATCAAGGTGTTGTGTGTTGTGTGTTGTCTGACCAAATATGAGGTGGATGTGATGAAGGAGCTGGGAGGAGTACATTTAGTGTACGTTGACATTTCCTTTTGCCAGTAGGTGGCGCTATGACTATAAGTGAATATTGGCATGTAGACGTGTCCAGGGCGGGACAGTTATCAAACATGTGAATTTTGGGGCAGATTTGACCATGTACAGTGGAGTTTTTAGTTAAGCTTGTAGTTACTTTTCATCATTAAGGGGTGTTATACACACTGAGCAACTTTGAGCTGGATTGGATGAAGCCTCTCGGAGGAGTTTGTTAAAGTGCGGCCCCTGTAAATGGCAATAATTGGCCACAAATGTGACATAAAATGCAAAATGACTCACTTCCTTTTGGGTTTAGGTCATGGCATCTTGAGACATTTTTGTACATCTGGACAGGATACATGTGTGTACCAAATTCCCTACATGTAGGTCAAAGTGGAATGAGGGGCTTAATGTTTTAAATGTTGTAGGGGGCCCTACTGAGGAATTTTGCCACACCCATTTGCAAGACCCATAAAATATCACATTTTTCACCACTTCTGATGCATGTGCAGTTTTAGGCATTTTTGAGCATGTTTAGCCCCTCAAAAATGCGATTCATATGGAGCAATTTTAGGCTGTAATAATTCATACGGTTACAATAGGGCTTTGCCGAGTGTTACTCGGACTCGGTCCCTAAAAATAAGATACCTCAATGCTAGTTGCATTTGTTAGCAGAGTTGAATTGTGCAGCAATTCTGGCATGCATACACATATACCAAAATACCTAAATAAATGTCGGAGGAATAAAACACAGTGGGGCATCAGTTCTGCTCAAACTGGAACTCATGCTGGAGGAACTTTATTGATACATGTCCACTGACATACATACATCACATGTCAATCTCAGCGCATCTCGTTGGCTGTTACCATTGTCTATCTTACAACACCTGCATTAACCCATTAAGTTCACTTATGACAATATGAAACACCCCTTTTTAACATTGCGAGCACATTTTCATACATGTCAACACTCCCACTTGCTTGCTCACATTGTTATCTCCAAAACAAATCATAAGGTTCTCCACCTTGCATCATGTAATTTTCACAGACATGGTTACTCTCCAAACATAAACTTTGCAAACTTAATCAACTTAAACTGTCAGGTAGCGGTACAGAACAACGGGGGAAGGACCCAAACACAGGCAGCAAAGTAATTAAATTATCTTTAATAACTAATCCAAACCCCAGCATACAAACTGGCCATGGAAAAAGTCAAAATACCATCGCTGGAACACTGAAACACAACACTCAGAATATCACATGTAAAGATGGATGACAGACAAAGCAGACTATAAAATAAAAACAGGAAACAATCAATGAAAAGATACAATAAAACACAGGAACATGCAAACTACAAACCAAAACAATAAACTACACAAATACAAATGAAACAAATGGGGAACACACACCAGGAAGGACACAAAAAAGTGGGGGCGGAGACAGAACACAACAAAGACACGTGACGTGATAAATACTAAAGTTCAGCAGGGGGTGCAAGAAACTCCAAAACATACACTGTATGGCCAAAAGTCAGTGGACACCTGACCATCACACCTTTGACCATCACAGCATTTGTGAGGTCAGGCACTGATGTTGGATGAGAAGGCCTGGCTCACAATCAGCATTGTAATTCCTCCCAAAGGTGTTCAATGGGGTTGAGGTCAGGGCTCTGTGCAGGCCAATCGAGTTCCTCCACACCAAACTCCTCTCACCATGTCTTTATGGACCTTGCTTTGTGCACAGGGACACAGTCATGCTGAAACAGCAAAGGGCCTTCCCCAAACTGTTGCCACAAAGTTGGAAGTGCCCAATTGGCTAAGATGTCTTCATATCCTGTAGCATTAATCATACACTTCACTGGAACTAAGGGGCCGAGCCCAAACCCCGAGAAACAGCCCCAGACCATTATCCCTCCTCCACCAAACATTACAGTAGGCACTATGCATTCCGGAAGGTAACGTTCTCCTGGCATCCGCCAAACCCAGATTCGTCCATCAGACTGCCAGATAGTGAAGCATGATTCATCACTCCAAAGAACAAGTTTCCACTGCTCCAGAGTCCAGTTGCGGCGTGCTTTACACCACTCCAACCGACGCTTGGCATTGCGCATGGTGATGTGAGGCTTGTGTGCAGCTGATCAGCCATGAAAACCCATTCCATGAAGCTCCCGATGCACAGTTCTTGTGCTGATGGTGCTTCCAGAGGAAGTTTGATACTCTGTAGTGAGTGATACAGCAGATGATAGGCACGCTACGCGCTTCAGCACTCGTCGGCCCCGCTCTGTGAGTTTGCGTGGTCTACAACTTTGTGTAGGGTAGTCCCGAAAATGGAACGTTTGTCCCGCATCCCGCATGAACAGAACAATGTCCCGCAAAAATGCTGTTAACAGCATTTTTTAAATATAAGAGGGTAAGTGGAGCGAGGCATTAACCTTTGTGTCGTGTTCGTTTCTCCCCCCTTACTTTGGTGCTCCTGGTCAAATTTGACCGGCCTGTTTTAAAGGAACAAATTATTATTATTTTTTATTTTTACCATGATCTTTGAAATGCGGGACATTGTTCTGTTCCCGCAAAATGCGGGACGGGTGGTCACCCTAACTTTGTGTCCGAGCTGTTGTTGCTCCTAGGCGCTTCCACTTCACAATAATAGCACTTACGGTTGACTGGGGCACATCTAGTAGGGCAGAAATTTTACGAAATGACGTGGCAAAGATGGCATCCTATGACAGTGCTGCGTTCAAAGTCACTGAGCTCTTTACGAACCATTCTGAATTGTAAATGTTTGTCTGTGGAGATTTCATGGCTATGTGCTTGATTTTATGCACCTGTTAGCAATGGGTGTGGCTGAAACACCCGAACTCAATAATTAGTAGGGGTGTCCACTGACTTTTGGCCATATAGTATAAATCACGCTTGAGGAGGACAGAGGCAGACTATGACAATAGCCTCAGCAGCTGCTGAGGCTTGAAACTCGGCAGCGGCGAAATCCCCAAAACCTGCCGAAAAGTCTGCTGCACCGACCGCTGGGTCCATACATCTTGGTCGGGTTGTACCGGCAGGTAGCAGTACAGAACAACAGGTGAAGGACCCAAACGCAGGCAGTAAAGTAACATAAATTCAAGAATTTCCTTCGGGATTAATAAAGATTTATCTTATCTTATCTAAAATGATCTCAACAAACTCGACACGTGATAAATAATACTAAAGTCCAGCAGGCGGTGCAAGAAACTAAAACATGAATCACGCTTGAGGGGGACAGAGACTATGACATCAACTTTGTTGCAGGGTTCGTCATCACATCTGCTACCATCTGGTCGGTTGGGCAAGAGTCCAAACCTATTATTCCATCATTCACAGTTGACCTTATGAAATGGTACTTTATGTCAACATGCTTACACTTTGTCTGCTTACAGGATTCTTTGCTAACGCTACTGTACCTTGGTTATCCTCATAAACCTTAGGTGGTGCGTACTGATGTCCATCAATGCCTTCTAGGTGTTTTACTAGGTACATACACTCTTGTGTGGTTGCGGCTAACGCCATGTACTCTGCCTCACAAGTGGACAATGCAACAGTGGACCAGTTGTACTACGTCTGTCAGTTACATCAGCCGCACAATATGCATCATTGTATGCTTGTAACCCCAGTTTCTCATTGTCACATTTTCTGTAACAACTCTCAATTGTGCCTTTCAGATATCTCAGTACATGCTTTACAGTAGTCCATTGCTCTTCTGCTGGCTCAGTAAAGTACTTTGACAGTTTACTTACTACAAAACTCAGATCAGGTCTTGTACATGTAGTCCGATAGATTAGGCTTCCTACTGCAGTTTTTGTTCACAGGGTGTCGCTCTAGGTTTACAATCGTGTATGTCAAAACATTCCAGTATTTTCTCCATAAATCTCTTCTGTGACATTTTCACATATCCATCAATCTGGTCAAAATCGATACCAAGACATTTTTTCTGTTTACCCAAGTCTTTCATCTTGAATTTTGTGAGCATCTCCTTCACAACCTTCAGTGCATTTTCATCACTGGCAGCAATGATCAAGTCATCAACCCATCTCATTTTCAGTTTCTCTTGTGTAAACAAAATGATCAGCTGGATTTTGCACAAAGTCATTATCACTCAGATATCCATGCAGTGTCTTGTTCCAATTTCTGCCTGATTGTTTTAGCCCATATAGTGACTTTTCTAGCTTATACACCATCTTTTAATTTGTGCTAGATTTCACCTCATAACCCTCTGGTTGTTCCATATAAATCTCACAGTCTATTGGTGCATGTGGGTAGGCAGTTTTTCCATCCATCTGATGTAAAATCTGGTTTTCCTGCACTGCTTTTTGCATCAACACCCTTATACTTTTAGGTTAGGTTAGGTTAGCAGTAGGAGAAAATGTCTCCTCATAGTCCACACCCATCTATTGACTGTATCCTCTGGCTACATATCGCGCCTGGTATTTGTCAGATCCATCAACATTGGACCTCATTCTGGAACACAGTTAAGAAAAAGAAGAAAGAAGAAGAAATTTCTTCTTAACTCCACTTATGAAGTTCCTGGGACAATTCTGGCATTCATGAATGGTTTCTCATCTGGGATTCGTTCTTAGCTACGAACAGGATTTAAGAACGTGGAAAAGCAGTCGTAGATAGAACTATTTGGAGTGCGCCCATGTTCTTTAGGGCTGAATTTGTGAGAAATCATTGGTGATTGCGTTCACATAAATTCTACAGACATCCTCGGATTTAAATAATCATAATAATAATAAATACGAGAATATTTGTATCATTAACAATTACGTTTCACACGTATAGTCATGATTCTACGAGGCATCGTGATGTCCTAAAATAAATAAAAGCACGACACGAACACTGCAAATGGCAGTGAATAAATAAATAAGCACTAAACTCAATCGCGTGGATATAGCCATAGGGGAATAGAATTGACACATCTACATTCTACTCAATGTGAATATCCATAACTAAAATATATCATATGGGCCTACATAACCACCCCCCCCATGGCCTCAGACTTGGAGGTGCTGACTCTCATCCCGACTGCTTCACACTCGGCTGCAAACCGCCCCAGTGCATGCTGGAGGTCACGGTCTGATGTAGCCAACAGAACCACATCATCTGCAAAGAGCAGAGATGCAATTCTGAGATCCCCAAACCGGACACTGGTTCTCTGCCGGAAAACGGTAGAGTGTTCCCTCCGGGTTGGGAGTGAGTTGCTGCCTCAAGCGAAGGAGTTCAAGTATCTCGGGGTCTTGGTGCAGCGTCTGCAGTGATGCGGGCGCTGTACCGGTCCGTTGTGGTGAAGAGGGAGCTGAGCCGGAAGGCGAAGCTTTCGATTTACAGGTCCATCTACGTTCCAACCCTCACCTATGGTCACAAGCTTTGGGTAGTGACCGAAAGAATGAGATCGCGGATACAAGCGGCCGAAATGAGTTTCCTCCGCAGGGTGGCTGGGCTCAGCCTTAGAGATAGGGTGAGGGAGCTCAGACATCCGGAGGGAGCTCGGAGTAGAGCCGCTGCTCCTCTGCATCGAAAGGAGTCAGCTGAGGTGGTTCAGGCATCTGATTAGAACCTCCCTTTGGAGGTTTTCCGGGCATGTCCAACTGGGAGGAGACCCCGGGGAAGACCCAGAACTCGCTGGAGGGATTACATATCTCGTCTGTCCTGGGAACGCCTCGGGACCCCCCAGGAGGAACTAGAGAGTGTGGCTGGGGAGAAGGAAGCCTGGTGGGCCCTGCTTAGCCGGCTGCCACCGCGACCCGACCCCGGATAAGCGGACGAAAATGGATGGATGGATGGATGGGCCTACATAATATACATAGGGCCTATCAAGATCCACAAGGACCTATTCGCAGAGAGCGTAGAATACTTAGTGGGACGCTTCAGGCTCCCAAGACCTGTCCTAATGGAGCTGTGCAACACCCTGGAGCCAGCACTGAGGAGCCGGACCAGACGCTCAAACCCTGTGCCACCACACGCCCAGGTACTGTCCACCTTGGGCTATTTAGCCACTGGGACATTCCAGAGGGAGCTAGGAGACAGGGTGGGCATATCGCAGCCATCCATCAGCCGCGCCCTCCATCGAGTCGTGGATGGAATCATACCACTGGCCACACAATACATACAATTCCCATATACTGCACAACAACAGATCCCAGTCAAGAGAGGATTCAATGCCATTGCTGGTCTGCCCAACACAATCGGCGCAATTGACTGCACGCACGTGCGCATCAAGGCACCCTCCCCAGATCCGTTTCCATTTCTCAACAGAAAGCAATACCACTCCATCACCGTCCAAATCATCTCCCGCTTCCCAGGAGGTGCACATGACTCCTACATCCTACAAAACAGCTCTGTGGGTGTGCACCTCGAGCAAGGAGACGCTGGAGACGGATGGCTAATTGGTAAGTATCTGTGCGTAATCAATCGTTCCAGCAACAGTAGGCTTCTATTCTTCTAATGACTTGTTTTATTAGGAGATTGCGGATATGCGCTGGCCCCCTGGTTGATGACCCCATTCACCAACCCTCAGACGGAGCAGGAGGTGGTCTACAATGAGAGCCACACGCGTACCCGTTCCACCGTCGAGTGCAGCATCGGACTGCTGAAGAGACGCTGGATGTGTTTGGACGCAGCAGGTGGCAAGCTGCTGTACAAACCGGAGAAGGTGTGTATGAAGGCAACAGCTGAGAAATTGTATTCATTTGTGCTACAACATTAGAGCACCCACCTCAGCCTAATACAATCATTTGTTGCATGTTATTAATTGTGGCCATTTTCTCATCGTTTCAGGTGTGTAGGATGATCATGGCCTGCTGCGTCCTGCACAACATCGCCATGAAAAGTGGTGTACCACGAGCCCTCCAGCCACCTCATGTGCGTCCTGACCCATTCCTGGGCCCGGACAACAGACCCGCTGTCCAAGTCTGACAATTGATTGCACGGATGTAGGCCAAATAAAGCCTTTCAACATTCATTTGACTGTCACTATTCTTTGATACAGTTTACCATTTATCTCAGGAACTAAACACATCACTTCAGTAATACTATTTTGGTGAGGGTGTCGTTAATTTTCGCCATTGTTGCTGCAAGCGCTTCCAGCACCCCCGCGATTCTCTCCTGGTTGTTGGCGATTCTCAGCTGGCTGTCCAGCACCGCCTGTGTTACTATGTGGCCACGGGCCCTGGGTGCATGCGTGGCAGCGCTGGTGGACGGCTGGGCTGGTGGGGCATCGCTGGTGGATGGCTGGGCTGGTTCTGCCTCAAAATCAGTTTCATCTGTGAATGAATGAGTGGGTGATTAATTTGTGGGGGTTGGGATCATGCAATGCTTGGCGCACTGCAATGGCACGTTTCAATTGGATATCCATTGTGGGAGACACTCTTACCGTCCGTTTCAGTATCTGGCGAAATCAACAGGGGAGATGGGTCGGGTGTTGGGGCCGCGGCTGCTGAGGATAGGACATGGTACCCCTGGTCTGTGTCCATATCCTCAGCAGCTGGCACACCGGCGACTGCTGTGGTGCCCATGATGGCCGCGATGCGCTGGTCCACCTCAGACAACCCTGAGCCCGCTGTTCCTCCTCCAGTGGCCAGCATCTCTCTCCTGTGTTTGGTTCACATCAGCCCATTTCTTTTTCACTTCAGCCGCTGTGCGCCCCTCTCCTGACACCACGTTAACCTCACCTGTTATCTGGTCCCATGCCTCTTTTTTGTTGGTGGCCTTGTACCCCATATTGACACCATTAAATACTCTGTTGATTCTGTGTGCACACGGTCCTGTTGTTGCCCTTATAAGGAGCTGGCGGGGCGTTTATGTATGCTAATTCAGGTATACGAGAACGCACGTTCAATTTAAGAATCAGTGGCATTCCTCATTTGGGGGAGCGCAGCTGAGAACACTTTGGCGGTTTAAGAACACATTTCCACGCGTTCATGAATCCAGCGGGGATATTTCTTAGGGTTGTTCTTACGAAGTTCGTAAGAAGACATTTAAGAAGACACTTAAGAAAATGTTCCAGAATGAGGTCCATTGTTCTTAATTGCATGTACCCATCTACCCCCCTACTGCTTTCTTATCCTCAGACAAGTTTGTTAGAGTAAATGTGTCATTGTCTCTCAGATATTGCATTTCGTCATCCTTAGCATCCACCCATTTCTTTGAGTTAGATGAATGTTCCCTGGATGTTAAGGTTACTTTACACATTAGTCTGTAACAATAGTCTATGTTGGTCAGTACCTGATCATCACTCTCCTCAACAGATACATATTCACTCAAATATCCTGCTTTCTTCCTCACTCTAGAAGAGTGTTGCGTTGGCTCATGGTTGGTCTCATCTTTCTGTGCTTGGCTTTTCACCTCAGGCATAGTTACTGGAATCTGACCCAGAGTATGTCCTGGACTCACATCAGTATTTTGCCTGGTCTGTGTCTGCCACTCTACAACTGTTTTGGCCACAAACCTTACGAGTCTGTGCTTCTGCACTTTTCCACTGTTGGATAGTAGACCATGTAGGCTGGGCTACTCGACAAAGATTCCCTTCTCACACCTTGAATCCAGTTTTCTCTTATCCTCTTTATAGGCATAACACACTGACCCAAACTTTTGCATCCTGGAAAGGTTAGGCCGTGTTTGTGTTGTAGGACTTTCCCTTGCTTGAAGATTACGGTCGCTCCGCTGGCAGTAGCTGCTTTTACAGAGAAGATGTCCTGCGGGTATGAGGGGATGTACGCCTGTCTCAGCGTCGTGTTGTGGTGTTGCCCTCTGCTGTCAATCAAACAAACCTCATCCGAGTATGTGAATAGAGAGAGTCACTAACCCTGATACAGCCATCTCCTTCACAGCCAGAGGCGTGAAGGCAAATGAGCCAGCTTGACAACCAATCACAGAAGTGCCTCCAAGTAGCCCTCTTTACATAAAGAATGGGGCTATCGCTACTGCAGGCGTACATAGAATGCAAAATGTGTCAGCGCCGGCTAGCGAATCTAAGCGAGGATAGACAAAGTCCACCCAAGTCCACACATAACCTGAACATATGACGTCAAGCAAGCAGAGGCAGGGTGATATCAGACAGAGCTATGATCAGTGTAGAAGACAGGACATTCATGACACCGGTTACAATCTGTAACAATAGTGATGAATATCGGGCATTCTAAAGCAATGCCGGGTAACCACTGAAAAACAGGGAGGATAGGCTAATGCGGAAGGCAATGTTACAAATCATAACAGCTCTGAGCAGCCAGTCTATTCTCACAGCATGCGAGAAGCTAAGAACTGCGGCTCCAACACAGAGTGGCCAATAGACTCTAACAAGCAACTCGGGCTAACAGACAGAGCGGTCAGCTCACAGGCATGCTTGGCAGACACAAAGGCCAGTAAAAAGCACCGTCTTAAGAGACAAATCATCCAAAAGAGCCCGACACAGGGGCTCAAAGGGGGCCCACGCCATACAGTGGGAAGGCCCCAACATTGAGTAAGCACTCAAGTGACAGGTTTCACGCAGGTTTCTAGACCCTCGCAAGAACCTCTTAACAAGGGGATGACTAAACGATAGTTCAGTTATTATAACTCTAGTTTTATGATTATAGGCGTAGCCATAGGGTTCGCCTTATGCGCTTGTCCCGTGCGCATACCACGTGCACTGAAAACTCGCACAGAAAATTTGCAATGTACCTTGGATCCCGCCCACATTCCCCACATTGTGGGTATATAAGGCCGCCTCGGCCAGCACTCGTCCTCCACGCTATATTTCAGCAATGGATGGAACAGCAGGTGGGAAACTAAACGGCTACGCCTACAATCATAGAACTACATTTATAATAACATAACATCCTCCAACACACACAGGCGGGTGGGTAGGAGAATAGAGAGAGTCCATAACCCTGATACAGCCATCTCCTTTATGGACCCCATAAAGCAGAGGTCACAAATAGGCGGACCACGGTCCGGGTCTGGACCCAGACACCGTCCTATCTGGACCCGGACCTATAACCGATAATTCATTGAGAATGGGTTTTGTTTTTTTTCACCGGCACATCTTTTCTAGACTTTACGACTCTGGCTTAGCGGCCCAATCATGTCATGTGATGCTACTCACCCAATTAGATCAAACAGAGGAGTGCACCCCTGCTTGCCTGTTCACATAAGCCGCTGTGGACATGCTGTCCTGATCAGCATGTGGCTGCTGCGCACCAGGTTAGAGAAGTGCAACAACATCTTCAGCACCGTGCAGAGCTCTAACACATTTATGTGAGCGACAGTCTGGACCGGCCACTCGCCACTGATGGAGCGAGAGAGGCACGTTCCCCCCAGCCTGTCAACGAAGCGTCCGTAAGGACAACCACGTACAATGTCACTGTCGGGAGACACTGAGCGGGGAACAGTGAGAACCCTGGACCCTTGTGACGCCTGAGATCCAGACCCTGGCGAGCGAACCACCTCTGCAATCTGTGCATGAAAAGCAGACCCAAAGGAACCACCGAATGGGTGGTTGCCATCAGCCCCAACAAGAGCATGACAGGCAGTGCCGTCACTCTCCTGCCGAAGCATATCATTTGAGACATTTCTAGTATTATTTGTATTAGTTACCTTACACGATTCATTATCCATGCATCCACTCACTACGCTACTGACATTACATATCTCATGCTTGGGTTTGTACCTTTTCATTTGTTCCTTTAATCTTAATAGAATAAATACTTTTGTATGATATTTGGTTTTGGCGTGTGACTCCCTACTTGTTGCGGGCTTTACGGGCTGAGACGTAACAACGAGGCTGAAAATAATGAATTCAATGTCCACAACAAAAATCTATGAAATGCAAACATTTTTATCGACTGAGTGAGAGGTTATGGTTAGTAGCAGTGCCAAGTCCGTGATCCAATAGAGTCGTCGTTGTCCAGAAGCAGGGTCAAGCACACCGGGACGAATTCTCAGACAGATCAGGGCAAGGCAGGCAGGAGGTAGTCAGGCAAGCGAGGGTCATACATGAAGCGGGATCTCAGACGTTCAAGGGCAAAGGCACACAGCCAACTCCTACGACCACAGAACATACACACCGCATTAATAACAACTCCACCACTTCCGACCACCCACCACTTCCACCCCTCTATTTCCCGTGCGGTACTCTCCTATTTATGTCCTGTAACTAGGGCGTTGATTGGCTGCCGCGGAGTTTCTCTAACAAGATGCAGGTATTTCCAATTCGGATGATTGCAGCCGGAAATGATGACGTCATGGGGAACTCCATATTTGGGCATAGGCTTGATTGTAGGTCTAGACGGCTGTGTCTCAGGGGCTCCCTCTATGGGCCGAAGTGTGAATGCAGGGAACATGATAATGATTCCTCACTTCTCCTCTCATGCTCCTTGAAGGCTTGAGGATAGGTACACGAAGTCAAATAGGTGACTACGTGTATGTCCTTGCCTCTCTCGATTGGCTGTCTTGGGGGTGGGGACGGAACGGTCTCCATGTAAGGTCTTGTTGTCCCTGCTCTCTGGATGGCCGTCTGGGAGGCGGGGGTGCGGGAGCGTCTCCACGTCTGCTTCCCAAGATGATTTGTTGTGTTTACATGTAAATGCTCCTCTGTTCTTCCCATCGCAAAATGTATATATGCTCTATGTATCTGAATAAACTTTGAATCATTCCGAGTGATACTGCCTTGTGTCACATTGATTCCCGGGCTCGCTGCTTTGCTACAGACAATCCAGAACCTGAACCTGAACCAGAACCCGAACTCCAGCCACAGTAGATGACCACTCGAAACTGCGCATAACACCAGCCCTCTCATGAGGCGTTTTCATATGTTAGAACTTGAATATGTTGGTCATTATTAGTTAACCAATACTGGAATGCATCCCAAATAGTATGAATTAAGCTACAAGAGAAGAAGAGATGTTCTGTAGTTTCAATGTCTGAATCACAGAAAGTTTACATATTCAAATCCAAGTTAAATCTTTGATATAAGAAATCATTACATGGGTAAATTTCGTTCATCACTTTAAAATTGATTTCTTTCACCTTTGGTGGAACTGGAAAAGAGAGGGTCCTTATCTTCACTACAGAACTGTGTAGTGAAGATAACTTCTGGAAGATATATTTTCTCCTTAGTGGTGAGGGAAAACAAATTGAAGTGAGGACAGTTCTTACTAATTTATTATTACATCTTTTATCTCAAAAACTATATCCATCAAGGATTAATGAACGCTCTTGTGGAATAGCCACAGAATAGGTTAGCAAGCCTTTGGTCAAAATAATGGGATTGCCTTAACTACTGCCTTATATTGCCTGTCAGTACACACCATATTGTATTTCCCAATGAAAGCATTAGGGATGCACCGACACCACTTTTTTTCAGACCGAGTACAAGTACAAGTACTTACATTTGCCGAATACCGATACGAGTACTTAATAAAACCATTAGGCCTACAGTTCTAATGACTTTGAAAACATGTTATTTTTTTGTCTGGGGGGGGGGGTGCTCCGTTAATTTGTGGTTCTGATGGGGGGGGGGGGTGCTCCGTTAATTCGCGGTTCTGATGGGGGGGGGGGGGCGTTAATTCGCGGTTCTGATGGGGGGCCGTTAATTCGCGGTTCTGATGGGGGGTGCTCCGTTAATTGGTGGGGACATGTCCCCAGCGTCCCCACTAAATTCTACGCCCATGCTCGGTACCATGCGCAGTTTCTATTAAACATCCATAAACGACAACTCGGTTGCATCTCTTTATTTCAATGTTCCTTGGCTAAGAATATTACAAGGTTAACGTTGCGTTGCCAAAGTGGTATCGTGCGGTTGTATCGGAGTAGTTTAACGAGTACGAGTACATGAGCACAGTATCGGACCGATACCGAATACTGGTATCGGTATCGGTGCATCCCTAGAAAGCATCATATGTCAAAAGATTACCACAATTATATAATAAATGAATAATGGACCAGACACCCTTCTCCATCCATTCCTTGTAAAAGATTTTTTCTTAATTAAGATGCATCTGTTATTCCACATTGGGACCGTGTGCAGGGTAAAGTTATGCTTGTTTATGAGTTTCCAGTAATGGAGAACTTGTTGATGGAAAGCTGATAACTTGACAGGTAATTTAGAAATAACAAAGTCACATTTACCACCAAATTTCCGGAATATTTTGTATGGAAAATCAAACCAAAAACTGTCACTTTTTCTAATAAAGTTCTGTAACCATTTTAACTTAATGGTACCATTCATTGGAAAGTCAATAGCGTTTAGACCCCCTTCTTCAACAGATTTTACTGTATCATTTTCCTTATATAATGATGCTTATTCTTCCATATAAAATTGAAATGATCTTGATTCATTTTCTTGATTAATTTGTCAGGTATCTCCAATGAATAGGCTGGATAAGTAAGTCTAGATAAACTCTGCATTTTAGTAAGTAGAATGCATCCAAAAATGGATAAGTCTCTTTGAAGACAACTGTTGAGAATAGTTCTATTGTTCTGAATATTAATTTCTGCATTAGATTTCTATCTAACCTTTTTGTCTTTTGTGATTATAATACCTAAAAATTTCACTTTTTAGTGGAATATTATGCACACTAATTAAAGGATGGTCATGAATAGTTAATATTTCACATTTCTTCTTCTAATTTTAAACCAGATGCTTTTGAAAATAAAGAGATGTATTTTAATGCTGCTGGTATTTGTGTTGTATCTTTTAGAAATAAAGTGGTGTCATCTGCTAGCTGACTTATTACCAATGAATTTCCCATAACATAAACGCCTTGATGTTCCAAATGGCAGGGAAACGGAACTACCGGTATTAATATCTTTATATAATAATTGGATTATGCTAATAAACCTTTCTCCAAAGCCAAAATACTTTTAAAATAAATTGATGTTCGACCAAGTCGAAGGCCTTGTAGAAATCCAAGAAAAAACTCCATCATCCTCAATCAAATGTCTATAATCTAATACATCTAATACCAACCTTATAATGTATGGATCTGTCTCTGAGAAAGCCAGATTGGGTGTCGCTTATCATATGTGTCAAACCATCCCTTAACCTGTCAGCGATCGTGTAAACAATTTGTAGTCAGTAGGCCTATTCAATAAAGTATCTTTTATCTTTACCTTGTTTGGGTATGAGAGTTATTAGTCCCTGTTTCATTGTAGATGTAAGTGTCCTATTGCTCAAAATATAATTTATAGCATCAAATAAAAAACCTTTCATATCTTCCCATACAATTTGGTAGAAATTGGATGTCAAACCGTCTTACTAAATCTATTTTGGGGATATGTGACCTTATACTTTCTAGGAAGATATCCCCAATCATTACTGGAATATTCAGAAGAATAATGTTTGGAGTAGAAATTATACATTTCTTCAGATATCCTTCTATGATCTGTGCATTCAATATCATTGATCACTAAAGAGTTAATTGTATTTCTCTCCTGTCTCCTTTACTGTAATCCACTAAAATAAGATGAAATAAGATGTATTTCTCTCCTGTCTCCTTTACTGTAATCCACTAAAATAAGATGAAATAAGATGTATTTCTCTCCTGTCTCCTTTACTGTAATGCACTAAAATAAGATGAAATAAGATGTATTTCTCTCCTGTCTCCTTTACTGTAATGCACTAAAATAAGATGAAATAAGATGTATTTCTCTCCTGTCTCCTTTACTGTAATGCACTAAAATAAGATGAAATAAGATGTATTTCTCTCCCCCTCCGTTGTCACACACGAAAAAGAGAACTCGCACCCGGTACGAGTCCCGCCCATCGACAGACCTTTGCAGGTTGCCAGATTGGATAGAAGTCATCCACTACGTACAATGGTTTGTGTCCAGTCTTGAACGGCGTGTGCTGTGAAATACTTGGCAAACACAACATACGCGTAACGTATTGTTCCCACGTCACCCAGGTTAGGTCGTGCATCAGGGAAGATGGCGACGGTCTACGAAAGATATAATTTGTAAGTACAACTAAAGGCAGAGTTTTAACATGTGCGTTTTCTCGGTACATCAATACAAACAACAATAGACACCGGTTATATCGAGGCAGTAACGCCAGCGTTCTCCGGGGTGGATGTCAGTGGTTGTCGCTACACAGCTATCCGCCTGAAGTAGTGTGTCACTGCCGGGGTTAGCGAGCTGGCTGAGCTGGTCCTGCTGGTCCTGCTGGTCGTCTGCTCTCCTGTGTTATTAAATACAAACCCCTGACGATGGCAGCCTGAAAGCGATGGACATTTGCAGCAATTCAGTCAGCTATTGTACACTTAATTTTGATGCCACACTTTGACATAGCATCGGTATCTTCTTGCAATGCTCTGTCAGCAAGTACTAAGAAAGCAAAGGCCTTTAGTTTTAGTTTTTGACAATATCGCTTCACTAAACAATGACACATTTTATGTAACTTGTTGGCCTATAACTTGTATAATACCGCCGTTGTTATGTTTACAGACCCACCTTATAAGGGCCAACATTGCCTATATATTTTTGCCTTGCCTACTGTATATATTTGTATATTTTGACTACATTTGTAAATCTGTTAGTTTATTTTTATTATTCTGTTGATTTCCATAGTGTATTATTGTACTGTATTGCTATGCAACCTGGCACAAGAATTTCCTTTGGGATTAATAAAGTTCTATCTTATCTTATTGTGAACGTACAAAGCTTGTTTTTGTCAGCAGTTTCGACATCCTACTAGTAGATGTGTTGTGTTGTGTCTAACAGCTCAATATCTTATGGTCCTTGACATTGTTGGGGGTTCACCTCAATCCCATCTGCTATAAATGGTGTCGAATTTAAGCTTTAAAGTTCTAATCATTTCAAATCATGTAGATTCGCTCATCTTTCAAAACAAGAACTGTGATCTAATCGACAAATGAGACATTTTGAGCACCCGTGGTACTACACCCTGGTACAATTTGTCCCTCAGTTGAAGGAGAAAGGCCCTCAGTGATTTTCTGTCTCCTTCCCCAGACACACCACGCCTGAGAAGTTCTTCATCGAGGCGTGCGATGAAGGGGCCGACGCTGTCCTCGCCATTGACAGGGTGTCAAACGAGATAACATTTACAGGTAGATATAAGCTGTTTTTAACAAAATTCTATTCAAAAGATGTTTGGCAGTACGGCTATGGATGTAATTCTCTGAAATACACACACAGGATTATGAAATATGTTGTATCTTATTTTAAAACACAGCCTTATCCAATACATTTTATTATAAATAAGTGTTGTCTTTGTTAAACTCAGGGTAAGATTGATGCATCAAGTCATTTTACATTCACTAATCATGTGCCCGGTCAAAACGTGGCCATTACAAATTGGACTGACTGTGTTGCCTCCAGTATTGCTGCCTGCAGCTTTCTTGAACCGCTCACCCCAACAACGTCACACCCAACACTGCACTTCCTTGGACGGTTGTTGAGAAAATTACAGACAACATACATTCATACATACAGAGACTCCTTCCATTATAGTTGGATAGCTTCATAGCATATCTGGCTAGTCTCTCTATTAATTATTTATTTATTTATTGTGGTTGAGGGTGGTTATTATGCTACTTGTTTATTTTGTTTTATATTTCAGTGAAAAGGGAGGTACCTTCCTCCACTGTCACCAGGCCTGTGTGTGGCATCATGGGAACCATTCGTCTGGTAGCAGGTGGGTGTGGAGCAGTTGGGAGACCAAGATTGCATATGTCATTATATAATAGAGTTTAGGATAGGCTATCCATTTTCTTTTCCAGATTTAAAAGGCGTAAACTTTTTTTTCAATTCAGCATCTTCTAAATCTCTATCCATCAAAATATCATTACCTTATGAAAAGTGTTAATATTCATGTCTCAATGCTACATTTAGTGTTGAATTGAGTATAGCTGGTGTAGGTTTCTGCCATGATGGACACTATAGAGGTTGATCATTGGAACTTAAGGGTATCACTGGTGAATAACGTTTGGCCTTGTGTAGGGATGTATCTCATTGTCATTACCAAGAAGAGGAATGTTGGCAGCCTGCTGGGACATGCTGTGTGGAAAATGGTGGAGTTTGAAATTATATCTTACAAGAAGACGCTACTGCACCTCACCGAAGCTCAGGTTAGTAGTTCTAATGGACATCCTTTAACCTCGGTTTGGTTTACTTTTAAACCCTGAAGCAAGGGATGGATAATATGATAAAACATCCTATTGCCAATATTGAGACAGATTGTGATTGAGATATGATTCACTTGGTAGGAATGATCATTAATGCATACATTTTCACTGAATAAACAATGACAAAATCATGATGTGACTGTTGGGGGTCTCTACCAACACATTTTCATGCATCTGGTGGGAAGAATTTCTTCTCGACAACACTACAGTACTTCCATTTATAATAGTATTATACATTTATACATTTTCCCCTGATCAAAAAATTGCAGCTCTGCGATTTGTATATTGCGATTTCTGCAATATTTTGATGAATTGTTCCATCCTACCTCAAGCACAATTTAACAATTGTAATAAGACTAAGATAAGAATTACCTATTGTTTCACTGAAAGTGTTTGTCTTTTTGTTTTGTACTTAACTACTTCCTGTCTTTTATTCAACAGTAAACAATTATATTGGAGGGAAAAAATCAACAGGCTTTCTTGTATTTCTGTAACCGTCTTGCGTCTCCCTAGTTTTATGTTCTTCTCACCACTGAATTATGTAAGCTACGGTGGTGTCTAATGGCAGTATCCAGCGTGCATTATTAATCACGACTTCTAGTTTGTTACTGCTCATTTAGAAGCAGACTAGGGACCAGTACCGTGTTATCTATGTTAGGTACAGGCTAGGACAGTTTGGTTTGTTTAATATGCCATGCATTATGGTCGCCTCTAAACAAGTAAAGCACAAGCAGTCATCTTTACCATATTATATATCGGATTAAATAAGTAGGTAAAGTTACAGTAATGACTTATTAACAACAAACACAGGTTATGCTTTGATTGGTTTAACGTCAGATGTTCCGTCAGGTTTTATATACAGTGGTAATTGCAGAGAAGCAGATGCAATCATTGCTCACCATTCCTACTAACCTCTAATGTTAAAAGGAGGGGAAGGGGTTGTAGAGTCAGGCCTGTAGAGTTCAACTAGTTCTACAAGATAACCAGCTTAGCACTCCTGATCCTATTAGCGTGCATACCAAGAGGTTTGCATGCATGCCAATGGTGGTTAGCGGAAGCTAGCACACACTTTGTTTAACTTTTCACACATCCATGAGAAGTGCAATGGGCTTTAAATTAAATCAAAATAACAAAGCTGATTGTAAATAAAATCACATAACGTTATTTATTTGTAGAATAGTTTTATTCAAAAGATATTCCTTTTGGACACATTTTTCATGGCACATGACAGCAATGACCTATATACAATTTTACAATCTCTGGTGACCGTAACTCATACTCATGTAAATGCAGTTTACATGAGTACTCATGTAAACCGACTAGCCATGTGCCTGTTCGAAGCGGGCCGACTGCAAGGCCTCGGGCCAGCTTTCTTGAGAAATCCTCACCCAAAAAACTTCACATTTGAAAGTGCAATTCCTGTGTGAAAGTGTGAAATGTGTCAAGAAATCATCAAATTACATGCAAATATACAGAGATTCCTCTGTATAGATAGTCAGATGTTGCACATGCTAAACTACACAGTTTAGTTATTTCCACCATGACAAAACGTGACCAAAAAACATTTTGATGCTGTAAAATAAGGTGTTGTCATTCTTTGTGTGTGTTTAGTCTCAAGAGAACAAGACCCTGCTGTCCATGGTGAGCAACGTGCTGGCTACAGATGGATTCTACTTCTGCACCGACTATGACCTGACCCACACCCTGCAGAGACTAGCCAACACCAGCCCCGACTTCCAGGAGATGAGCTTGTTGGAGAGGGTAACAAACTTGTTGAGACAACAAACTTGCCTTGTTGCAATGATCTATTATGCGTTTGACTACTGATAATAACAAAGATTTTATTTATGAATGAACTTATTTACTCTTCAATCTGTCCAGGTTGTTGTGGCACATAGTTGTTGTTGTCAGTTCAACAAACGGTGTTCATAACGTGAATAACGAGATGCATTCACTTTCTTTGGAATGTTTGAATTGGAAAGCACAATCTTACAATATCAAACGCACGGCCACAAAACACTAACCAAAATTGCTCAATCCAAGTTACTAACAGTGACATAGTGATAAAGAAATGGGGTTTTTTTCTAAATTGCACATTTTAGACACATAATGATTAATTATAATAATTATCAAAATAATTACCAAACAATTATGTTTTGCGAAATTAATTCTTATTCATTATTCCTAATTGGCTCTTACATAGGTGTTAGAAACCTGCTGGTGCAGCATGTGGAACTGTGCAGGTGACCCATTCAGCACTCTTTATAGAGTGGGATGGGTTTTTCTATGGATGTGTGTTTACTGTTGGTACCCGTGTTGTCCAGGCAGATCCAAGGTTTGTGTGGAATGGAAACCTGCTGAGGGAACTGGCAGCACAGCCGGAGGTGAGGAGCGACACCTTTCATCTTCTGCAATTATGGTTTTCTTCCAGTAGCACCATGCAAATTGGATGAATTAATCATTTCTGTGTCTCTGCAGCTCCACAAATTTGCACTACCTGTTGTCCATGGCTGTATCCTTTAAAAAAAATGTATTATGCCTGTTGATTTATATCAATCTACACTATTATCTTCATGCAATGCATTTGTTAGAGCGGGACAATATCAAACCATTTTTACGTTGTGAATGATAATATAGGATGGCTGATTATTTGGCAATATGTTGGATTCAGTGTAAACGCAACACTTTTGTTTTAGCTCCAATTTTTCATGAGTTGAAAGCAAAGATCTATGACTTTTTCTATGTACACAAAAGGCCTATTTCTCTCAAATTTTGTTCACAAACTTGTTTAAATCTGTGTTAGTGAGCACTTCTCCTTTGCCGAGATAATCCATCCACCTGACAGGCGTGGCATATCAAGATGCTGATTAGACAGCATGATTATTGCACAGGTGTGTCTTAGGCTGGTCACAATAAAAGGCCAAAGAGAAATAGGCCTTTTGTGTACATAGAAAAAGTCTTAGCTCTTTGCTTTCAACTCATGAAAAATTGGAGCTAAAATAAAAGTGTTGCGTTTATATTTTTGTTCAGTGTATAACGTATGAGTATAGAGGCTAATTAATTAATTTGAGATCACTGAACAGCAACTGATGTCTTTAATTTGCAGTCGTTCGATTAAGTTAATAAACTGTAGCATGCATGTTTTTATTGGATGGTACACGCCATTACGACGATGGTGTTCTAACGATTAACTTTTACTGAGCGTGCTAGTAGTTCACCATAACACACATGTATGCAGAACATATTCCCCACATATCTTGGGGGGAGGCAGTAGCTCAGGAGGTAGAGTGGTTGTCTGTCAACTGGAAGGTTGCTGGTTCGATCCCCGGGCTCCACCTAGCTAAGTGTCGTGGTGAGCAAGACACCTAACCCTACCTGCTCCTGACGTGTTGGTTGACACCGCCGTCGGTGTATGAATGTATGTGTATGTACAGTAATGGGTGAATGTGAGGCAACTGTAAAGCGCTGTGGATGAAAGCGCTATATAAATGCAATCCATTTACCATTTATATCTTTCCCCTCAAAATGCAATGAGCTAAAAGTTAACTTAACTTGCATTGGCTCTAAAATTACGGGCGGTGGTCATGAAGATGACTCTGAAGATTGCAATTTTGTTTGTGTTCTGCACACAGGGTAACGTCTTGTAACTAACAAACTGACATCTTCAATCAACCTTCCATCAGCGCACTTGCAATACCCAAAATGCAAAAATCACACTTCAGAATTAGTCCTCTTAGATGGATGAAAAATATCTGGAGAGCCGCCTTCTGCCATGCTGTCTGACATTGTAAACAAACCCATGTTGAATGCGGCGCCTGCGCACCTGTGTCTGGGAGACTATCGCTTACTTTGCTTGATGCTGGGCAGTATTTCCGTCAGTTTTAGCGCAGTAATCAACCACGGTGAAACTTTAATGGTTTTTATGCTAATGAAAAATTTACACGGTTCTACTAACAGTCTGGAATTTTACCGCAGTTTATCATGAAATCGGTAACCGTTACATCCCTATTTTGGATTACCATTGTGAGATGAGGATATTTGCGTGGGTAACCTTACTCACTCACTCCACGGGGAAGCCCTGGCCTTGACTTGTGTTTATCAGTCATTGTCGTGAAGCCGTGCCGCATCAACGGGAAGATCTTCGAGTGGGTCCTCATATCCAGGAGGAGCTGCTTCCGGGCCGGGGTCAGGTACTACATTAGAGGTAAATGTTCCACCTGCTGGTCTAAAGCAGCATGGGAGGTTTTTCAGTTTTTTATTAAACAGATTTTTGTTGAGCCCTAAATGTTTCAAAGTGAATGTTTCATAATGAAATGGATTAATTTTCGTTATGTTTTTATGTTTGATGTGTAAGGTATTGGTGTAGGGTTCAAATGTTAGTTTAATTTCAGCTAAGTGTTTGTCAGGAAGTTGGGATTTGAGCAACCCACCAACTCTGCTAGTCACATGTCTAGTTGCACAATGTCACTCGCTCATGCATGTTTGCGTTTGACAGGTATCGACTCAGAGGGTCATGCTGCAAACTTTGTGGAGACGGAGCAGATTGTTCTCTATAATGGGGCACAGGCCTCCTTTGTCCAGGCAAGTAATAGAATTGACAAAAAATATTTACATACTTTTGTACTTCTTCTTTTCTGGGGCTCCTCCGGCGAACAGGACACAGGTTGTTGATGCTAAACCGGTTTATTGCAGTTGCAGTTGTTTAAGCAGGCAGGGCAGTTGGTACAATGTGTGGAGCTCTGAGTGCCTGGTGATGACTGGTTTAACCTGTGTGTATTGAGCATGCATGATGCATTGCATAGCCAATGCATCATGGTGTGCCTCACCCAACCCAACCCAACAACCAACTGTTTTTAAAGGGGACATATACCACCAGGTGTGTGAATGTGATGTCATTCCAAGCGGTTTAAAAAACCCAAAACAGTTTCATCTCTGGTTTTGACATCACAAGTGAGTGTCTACCCAGATGTATGCTGGATATATCAGTATACCAGCCTACCCAGTGGACTATAGCAACTGGTAGGCTGATCTATCCACCATACATTTGGGTGGACACTCCCACTTGTGAAAACTGGTGATTCTGAAACTGCTTGGAAGGGCTAATCACGCTGACACCTGGTGGGATAATTGGTCTCTGTTCTATCTCTCCCACAGCTAGTTCACTTTTACACAAGGTCAAGGTAATCTTTATTATTCCCGAGGGGCAATTTGTTGCACAGCCAGCAGAACACAAGATCGACACACAAACAATTCACACAAAACAAAATATAGCATTACATGATACTACTACTACTCTTGAGCCTACATCTTGGCAGGTTAAATCTACGACAAGATAGAAGCTGCCTAAACTCACTGAACAAGGGGTGACTAGAGTCGGCAATAATTGACTGGGCCTTTTACGTGGCTCTGTCTCTGTATACTTGAGAGCGGTAATTTAGATTTGTGCCTGCGATTTTGCTACACACTGACAATTCTATCTAACCTGTTACTGTTTTTCAAGGTAAGTGACTCAAACCAGCAGATAAAAGAAAAGGTTATAACAGATTCAATAAGACAAGAATAAAACATTCGCAGAAAGGTGGAGTCAACATTAACATTTCTGAGCTTCCGATAAAAATACATGCGCTGATTGGCCTTTGCACTAACAGCATCAGTATTAGGTTCAAAGGTTCATTTATCGTCAATTATTGTTGGACAACTTCAACAGCCTGGCCATAAATAAGCAGGAAGAATATGGGGAGGTTTCCTCCTAAGGTCAATTATCATTTCCTTTGTTTTACATATATTTATGTCCAAGAAGGAGCGTTTTCACCAGACACTAAATTCATCCACCACTGGACCATGGTCAGTTCCGTCATTATAGCAGAAACAATGAAACAATGATGATATACCTGCCCTCATAATGACACTGACACTTTCATCTTTTGAGACCTGTCAGTTAAAAGATCAACCAGCCAGCAAATTAATCTAGGGACCATGTTTTAGATGATTTTAGGTCCATCTGCTAAACTGTGGGGTTGGATGCAGTTAAGAGCTGAGAAGTCAATAAAAAGCAATCATACAAAATTCATTGCACCATCCAGGTGATCCAGGACCATATTAAGTAGGGTGCCAGTGGCATCAACACCCCTGCCTGTCCTGTAGTCATATTGGAGTGCATCTGGTATGAGTTTCAGCCGAAATGGTTTGTTATTTGGAAAAATATGAATTGATTTCTTGGGGATTGCTTTACTCTTCACAAAAATGAATGTATGCAGAGACCTTCTCAGTAAGTTCATCCAAATCGCAGCAAACATCTTTAAATAAATCCCAGTCTGTGCAACTGTAGCAATCCTGGAGACACTGGACAGATTCCTCTGACCAGACCGGAACCAATCTTCGCTCAGGTTTGCTTCAGGACCGGTTTGTAGGTCGGAGCCAAATGAACAGCATTATGACGGACATGCCTAGAGTTGCTCTGCGTGAAGATTTGTAAGCTCCCTTAATCGAACCATAACAACGGTCCAAACATTTCATATGCCTAGTAGGACGAGTGACATATTGATAAAAGTTACTAAGCGACTTTCCAAGCGTACAGAGAAGTGGTCGCCCTTAATACATTTGATGCGGCATCTGGTGCGATACTCTCTAGCACTCTCTATGCACTCTTTCCACAATAGCCCGTTGTAACAATGTCCAATTGCCACAATGCCACTTCTGGGGCTTGTTCGTGTTCTTGCCGAAATAGAGAGGATGGAGTCGATCTGACAAATTGTTAGTTGTTTTGAATTCTAACAGAAATCGCTCAGCGTGTTTAATGCAGATAAATCAAATATAATCAACAGATATAAAACGCATTTCTTCATGTAGAGGGGTACAGCGTTGGAGATGTGGCGGAGCTCTCCCTTGCTGTTCGTACCCAGCCTCTTACTGTGGGGAGAGTAAACGGGTCTCAATAAATACCCCCACGTTAATTACACTCATCCCCCACAGTGTTTTGCCACTCCACTCCCCTTGTTTTCAACCTGCTGGCGCTAACCACGGCCCCTCCCATATATCACATATCCACACCGCCCGACTGAGGCCGGGGCTCAATTACCGACGTGGCCAGACGAACCGGGTGTTCCTCGTTGCAGCCACAGTGACTACAGACCGGTGGCCTTGACCTCACATGTGATGAAGTCGCTGGAGAGGCTAGTCCTGAAGCACATCCGTGCACTAGTTGAACCATTACTGGACCCTCTGCAGTTCGCCTACCAGCCCCGTATTGGAGTGGAAGACGCCATCATCTACCTGCTGCACAGGGCTTATTCTCACCTGGAGGAGGCAGGCAACATTGTGAGTCACATTCTTTGACTTCTCAAGCGCTTTCAACACCATAAAGCCTGCCCTGCTTGGGACTAAGCTACTGGACATGCAGGTGGACACTCCACTAGTGGCCTGGATTACCAACTACCTCACAGGTCGGCCACAGTATGTGAGGCTGCAGAGCATCACGTCGGACACTATTGTGAGCAACACGGGAGCACCTCGCGGGACAGTCCTGTCTCCCTTCCTGTTCACACTCAGACTTCAGATACAGCTCACAGTACTGCCACCTGCTGAAGTTTTCGGATGACTCTGCCATTGTGGGCTGTATCAGGAAGGGGCAGGAGTCCGAGTACAGGGGTGTGGTGGACAGTTTCGTGGAGTGGTGTGGACTGAACCACCTGCAACTCAACATCTCCAAGACAAAGGAGTTGGTGGTGGATTTCAGGAAGCAACCGACTCACTTGAAACCGGTCAGCATCAGGGGGACCGAGGTGGACACTGTCGAGGAATATAAGTACCTGGGTGTTCACATAGACAATAAATTGGACTGGTCTAAAAACACAGATGCCCTGTATAAGAAAGGTCAGAGTCGCCTGTATTTCCTACGGAGACTCAGATCTTTCAACGTCTGCAAAACCATGCTGCAGATGTTCTATCACTCTGTGGTGGCCAGCGTCATCTTCTACGCTGTTGTGTGCTGGGGCAGCAGGGTGAAGGCAGCCGACGCCAACAGACTCAATAAGCTCATCAGGAAAGCGGGTTCTGTCCTGGTCTTTGGTGGAGGTCTCGGAGAAGAGGATGTTGAGTAAACTACTCCGTATTATGGACAACGCCTCCCATCCCCTTCACGCCACACTGGTGTCATACCAGAGCACCTTCAGTCGTAGACTGAGACTACCAAGGTGCACCACAGAACGCCACAGGAGTTCCTTTCTGCCTGTGGCCATCAAACTCTATAACTCCTCCCTATAACTCCCCCCACAAGACAATGAACACAGCAATGTATTAAGACACAGTTTCGTAAACTACACTTCCTTATACAAGACACTTCCGCTTATGACTTTTTTCTCCTAAAGGGTTTTTTATGGGGCGGATACGGCGTGATCTTTACTCTTTTCTTGTAATTGGGCCATTAGAACAAGAAAGGAGAAGTTCATCAAGTCGTACCCAGTAACGAAGGACTCAGTCTCTGATAAGAACCACTATGTGGTCAGAGTAACCGACTCCTGAGTTACACTATATAAGGTATAACGATTGATTGATTGTGTGATTATTGAATAATCAAATGAGGGAGTGTGGTGGAAAAATACCATATTGGTAATTTACAGGCAACTTGCCCTCATCTGCATATCATTGAGGGGACCCCTGCTGTGAACAGTCACTGGCATATTCTTAATTCTTAATGTCATGTCCAATAATATTTCACTTCTTTATGCCAATTGTTTTCGCCGTCGGAATATCTTATCTTGCCCACATATTTGTATATTTAACTGTAATTTGCATATACGTTCGTTATTTTATCAATCTGTGGTTTTTGTACTGTATCGCTATGCAACCTGGCACAAGAATTTCCTTCGGGATTAATAAAGTTCTATTCTATTCTTGACCATTGGGTAGTGACCGAAAGAATGAGATCGCGGATACAAGCGGCCGAAATGAGTTTCCTCCGCAGGGTGGCTGGGCTCAGCCTTAGAGATAGGGTGAGGAGCTCAGACATCCGGAGGGAGCTCGGAGTAGAGCCGCTGCTCCTCCGCATCGAAAGGAGTCAGCTGAGGTGGTTCGGGCATCTGATTAGGATGCCCCCCGGGCGCCTCCCTTTGGAGGTTTTCCGGGCACGTCCAACTGGGAGGAGACCCCGGGGCAGACCCAGAACCCGCTGGAGAGATTATATATCTCGTCTGGCCTGGGAACGCCTCGGGATCCCCCAGGAGGAACTAGAGAGTGTGGCTGGGGAGAAGGAAGCCTGGGGGGCCCTGCTTAGCCGGCTGCCACCGCGACCCGACCCCGGATAAGCGGACGCTAATGGATGGATGGATTCTATTCTTCTATTCATAGTTTAAGGAGGTTGAGGTGATAGATCTGAGTGCCCCCCCCCCCCCCCGCCGTTGGAATACACCACCTCATAGTCAACGTCCCCCACTCGCCGTGTGACCACGAAGAGTCCTTGCCACTTCGAGTAATTTTGAGCTGTTGAGAAGCAATTCAAGTACTTTATCTCCTGGTGCAAATTGTCTCAGCCGAGTACCTCTATTATACAGGCGCTGTTGACGCTTCTGGCCTGCAGCTAATTCTCACCCATGACGTACTGTACTTCGCTTTTGCTGGGGCTAGGACCTTCCTCACAGATTTCCTTAAGGCCAGCACCCCCCTGGGTTGTCTCCTGAACAGCAATTCAAAGGGGGAAAACCCTGTGGAGGCCTGGGGTACCTCCCGCACTGCAAATAATAGAGGGTCAAGCCATTCATCCCAATTACGACTGTCCTCGTGCACGAACTTGCGCAGCATGGACTTTAACGTCTTGTTAAACTGCCCCACTAGCGCGTCAGTTTGTGGATGGTACACCCTGGTGCGAATTGATGTGATCCCCAAAAACTGGTAAAGTTTGCGAAGGGTGCGTGACATAAATGCGGTGCCTTGATCCATCAGAATCTCTTTTGGGACTCCAACACGGGAAATTACAACGCGGGTATCGAGTTGCATAATCTACAATGACTAATACAAAACGATAACCCTGTAAGCTATGGTCCGACGAGATCCATTGCAATACTTTTTAAATGAATCTCAATTAATGGGAGTGGCCTCAATGAGGCTTTTTTCTTATGGCCGGTGGATTGCTTAGCTGACACTTGCAAGGGGACGCACGCCACTGCTGTACGTCTGCGTACGACCTATAACCCTCATGGTGGTTGGTTCGCCGAAGTGAGAAGAGGTTTTGGGCCAGTGACGGGAGCCCTGCCCTATTCTCAGAAGGTGGTCTCCAGGGTACTGGACTGTGCCGGAGATGCGGGGACGGGACCTGGCCAGCTTCGTCCCGGGTCCGTGCTGGAAGTGCCATATGGTCTTCTGACAGGTTTATTGCCGCCTCCAGGGATGTCTGCTGGTGGCACGTAACCCACTCAGCCGTTGCTGGTGGCAGTGCCAGTACAAAGCCCTCCCGGACCACCTCCTACAGCAACTGACGGGAGGGCCTCTCGTCTGGGAGCAGCCAAAGTCCCATGGCATCCATCATGCAATGTGCTATCGCAAAGGGTCTGTTGCCTTCCCCCCACTGTATCTCCCTGAAGCGTCATCGGTGGCCCTCTTCTGTGAGACAGAGTCTGTCCCGCAACGCTCTGCACAGCTCCGGGTATGATGAGCGAGCTGCTGCTGGTAAACTACGCAGTGGCGAGCCCGTCACCCGTCAGCAGGGGAAGTCATTGTTACTTCAATCTTGTGCACAGTTAGCAGTGATGTTAAAAACGGGTTACAAACCAACAAGATAACACACACACACACACACACACACAACGCACAACTGCTGCCACTTGTCGCTCTTAGTCCAGTGCCATCTGCCCTTAGCATCCCACATGCAGAGACACACACACGCACCATTCAGCCTCCTGCAGTTAGTGCAGTTCACGGCCCCCTACTGGTGCAGTACATGTACATTATCTTTAGTCAATAAAGTTGTCCCACATTTAATTTTGATGAAAATCACATTGGGGAAGGCAGTGTCATGACCATTCATGTCCATCCACTTTGTTTATGCCCTTGTTAAATCATAATCTGTGAGTATTTCTGTTCTTGACCATGTATACAAAATATAACCTTTTTTTTAGGATGTCAGATTTTGTGATCTTTAGTTGCATTGGTGTACTTGCCTTGCACACTCGCCTACCATTACATGCCTGTGTAGATGCATGATAAATTATCCATGTAGTTCCTCCTAATTTATTGAGAAATTATTGCATTGTGTATTGCATTGTTTGTGTTCAGTAATTGCTCATATTATCTGTGGCTTATTTTTCTGCATTTATTTAATTTGTATAGAAATACGTTATGTGAGACTTGTACATGGGCTTATGACCGTGTCCCCCGGGGAATCCTGTGGGGGGTACTACGGGAGTATGGGGTACCGGGGCCGTTGGTATGTGCCATTCGGTCCCTGTACGAACAAAGTGCGAGCTGCGTCCGTATTCTCGGTACAAAGTCAAGCACGTTCTCAGTGGGTGTTGGACTCCGCCAAGGTTGTCCCTTGTCACCGATTCTGTTCGTGATCTTCATGGACAGAATATCAAGGCGCAGCCGAGGTGAGGAGAGTGTACGGTTTGGGGACCTCAGAACTGCATCTCTGCTCTTTGCAGATGATGTGGTTCTGTTGGCTACATCAGACCATGACCTCCAGCATGCACTGGGGCGGTTTGCAGCCGAGTGTGAAGCAGTCGGGATGAGAGTCAGCACCTCCAAGTCTGAGGCCATGGTTCTCTGCCGGAAAACGGAGTGTTCCCTCCAGGTTGGGAATGAGTTGCTGCCTCAAATGAAGGAGTTCAAGTATCTCGGGGTCTTGTTCACGAGTGAGGGCAAAATGGAGCAGGAGATGGATGGACGGATTGGTGCAGTGTGTGCAGTAATGCGGGCGCTGTACCGGTCCGTTGTGGTGAAGAGGGAGCTGAGCCGGAAGGCGAAGCTCTCGATTTACAGGTCCATCTACGTTCCAACCCTCATTTATGGTCACGAGCTTTGGGTAGTGACCGAAAGAATGAGATCGCGGATACAAGCGGCCGAAATGAGTTTCCTCCGCAGGGTGGCTGGGCTCAGCCTTAGAGATAGGGTGAGGAGCTCAGACATCTGGAGGGAGCTCGGAGTAGAGCCGCTGCTCCTCCGTGTCGAAAGGAGTCAGCTGAGGTGGTTCGGGCATCTGATTAGGATGCCCCCCGGGCGCCTCACCTTAGAGGTTTTCCGGGCACGTCCAACTGGGAGGAGAACCCGGGGCAGACCCAGAACCCGCTGGAGGGATTATATATCTCGTCTGGCCTGGGAACGCCTCGGGATCTCCCAGGAGGAACTGGAGAGTGTGGCTGGGGAGAACAAGGCCTGGGGGGCCCTGCTTAGTCCGGATAAGCGGACGAGAATGGATGGATGGAGACTTACACATGCTTTTGTACTTTTTACAGTTTCACACCACTTCCATTAAACACACCTAAAGTCAGCTCCTGTCGGGTACTTTTTGGGACAGTGTTTACCTTGCTGCATAGCTGTGTACACAAATGGATAATAAGCGTAGAAGAGTCTTTTAAAGTATTTTCCAACATTAGGTACTGTAGAAAAATTATTGGAAGTGAGTTGTCTACTGTCTACATTTTTATAATTTTGAAAAGACGGGAAAAATGTTGTACTATATCTGCAGGGACCTCAATATCATGAGGCCCCTGCCGATATAATTCTTTTGGTGTGTACTAAGCACCTCAATTTGCAAGTATTGTATTTTGGAAGCAAAGAATTGTGATCAAGTTTTGTAGCAATGTTTACATCCCTATCATTTTGGGGGGGTTGTTGCGTTGAAGTGTTTATTTTATTTTTTTATGTTTGCAGTTTGCTGTCGACATTTGACACTGTTTTGAACGAGTTTGTCCTAGAAGTGCTTGTCTAATATCTTTTGACTCTCCTGACAGACGCGAGGTTCCATGCCTTTCTTCTGGTCTCAGAGGCCCAACCTCAAGTACAAACCCAAACCCCTGATCAGCAAGACTGCAAACCATGTGAGATCCACGGACTCCTCTCTAATCAGTGCACCGTGATCGCTATGTCACTTCCTGCACTCACTCATATCTTCTTGTTTCATCTTTCTAGATGGATGGCTTCAAGAGACATTTTGACTCACAATTCCTGATCTACGGGCAGCAAACAATTTTAAACCTGGCACGTTTTTTTTCTTCCCAATTTGTTGAATTCATATTTATTTATTAAATAGATTCTCATTAAATGAAAATCTATCTAGGTCTTAATGTAATTCTGGTGTAATTCTTGACATAACAGGTGAATCAGAAGGGTTCAGAGAAACCACTAGAGCAGGCCTTTGCCAATTTGGTGTCCGGTGCAGACAAGGGGATGATCCAGTGAGTCCTTTCACTTCCAGTTTTTTGTAAATTTTATTTTTATCGATAATCAACAGTTATAATTAATTTATTGACTATATTAATTGTTTTTTCGACCAACAAATAATCTGCAAAAGTCTATGAATGAAAAATGTGCCTAAAGCGCTATTTGCTTGCCTTAACCTCACCAACTTGTATTTCCTCACGTCCAACTGTCTGCAGCTACATAGCCTTTGACTTCCACAAGGAATGCAGCCGGATGAGGTGGCACCGTCTCCAACTCTTGGTTGATGCCGTGGCAGATAAGCAGGAGGAATATGGGTAAGTTTGTGTGCACATACACATACTCCATAAATTCATGCTTTCATCGGTTACGCCTATATATGTACATACTAACTCTGAATACCTTTTGGACATCTTTGTGATCTCTGTTAATCGTTTCAGATATTTCATGGTGAACGCTGAGGGGAAGACCGTGTCTCAGCAGACGGGCACCTTCCGCAGCAACTGCATGGACTGCCTGGATAGAACCAACGTCATCCAGAGCCTGCTGGCCAGATGCTCCCTTCAGTCACAGCTCCAAGTAAGTGGGGGGCGTCCAATGTGGCAGCAGGACTGAGCCATCGTGCACCATTTGTTTCAGTTTTCTCTTAAATGTCCATATTCTGATCCATATTTTAATTATTAAAGTTAAATTACAACCTGTTAATATATTGACAATTTAAATCAATTTATGCTTGTAAGAATCCTACACGTAGACCCTTTTTTTAATGTGTGGTCATTTAAGATGTGCTGTCGACTTGAACTTTAACTATGCTAGAAAAAAGTCAAACGGCAGTGTTATTTAATTTAGAAATGATAACGTGTAACGTATAACGTTACATATACAATAATGAGGGACAATGGCAGGGTTTGGTACACTATGCCGTGCTGTAAATTCGGCATTGTTCTATGGATGTTCTGCAGAGACTGGGTGTCTTGAATGTTGGCCAGCGGGTGGAAGAGCAGGCCCAATTTGAGAGAAACTACAAAAATGGTAAATTCTGCAGCTACCTACCTGTGGGTATTCTAAACCAAATGACACATTTTAGCTTCAAATAATGACTTGAGGAATAACAATGTCCCACTAAATGCTTTTTTGTCTTACTTCTGACCCACCGTGTGTGTGCTATAAAACTAGCATGGGCTGACAATGCCAACGCATGCGCTGTGCAGTATGCGGGAACTGGAGCCTTGAAAACAGACTTCACAAGGTACGCTATGCACTACTTGGATAATAAATAAGTAACCAGGAGGTTAACAATGTTATCTGGGATTATATACAGAATTTATAATGTTACAAAATATACACTATTGTCTAGAATATCAATAATGGCATCTCCTCATCCTGTGGATATTGCCCTCCCGATTATTTAAATGCAGCTGTTCATAGATGAGGCCACACTATACGATTTTCAGTCAGATTCCAGAATCTGCAGCTCCAGTGTGTGAGAGAAAAGGACGCTAATCTTTCTCGATCCCAGTCGGCATGGTCTAGATTCAATCAAATGTATGATTTTATCGGGGACAGCCTTTCCAGAATCGCTTGGTGTGTGTGCGTCAAAGACGCAAATTGGCAGGGGAGTTTTCAACAGACAGTGAAATGTGGGTAATGTTTTTCAAAACTACAGTCCCCGCATAACATCAAAACAACAGCAACAATAACATGATGCCAAAGTCAACACTTTCTTGCAATGCAAAACACTTCACAAATGACCACAGTCACAAGCTGTATGGCTTCCATGCTTTTTTATGCAGAATACACTCTAGTAAGCTAAGTGTATGTGTGTGCTGTGGCCCCATCTTCATGTTAACAATGTGATCAGGGATCTAACTCCAGTACATTACAGTACATTGTTACATTACAAGTGGGGTGCATTACAAGTGGGATTTTTAATGTAACAATGTATGTACCGTTATCTAGAATATTGGTATTGGCATATTATTTACTGTTGTGGATTGTACTCAAGTGAACAATACTTCACTGTTTGTAGCCATAATTCATAGGTTGGCTCTTGACTTTATTTTCCACTCAGTCTTAAATGAAGTATGTGAAAGCCCCATTTACTGCCATTCATGCTGAAAGTGTGTGGGTAGACTAGAATGAAATGATCAGGGTGTCAACCCTTACAAAAACGTGTCATTCTTTCATGTTTGCTAAGCTACTCTATCTCGCCACCAAGGATGATGTGTCCTCATTTCTTCCCCATGACTGGCAGTTAGTAAGGCCAGTCGATGGAGGATGCCAGTTACTTCAGCCTAATTCTGCACAGCTATGCATGCACATAAACTTTGGCGTAGATGAGTGAAAATCATACCCCAGCCTACAGAGTTGTGTTCCACTTTGACTTTGGTCTGACTGTCCGACTGTTTTCAGGACTGGGAAGAGGACCCAGTCAGGTCTGCTAATGGATGGCATCAACTCCATGGTTCGCTACTACAAAAACAACCTTTCTGATGGCTTCAGACAAGTACGTCTCACAGTCAAACATTTCCTTCTTTTTTTAATCGCTCAACATGCGTAACATACCACAATGTGTCTGAGGTTCTATGAACTTCTTGAAAAAGTTTCATGAGGAATTCATTGTTTTGTTAATGTGCCAGGACTCCATTGACCTGTTCCTGGGGAACTACGCTGTGGATGAAATTGATGGGCCCACTCTTCATGCTCAGAAAGACTGGAAATTCCTCACAGTAAGCGCTTCACACTTTTCCTTTGTTAAAGAAGAGAACCACTAAAACCACAGTGATGGCACCATTTATTGCAACCACTGTTTGTAATTGCCTTAAAATAGTATGATAATGTAATTTAATTGGCTCCAGTTATCATGGAATGTAACATGGCATCACCACTAGTTTGAGGCAATTAGAAAGAGATATTGTAATGCCAAATCTTTCACCAGAGATGGCACGACCGTTGGCGTTGTCGCAAGCCTGTCTGCTCAGCATAATAATAAACATGGAGGATCATCAGTGGGCCACAAGGGAGGTCAAAGAAACACTACTCCATACTGATTCAATTATCAGGACTAGTTGACTGTCGTGCTTTCAACCTCCTCATATCCAAACTTGATATGCGACAGCATAGCTATTGGTGAGTGGAACAGAATTAGTGCTGTGCTTCTTTCTTGTTGTAGATTTGGTAGTGCTATTTTCTTAAAGCTAAGCTCGCCTCGACTACTGCAACACTCTCCTGGCTGGACTCCCTGCTGCAGTCTAGATGTGTAGTGGAGCTACACATCCAGACCGCAGCAGTGCGCCTGGTGTTCAACTTATCAAAATTGTCCCATGTAACCCCCCTCTTCTACGACCTCCACTAATCGTTCGCATTAGATTCAAGACACTGGTACTGGCCTACAAGGCTGTCAGCGGAACTGCCTCTACCCACCTCCAAGCATTAGTCAGACCCCACACCCCAGCTTTTGAGTGCTCCGCTCAACAACTTTGGCTAGACAACTGGAACCTTTACTAAGCACAGGCAAACATCGCTCAGCCAAGTCTCAACTTTTCTCTGTTCTGGCACTGCATTGGTGGAATGAACTCTCTGCTGACGTCAGGATGGCAGTGTTGCTCACCAGCTTCTGCAAGAGACTCACGACCCACCTTTTCAGAGTTCACCTGGACTCTGCATAACCCCCCCGCCTTTCCTCTTCTAACCCCAGCACTAACATGTTTGTACATCTTGGCACTAAATAATAGCATAATATAGCCCCATATATACAGTACCGTAATTTCCAGACTATTAAGCGCACCTGAATATAAGCCGCACCCACTGAATTTAAAAAAAATAATTATTTTGAACATAAATAAGCCGCACATGTCTATAAGCCTCAGGTGCCTACTGGTACATTGAAACAAATGAACTTTACACAGGCTTTAACGAAACACGGCTTGTAACAAAAATAAAAAATTTGCGGTAAACAGTAGCCTACCAAGAAAGTCATTGGTCACTATCTTCCTCCTCCTGCGCACTGAAACCACTGAAGTCATCTCCTTCGGTGTCGGAGTTAAATAGCCTCAGAATTGCTTCATCCGATGTTGGATCGTTTTCATTGTCGCTCTCGTCACATTCATCCGGAGGCAAATTCCCCGCTGAGCTCATGCTGCCCTCTTCAACACGCAGCAGTCCAGCCTTTCGAAACCCGTTGATGATAGTGGATTTTTTGACAATGCTCCACGCTGTCAGCACCCACTGGCAGACTTGACCATAAGTTGCTCTTCGCATGCGGCCCGTTTTAGTGAAGGATTTCTCCCCACTTGTCATCCAAGCCTCCCACTGAACACGGAGCGCCACCTTAAATGCACGATTTACACTGATGTCGAGTGGCTGCAAATACTTTGTTGTGCCCCCAGGAATCACAGCTGGAATTGAGTTTGTCCTCTTGATGGCTTCTTTCACAGAATCTGTTATGTGGGCCCTCATGCTGTCCAAAACGAGCAATGCCTTGTTCCTGTGAAAGAATCCTCCTGGTCGCTTGCTGTAACACTCCGTATGCCATTCATGCATTAGGCTTTCCGTCATCCATCCTTTCTTGTTGACTTTCACAACCATTTCTCTGGGAATTTTTCTTTTGGCATCGTCGTGCGTTTAAAAAATCACCTTTTCTCCCGATGCCGTGCAGCTCAGAACACAGGTGAAGTGCGTTTTTTCCTGCCCAGTTGTTTTCAGCGTGACGGATGATTCGCCTTTCCTGTTGACAGTCCGAGTGAGAGGCAGGTCAAACGTCAGAGGAACCTCATCCATATTTATGATGTCGTGCGGGCCGATGGAATGCTCTGCTATCTTTGCATCAGTGAATTTGCGGAAGTTTGAAAATTGTGTCAGCAGGGAGCTGCTGACACAGACTCGTCCGTACCCTGATGGACAGGCCTTTACGTCTCATAAATCTGAGACACCACGATGGTCCACCTCTAAAATCTTCAAACTTCATTGCGGTGGCGATTGTTTTGGCTTTCAGTCGGATCTGCACAGTTGAAACACCTCGGCCGTCTGCTCTCTGTGTGTTGACCCAGTCTTCGAGCTCATTTTCTAGTTCGGGCCATCTGCTTTTCTTCCCTCTGAAAGCTTTTGTTGTCTTTTTGCACTGAGTCAGTTCCTCACGCTGCTGTTTCCAACGTCTTATCGACTCATTAAGGCCAAGCTCCCGTGCAGCAGCTCTATTTCCTTTTCCAACAGCCAGATCGATCGCCTTCAACTTGAAAGCTGCATCATATGCATTTCTTTTTATCTTTGCTATGATGAGGGTGACAAAATGACTACCGTAATCAGAATGATGGGAAGTTTGAGCGCGCTCGATTTAATCTAAACAGTTACATTGTTTCACCTTAACCCGTTCGTCAATTTCATTGGTCTAATGAAAGCTTCATGCCGCCAAAAAACTGAGCACCGTCACATAATGTGTTTTTTGCTCAGTTTTTTGGCGGCATGAAGCTTGTGAAAGCGGGAAAAATCCATAAATTGGCTGCGTCATTGTTTAAGCCGCGAGGTTCAAAGCGTGGGAAGAAAGTAGCGGCTTATAGTCCGGAAATTACGGTATGTACAAGTTAGGGTGGCTGTGTCCAGTCGCCCTACCTTGGCGACTAGGTACATCAGCACTAACAACATTCAAGCGAGATACACTTCTGGACATTCAATTTGGTCTACAACAATGTTTCTGGGATACTTTTTCCATCGATCCCGAATGGCCGGTAGAGATTGTACGAGCCACAACAATAACAGTGGCTACGCGTCTCCAGGGAAACTGAAAAGGAAACACTAGGGGAAACAGGCCCACCGTCCACCTCTGCCCAGCATCCTTCTCCTGGACATAAGGGACTGTAATGTCTTTTGTCTGATGGAAACACTGACAGACCCGCTGCATTTCGCCTACTGGCCAAACATATCCATAGACTATGCTCTCTCCCAGGTACTGCACAGCTCCCTCTCTCATCTTGTCGGAAGGGGGGCTATGTGAGACTGCTGTTCATTGACTATAGTTCACTTTTCAACACCATAGTCTCCACCAGACTGGATGGCAAGCTAATTGAGCTGGGACTGAACACCCCCCTGTGCGCCTGGATCCTGGACTTCTGCCCCAGATGGTCAGGCTGGGCAGACACACCTCCAAACCCTTCACCCGGAACATGGGGTGAGGTAGATGAGAAGGCCTACCTAGAGGAAGTTGCTAACCTGTCACTCTGGTGCCAGGACAACAGCCTCATGCTGAATGTCTCCAAAACTAAGGAGCTGATTGTGGACTTTAGGAGCACACAACAACATCAGAGGACTTGCACACCACTGGGGATTAATGGGACTGCTGTCGGGAGGGTGAGCATCTACAGGTACCATGTCACAGAGGATCTGACTTGGACCACACTCAATGACACTCTGGTGAGGAAGGCGGAGCAGCGCCTCTCTAACCTCAGGCAGCGGAGTCTCCCGGAGGATCCTTCAGACCTACGCTGGTGCGGTGGAGAGCATCCTGACAGGAAGCATCACTGCCTGGTTTGGCAACAGCTCTTCTCACGACAGGAGGGCTCTGCGTTCGGCTGAACGCACTATTGGCACTGCACTCCACACCCTGCAGGAACTGTACTCCAGGAGGTGTCGAACCAGAGCCTGCAGGATCATGAAGGATCCTCACCACCCCAACAACTAACTGTTTCAACTGCCTCACCAGGGCCTTCTCACTGCCCCTCCCATGCACACTCACATGCACACATGTTAGTACACAGTACATGCACTTGCATAATTTTACAACATAACTTATAACATACATACATGCAAACATACATATTCTGCACTCGCTTTATTCTATATTTTTTTCATATTCTTTCTATTTTTAAATTGTATGTGACAAATAAACATCTTGAATCTAGTTTTTGGCATTGTTTAGCATATTGTATGTTCTTAGATGTTGGTAATGCACTCAGAATGGCACTTATCCCAGCTATTATGCAGGCTACCTAGCAATTATGAAACTCGTTCCATTAGCCTTGCAATAATGAATGCTTGAAACCTGCTCTATTCTTATCTTTATGAACCACAGCGATATATTGCTGCTTGCTCTTTCAACAAATGTACTTATTGTAAGTCGCTTTGGATAAAAGCGTCTGCCAAATGCCCTAAATGTAAATGTTTTATGGTGCATGCCTGGCATTACTTCACTTCATGGATTCCATTGGAAGATTTAAATGACATCTAAAGTCTTGGGTTAATGTTGGATATTAACAAATCTATTTCTGTTTTCCCCGTGCAGTTGCCCATCATTATGTTGGTGGCGTTTTCCATGTGTTTCACTTGTCTGCTGTGGGCAGGTAAGCACTTGATCGGCTCCATGCATTAATGCCAGGTTTTCGACCTGAAGCAGAACATAAGCAGCACAGTTGCGGCTGTCTTTCTTTTTAAAATATATTGCATTAAAACAAATATCTATATATTACTTGTAATGTACTTCTTGGTTACAGATATGGATGATTTTACAAATTCACTGGTTGTTCTATTTGTCATATTAACTATTCATTGGATTACAGTATTCTAATTAGAGCACAATGTTCTAAAATGTTACATTTTGTTTTATTTCCTTATTTCTTTATCTACATACTATTCCAAACACATTCAAGTAGCTGACTTATCACACATGTGCAAAGGAGTATACATTTGGCCTTACTGTATCATAACTAACATATCTTTGTGGTCACTGACGGTTCTCCTTTGCCCCGTCACCCCCGCTTAGGTGACACCTGGAGCGAGACCCTGGCATACGCCGCCTTCTGGGGCGTGGCTGGCATGCTCACAGCCGCAGTCATCATGTTTTACGGAACAGAGTTTGTAGACACACCCAAGCTGGTCCACAAGGAGAAGCTAGATTGAATGTATGTGTGAGCATGGCGTGTGTGTCTGTGTGCACATGTGTAAAATTGGTGTGTGTGTGGGCAAAAGAAAATGATAGTTCCATGGTCTTCCATCTTGGGTTCTATTTCCTCCCCCTTTGTGCTCTGGGCCTGCACTGCCTCCTGCTCTACTATAAAGCTCCCCATTGGTCTTTCTGGTTGTCTGCTATCATTCCCTTCTGCACACTGACTCGGCTTCGTATGGTTTACGTGAGCTCTTCTTTCAATATGTTAGGCCTGTGAGTAAGGAGGGCTTGCTTGAAGTATTATTTGGCATTTAGTTTGCCAAATGTGGACACAGATCCATTCCTTTTTAAAAAGAACTTGAGTAAATTGTCCAACTGGAATGATAAAATGTTCCACCAAATATTGATGATCTCTACGTGGGATAATTAACTACTCTGTTGCAGCTTGCACAGAAGTTTGATTCTTGAAGTATTAATGAGGTATATTGGCCTTTTTGCTCAGTGATGTAATTTATTCAATCCAATAATGGTTAAAAGGAAAATGTCATCTAAAGTTCTGAAGGGTTCTGTAAAGATACAAATTTTATGAAATGTAATCTAGTCTTTTTGAACTATGCTAATCAAATCTCAAATTCAAATAAATTAATCAAACTTACGTAATGAATGCGTGTTCCTATCAACATCATTGCAGAGTATTTATGCAGATTTTATTTTGGTTATCTGTTATTTTTGCACTTTTGGAACGATCAAATGACATGCATGGTCATCATTTCCAGATTGACAAAGAATGTTACAGTTCCATTGTTGAGGACCAAGATGCAACATACAATGTTGCTCCTTGGGTATTACTTCTACATCACTCTATTGGTATCATGTTCGAGAGAAAGCGCTTACTCTGGTAATGAGTTCAAATCCACATGTGGATTTCTGCCTTAAAATTGTGCCGCTTACTGAAGAGGGCTTTTTCCTCGTACTCGCATTTCTCGTACATGATGGAAGCACTGGTGTTATTTTAACTGATTTGCTGTGTAAGCGTGGTTGCTATGCCTTTCTCTTTCCATGTTCTGATTTAGCAATTTGTGGGATTTGGGCACAGTGTTCCGAATAGAAGACAATTTATATTGAATACTATTTAAATAAAGGAGATATTTAGAGCCTATCTTTCATCAGATGTAACTGGACGGGACATGTTACTTAATAATAATAATTCATTGTACACAAGTGTTCCAATGCAAATAAAAAGTTTACTCAGTACATTTCTTTTTAATGGCTTGGCTTTACTTCGACATAACATATGGGTGTCCTGATTTAATCAATATCTCATGGCTGCAGTGTTTTGGAAGCTACCCTTTGTATTAGGCCTACATGTAAAATTGAAATTGGACAAGATGTCTGAAGTGTTCATGCCCGTATGACACCCATTGCACTCCGAACCGTCTCTGGAAGGAGGGATCCTGCGTTGCAATGAACACCGCTGTAACGAATGGAATGCGTTTGGGTTTGGGGATGACAAATAATGCAGAAAATGATATCTTAATCAATGGAAAACACATCATGTTCTGTTTGATTCACTGCAACATGATGGGGGGTAGATGCTATAGGCTTTCCCCCACTAAGTACACTGGTCGGTTTAGCGATGGGCTAAACAATAATCCTCGACCCCTGGCACATCCATTGTCAATGGAAATCACTCTGAAATGTGAAAGCCCAATAATTACCCCTTGCTTCACTCACAAGATAATCTTTTCTCCCAGGAAAAATCCCCAAATTAAAACCAAAGTAACAATTCACATTCACATTAAACATCACAGTAAATAATTAAATGTACAGAATGACCAGCTGCATATGTGAAATGTCCCCTCTTAACACGACAGTATAAAGCACCTTATTTTCTCTCTTTCAAGAAAAATTATCAAATCCACGGTACGATGAAGCAGTCGAATCCCAGTGTTGAAGAACGGGTCACGGCGCCACCCAGTGTTGAAGAACGGGTCACGGCGCCACCCAGTGTTGAAGAACGGGTCACGGCGCCAGGGGCCCAGTAGAGGGCGCTGATGCCCCTTTTAAACACAGTCCCAGTGGGAAGACAATAATACATATATTAAATATAAAAGACACATAATAGTAATGGCAAGTGGAATCATTAACTCCGCTACATGAGAAACCTTTCTCAATGTGACAAGCATTTAATTAACTTTGTGTGTTATATTGGTTGGCTATAGCTTTTTTATGGAAATTCCAATGTTGGTAATTCATTAATATATTTCTAATCTAGGATGGGCTTTTTTTTGGTCCATTTTCGGATTATTGCAGTTTCACTACAGCAGTGATGGGAGGTAACGAAGTACAAATACTTCGTTACTGTACATAAGTAGATTTTTCAGGTAGGCCTATCTGTATTTACTTGAGTATATTTTTTTGACAACATTTTACTTTACTTTTTACGTTTACGTCCTAATCGACTGGACATGCCTTTTGGATCGTCAGATATGCATCATCAAACAGTACGGCAAACGGTGAGTAAAACGTTTTGACATTATAGGAGTATTATATGCTGTGTGTTTGACTTCAAGGCGATGTCTATGTCAGTGATTTTCAACCACTGTGCCGTGAGAGATCATCAGGTGTGCCGGGAGGGAAATTATCCAATTTCACTTAATTGGTCAAAAAAGTATTATTTAGTTACTGCAAATAATTTGCCATGGTTGAGCGTCTGTGACCCGAAAAGTGATTTGCGGTGATATTTTCATCAGTTCGGTTCTGGGGAAATAGTTATTATAGGATATGCGGGTTCGGGTCGGGCTGCGGGTCTTGTGCCGTCGGGTCGGGTTATATGTGCAGATGGCGGGTTCTGCACGTTGCGGGCGTGGGGTGGGAGCGGGTCTTGAAAATCAGACCCGTTCAGGAATTAATTTTCAGTTACATTAAAGTTACAATAAAAAAGCTCCACCGAATGAGACATTTTGAATGTTGAATTCTTTCATATTTACATAATATCATAAGCCGTGACTTTATTTTTCGGACACCTTCTGTCTGCGTGTTGTGTGTGTGTGTGGGGGTGTTGAGTGTGTGTGTGTGTGTGTGTGGGGGGGGTGTTGTGTGTGTGTGTGTGCACACGCGTGTGTGATGACGTCATCGTCGACTCGTCAACTTTTTTCTGACTTCACTGATAGAACGGTCGACTTGAAAAAATCAGCAGTAGTCATGCAGCCCTAGTAGGTAGAGCAACAATGACCTTGTTAATGTAAGACAGTAGGTAGAGCAATAATGACCTTGTTAATGTAAGACAGTAGGTAGAGCAATAATGACCTTGTTAATGTAAGACAGTAAGTAGAGCAATAATGACCTTGTTAATGTAAGACAGTAGGTAGAGCAATAATGACCTTGTTAATTAAAGACTATATAATTAGTGATGCGTGCCGAGGTGTCGCTATTAGGCTCCAATGTCTCATTTTTTAACATTTTTGGTTGGCGGTGTGCCGCGGGATTTCTTTAATGTAAAACATGTGCCTTGGCTCAAAAAAGGTTGAAAAACACTGCTCTATGTAACGGATTAGTATTGTCCAGTCGATTAGGACAGCCTGGATGTAAATCTGTGGGCGGGGTCATGTGATTGACACATGCAGCACACACCGTTCTAACGATGAAAGTGTCCTCGATTTGAAAGTGGTGGCGAATGGAATTGCAGGCACTGAATTGAATGTCAAGGTGATTAGATAAAACCAGTCTTTATTTCAATGACGTGTTTGATTGTTATTTTATTGATGATGTTTTATTCAGTTTGGTTCTGAATTAATTAAATCATTTGCTAATTCATCAAGTGATTATTTTATTTGATTGCATTTTAATCAGTTTGGTTCTGAATTAATTAAATCATTTGCTGAATCATCAAGTGACTATTTAATTTGATTGTATTTTAATCGATTACACATTCATTTATTAATTTGTGTTACTTCCACCCCTCATAAGGCACATTGCACACATTGCTGCCATCTAGTGTAAAATAGCCAACACAGCAGCTAAAATGCAAAAGAAGGTTGATAATGGGATTCCAGTCATTCACACATTAAAGCGTCTTCATCATATTATCTCTCCCGTCCTCCCCAATTTTTATTTTGATATATTTATATAATATACTGGATATATATTGTGGCAGCCCGGCCTTGCAAGACAGTGTAGTTGGTTGACCAATTGAAATTAAGCAGACAGACTTCAGAATCACATCATCAGAATCTTGATAGTCGGCACTACAACCCAATGTTTACTAGGTTGCCTTTGATAACATGATGGTTAGTTGATTTAAGTTTTGACGAAATAAAGTCAGAAACGTCTCCAAAACATGGATGTATTATTAAAAAGCACTCCAAATGCACACCGAGACACACACACTTATGTATATTATAATAATATATTATATCCCCCTCATCTGAACTGCCATCGCGACACTATTTTACACATGTGTCTGCTCTTCTTTACCCGCTATTGGTGTGAGCAATGAGCTTCTAGATTTGGATGTGACAGGATCACACGGAGTAAGATAAATGAGGGGGGGGGACTAATACTCAGTAGTCCCCCCTCCTGTTTGCTGATGTACACAAAAAGGCTTCTTCTACGCATGTAGACGGTGCAGGAGTCCTGTTTGTTTGTGACTCTCTCTCTCTCTCTCTCTCTTTCTTTCTTTCTTTCTTTCTTTCTTCTGTAACAGAGGAAAATGGAGCGACAGGCTGTGGAGACCAGGCGACAGGCTGTGGAGACCAGGCGGCGCAGTGTCGACCAGCAGACCAAGGAGCGACAGCTGCTCAAGGCCATAGAGGAGTTCAACGCTGAGGCCACCCAGATGAAGAGGGAACTGGACCAGGTACAGTGGAGAGGGGGGGTAGGAGGAACTGGACCAGGTCTTTCCTGTTGACAGTTGCAAACTTGTCACAACTGTACGTACAAAACCTAAAGATTCTGCCCGTCCATTCAATAAACATCACTCTAACCCCTCACCACAGGCAAACATCCAGAGAGACATCCTGGAGTCTAAGCTGCTTCACCTCAATAAGGAAATGAGGCCTCTGCATGATAAGATCAAGACTCAGCAGACCATCCTGGACAATTGCAGCATCCAGCACAACCAGCACTTGGAGGACGTCCGCCAGCTCAACATCGACATCGGCAATCTTACCCGGGAGAAGGAGAGGCGTGCCGAGCAGGCCCACGACCCCGAATTCCTCAGGTACATAAACACACAAAGAGAGAGAAATATTCCTTTCTACTTTCTCCTGCTCTCAAGCTACAATGGTGGTCATTTACTGTAGTACAGTGATTCTCAAACGATTTTTGACAAATGTTATCCTTTTAACCAAAGTACCCTCTTCAAATTGAAAGTGTCATTAAGGCGGAATACAAGCAATATTAATACCACACAAAAAATACACTTAAATGTTTTTAAACATTTCCCTGTGCGATGCTGTGTGGCAGGATCAAGCTGGAAAGAGCCAAGATGCAGCTCAAGCAAGAGAGGCTGCGCTGCGACTCCCTGAAGAGGAGACTGCATGAGCCTGTGAGGGTAAGGAGTGTGTGTGTGTGTGTGTGTGTGTGTGTATGTGTGTCCTTTCAGCAATGGAAAAATAGCAAGCCAATGGTGCACACAAGCGGTCCCTTAACTTAAGTCCCTCTTTTTGTTGTTTTCAGTCAGTCTGTCTGCGTAACAGTAGAAGGGGAGATGGGGAGAAGAGTGTGTCGAATTTAGTGGCATCTAGTGGAATGGTCTTGGCGGAAATATAATATGTTTGTTTTCATTAGTGTGTGTGTGCGTGTGCGTGCTTGTGCATGCGCACGTGTGCCTCGTCTCTCTGATTTTCCAGCATTGTGTTTGTTAGCTTTCCACTATGTGCATGTGAGCCATCAGGCCACACGATTTGTATGGGTTACTGCGGTTGTGGCGCGCACAACATCACCTGTAGCTGGCGCTGATCACCTGTATGGGCCCTACGGTCATGGGCAGCCTTATGGATGCATGCACACACACACTCTCCCGCGTTGCAATAGATATTCTTACCTCAGGTGCCCAGAAAAAAAAGCTACAAGGTTTTCGTAACACCATAACATGAGTAGCCTCATGGTGCCCAGGGGGCGGAGCCATTCCACGATAGAAACACCAATCATCCCAAATGTTATGAGGCGGACATCAGATGATTGTTAGCAAGGCACGCTGCCGCTAATATGCAGCAAGCCATGTTAAGTCATGTACCGACGGTTGGCTAAAGCATAGGAGAATGCAAGCCATGATTTTGCTCTTTACGAGTTTGGGGATTTCAATATAACTGAATGAATGCCATGGCTTCCACTCATCAGCCTGCATCGATCCTAGAGCCCCGCTGCTGAAAACTTGAGTCGGACCTGTGTATTCACGGACTGAAAAACAGTGGCTGAATAATAATTTGGTATCACATGGTATTAACATGTGTTCCCATCACAAGTGGACAGCTCTAAATACGGATGCTCAGGGCCTTTTTATTGCTTCTTCTCCTTTGAATTTCCAGCAGACCTCCCGCCCATAGACTCGTAACGCTATCAACTTTGTGTACTTTACTATACACTGTAAATTGTGTTTCTATCTCCTCTCATGATTCAGGACGTGACAAGAATGCCGCAGAGGATTGAGCAGCAGAAGCTGATTCCGATGCAGGACCAGAGGTGAGATCCTCCCCTGAACACCTGCTGCACTCTATAGTGCTACACGGGGGCCATGGGCTCTTTGTGATCTGAGATGAACTGTGTCATAGGGATGTAGAGGAATGAATTGATGGATGGATGTTAGAATGATAGATGCATGAATGGACCGATGGATGCGTGTGTGTGTGTGTGTGCTTGTTTGTACACTTGTGTGTGTGTCTCTGCCTCCGCCACCGCAGCCATCCCAGCCTTAGCTTGACGGATTGCCATCTGACTTTACATTTTATCACGGTTGCCACACAGCACCCCCCTATTAACCTGCTCTTATAAGGCAGTGGTGGAGGACGGGGGTCTTATGTCTATCGTGGCAATTATCCGATAATAATTGCGCCTAGAGCGAAAGAGTCTAAAACAGACAAAGTACTTGTAGGAATTAAGAGTTTTAATGCATGCATCCACCAGACTCCCCTCTATCAGAGTGAGTCCGGACCAACCTTCACATGACGGTTTTAAGCACAATTTTCACAGCATGAGATTCCTAGCTAGACAAAGGAGAAACACTTAGCCCCCTCTCATGTTGTCTTCCAGACGCCTTAATCATATTAGTTTCTAAGGTTTCCCTTACAGTGACAACAGGGCACACACCGAGATTACTTGTGACACATTCTAATGACATCAACACACCAGGGGTTACTTGGGACAGACACCCTGATCTGATCACCTCAGAGTTTCCTGCATTGACATTACCAGATCCTTAACTGACATCAAAAAGGTCTCCCTGTATCCTGTATTGGCGTCAACAGGTCAATTAACCTCCCATCTCAGTACTTACGGCCAGTGACTGTTCACAGCAGGGATCCCCTCAATGATATGCAGATGAAGGCATGTTGCCTGTAAATGGCCAATATGCTATATTTCCACCACACTCCCCCATTTGATTATTCTATAATCACATAATCAATCGTTATACCTTATATAGTGCAACTTAGGAGTCAGTTACTCTGACCACATAGTGATTCTTATCAGAGACTGAGTCCTTCGTTACTGGGTACGACTTGATGAACTTCTCCCTCCTTGTTCTAATGGCCCAATTACAGGAAAAGAGTAAAGATCATGTCGTACCCACCCCATAAAAAACCCTTAAATCACCCCAAAAAATTGTTTTTGGGGTACAAATTATATGTCAATGACATCATCGACGGAAATGTCTTGTATAACGAAGTGTAGTTACAAACTGTCTTAATACATTGTTAATGGGTACATAATGAGCATGAAAACATTCAAGTATATCAGTATAGCAGCAATCTTTTGAACAGAAACCCTGAGATTCAGTTGTGGATTGAGGTAGCTTATAATTATAACGCTAAAATCATCAATCTTGTTAGTTCCAAAATGTTCCTTGGCTGCACTCCGGAGGGCATCAGAGCTGTTGTTGATGCCCTTAAGGGTATATTCCAATTGGAAGAGGGAGTCCGTTCCATTGTCCCGGCTGCCTGTCAGGATAGGCTGGGACCTCACGGTGACGCTGAAGAAGAGGATGATGCCGCTAGAGGGTCATCTTCCGGCCTGGAGGTGCTCCTTCCTGGAGTGACGCGTTGCCGGATCCGGCCCGGCACCTCATTTT